>PVKU01001061.1:0-348966 GCA_004027475.1 Anoura caudifer | reverse complement strand
CAGCAAAGCTGTCATTTAGAATGGAAGGGAAGATAAAGTGCTTCTCAGATAAGGTCAAGTTCAAGGAGTTCATCATCACCAAGCCCTTATTATATGAAATGTTAAAGGGACTTATCTAAGAAAAAGAAGATAAAAAATAGGACAGTAAAAAGACAGCAAACTCACAGATAGTAACAATCACACCTAAAACAAAAGCAAACTAAGCAAACAGCTAGAACAGGAACAGAAACACAGAAATGGAGATCACATGGAGGGTTAGCAACAGGTGAGTGGGAGGAGGAGAGAGGGGAAAAAGGTACAGAGAATAAGTAGCATAGATAGTAGGTAGAAAATAGACGGGGAGGGCAAGAATAGTGTGGGAAATATAGAAGCTAAAGAACTTATGACACATGGACATGAACTAAAGGGGGGAATGTGGGTGAGAGGGGGTGTGCAGGGTGGAGGGGAATGATGAGGGAAAAATGGGACAACTGTAATAGCATAATCCATAAAATATATTTTAAAAAATAGGGAAAAAAAGAAGGGTCAAAAAGCCGATAGTCGATCCTTTTCTGTATTTTTTCCTTTCCTCCTGATTTCTGGCTGGAATGAAGAAATATGATTGCTGGAGCTCCATCAGTCACCTTGGCCCATAAGTAAACCTTGGGAATGAGAACCACAGGCCAAGGATGGTGATACAGAAAGAGCTTGGGCCCCGATGGTGATGCACCTACTGTGAGCCACCTACCTATGGACTCACACAGAACTTCTCTCTAATGTAAGTCACTGCTATTTCTGGTTTTCACTATTAGTAGCCAAATGCAGTTCCCACCTTAGCATATCTCCCTCACCTGATCATCTATGGGAGCAGGGCTTGTCATTTTCACCTCCGAAAACTCACACTGAATCTGGCACAGAGTAGGCGCTTCATAGTAGGCACTTGCTGAATGAACGCTCAGCAGTTTAAGATATAAGTGGCTTACTGAAGTATATGAATTCAACAAGGTACAAGGAAGCAAGCTGCCCCACACCACAGCAACAACCACTACCTCCAACTGCACTCTGTCATCAGCCTTCCCCATCCCTGGAGCATGTCTCAAGTAGACACCATGGCTGTCTAGTCATTTTCATGGACTGAAAATTTTGAACAATCCATTTAAAAAACTTCCATCTTATATTCAGTTCACAACGTCACCCCTCCCCCAGCTGAGTCTGGACCTGCAGCACAGGGAGCTGCAATGGTGAAGAGGGTAGCCTATTTCTTTGCTCTTCTTTCACCCTCCCCCCACCTCCTGCTCTGACTTCTCCAGGGTTGGGATGGTGGGGAAGAAAAGAAAGGGCCCAGAGCCATGTGGCTTGATTGGTTGGGCATCATCTCACAAAGCAAAAGGTTGCCAGTTCAAATCTCGGCCCGGGTTTGGTCCCCAATCAGGGCACATATGAGGAGGCAGCCAATTGATGTTTCTCTCTCACATTAATATTTCTCTCCCTCTTTATCTCCCTCCCTTGCCCTCTCTCTAAAAATAAGCAAATAAAATCCTTTTTAAAAAAGGTACAATTTTATATAACTGGGGTGGTCAGAGCCCTCTGTATGACAGGTGCCTAAGTTTCTATTGGTGGTGGGCTATATTTGAGGAGACTCCTGGCCCCATGGCCCACACTGCACAGTCCTCACTGTTCACAGTGCTCACTCTAGCTGACCTCTTGCCCACAGCATCTCACCTGTAGGGTCTTCTCACCCTGGAGGGGCCCCTACTGAGCAGGGTACTATTCAGATGGTTCAAGCCCAGGTACATATATGATGACCTCTTGGTCCGTATGAAACTCCTGCATGCTTACCATGCCAGATGCTGGGACTGCAGATGACCCACTTATACTGCCATTCCAGGTGCTCACTCCAGTCAGCCTGCAACATGGTCCATTCACCAAACCATCAGCAGATAACTTCCCCCGTGTTCACATACATCTCCCAAACTCCTGCAAACTCAGGTCAAGTCCTTCCTGAACTCTCCCGGAGCTTTCCTTGTGCTCTTTGGCAGTACTGGGACAATAATGTAACTGCTCAAGAAACATTCACCCATCAAACATCCAGAGACACCCAGCTGTTTCTTGCAGGCACCTCCTGTCTCCTTGTGTGTTCTGTAGCCTCCTCTCACCAAAGAATGAGGCAAGGGAATAACAAAGCCCTCAGAAGAAACCAACAACTCTTCTCCATAACTCTTCATTCCCTTATCAAATGTATTAACTGATATGGGCTGACAATGATGATAAGGACCTTCATTACTGGAGATTCATGCCCTTTTGTCTTTCCAGTAGAGTTTTTCTTTACAAGGGTCTTTCTTTCTTTACTTACCTACCTGCTCTGCTTCTCTCCTTGAGGTATCAGCTAAAACTCCAAGACAAGAGGAAAATCTCTTCCAACATCCTGTTACACTTGCACTATTACCTTTATTTCTCAAAACCACTTTATGAGCCCTAGCTGGTGTGGCTCAGTGGATTGAGTGCCAACCTGTGAACCAAAGGGTCACTGGTTCGATTCCTGGTCAAGGCACATGCATGGGTTGCAGGCCAGGTCCCCAGTAGGGGGTGCACGAGGGGCAACCACACATTGATGTTTCTCTACTCTTTCTCCCTCCTTTCCCTTCTCTCTAAAAAATAAATAAATAAAACCTTTTAAAAAACTACCTTGTGAGGTAGAGAGATGAGGTAACTGAGACTTCCTGGAAATTAAAATATGGAAACAGAAGTAACTAATTTATTTAGAGAACTCTAAGATAAAATATAGGAAATTAAAAATAAATATAAGAAATTTAGAGATTCAATCCAGGAAATGGACTATATGACTGACAGGAGTCCTAAAAAGAGAGGACAAAGAAGTTGGTAGAGAAATTATTAAAAATATAATTCAGTAACATTTTCTTTCTTTTTCTTTTTTTAAAAAATTTTACTTATCTATTTCCTGAGAGAAGAGAAGGGAGAGAGAAAGAGGAGAGAAACATCAATGAGTTGTTACCTCTCATGCGCCCCGTACTGGGGACCTGGCCTACAACCCAGCCATGTGCCCTGACTGGGAATCGAACTAGCAACCCTTTGGTTTACAGCTCACGCTCAATCCACTGAGCCACACCAGCCAGGTCAGTAACATTTTCTTGAACTGAATTGAAGGACAGAAGTTTCCAGACTGAACGGGCCCATTGAATACCCAGCATGGTAAATTTAAAAAACAAAGAAAAAGCAAAAGTATTTAAAAATTAAACACTCAAGGATATATCAACATGAAATTTTAGAGTAAATATTAAATGGAACTTCTAAAAGCTGTCAGAAAGAAAGCCAGGTTTGCATACAACGGATACTCAGGTGCGTAATCAGATGGTACCAGATTCCCTTCCATTTCATGATTCCCAGAGAACTTTCTGGATGCACCACGCACCCAGGGCCTGGTGCATCACGGCATTTTCTGTTGAAACCTTGTATTATTTAGTAGAACAACTTTTATGAAACTCTGACATTTATATATGATACAAATGATATTCTAGATTTCAACTTTTTCCTCAAGAGAGAAAACCCTGTCAATTATCCAGACTATATATTTTTTAAATATTTCTGATATCAACTTCTCTCTACTCATATTTAGGACAGTCCACTGAACTTCTGGTGTGAGAGAAATGCTTTCTTAGACATGTTTCCTTGCACGACTTTGAGATGCACATCTGTTCTAAGTCACATTTAAACATCTGTGAAAACATCAGCATGGGCCTCCATGAAGTGTTTATGAGACCGCTAGAACTATGAACCATAACAGATAAGAATCTGGGGTCCCATTACTGTCTTCAGTGTCAGGTAATGTTTCTCCACAAGTGACACACACACACGAATGAATGGATGGATGAAGAGAGAGAAACATCAATGTGAGAGAGAAACTTCAACTGGTTGTCTTTTCATACACACCCCACCCAGCAAGGGATTGAACCTGCCACCTGGCTACGTGCCCTGACCAGGAATGAAACCTGTGACCTTTCAGTCAATGGGATGATGCTCCAACCAACTGAGCCACACCAGCCAGGGCAACCTCTATTTGTTTGAAACGCAATGTGAACCATGAATTTTATTTGTTTTATTACCAAAATTTATAATAAAATTTCTAAGTAACATTTCCTAAAAACAGTAGCTCAGAGAGATTTATTTTTGTTTCTGATGAGCTATGGGTTTAGTTGGATTTTTTCAAAAAATTCAGAATTTTTCTATTTATTAATTATTATTATTATTTACTATTATCTATGTATTATAGCATTTCATAAAGCTCTCTTACAGATGTATAAATAGTCCATTCTTCTCTCATATAATATGAAAATAAAATGTGATCATTAAAATATTTTATGTCAGTTTTACCTAAGAAGATGATTAAGAATGCAGATTAATTACCCTGACCAAGATGTACTGAACCAGTATGTCTCTTGGAAGCAGAAATGTCATGGCTGATGTGGCTCAGTAGACTGAGCACTGGTCTGAGAAGCAAAGGGTCACTGGTTCAATTCCCAGTCAGGGCATATGCTTGGGTTGTGGGCCAATTCCCTGATGAGGGGCATGTGAGAGGCAACCACAAATTGTTTCTCTCCCTCTTTTTCTCCCTCCCTTCGCCTCACTCTAAAAATAAATAAAATATTTTTTCACCTTCTTTTTTAAAAATATATTTTATTGATTATGCTATTACAGTTGTCCCATTTTCCTCCTTCATTCCCCTCTGCCCTGCACACCCCCACCCATCCACATTCCACCTTTTTAGTTCATATCCACGTGTCATAAGTTCTTTAGCTTCTACATTTCCCACACTATTCTTGCCCTCCCCCTGTCTATTTTCTACCTACCGTCTATGCTACTTATTCTCTGTACCTTTTCCCCCTCTCTCCCTCTCCCACTCACCTGTTGCTAACCCTCCATGTGATCTCCATTTCTGTGGTTCTGTTCCTGTTCTACTTGTTTGCTTAGTTTGCTTTTGTTTTAGGTGTGGTTGTTAATAATTGTGAGTTTGCTGTCATTTTACTATACATGTTTTTTATCTTCTTTTTCTTAGATAAGTCCCTTTAACATTTAATGTAATAAGGGCTTGTTGATGATGAACTCCTTCAACTTGACTTTATCTGAGAAGCACTTTATCTTCCCTTCCATTCTAAATGACAGCTTTGCTGGATAGAGCAATCTTGGATGTAGGTCCTTGCCTTTCAAAACTTCAAATACTTCTTTCCAGCCCCTTGTTGCCTGTAAGGTCTCTTTTGAGAAATCAGCTGACAGTCTGATGGGAACTCCTTTGTAGGTAACTGTCTCCTTATCTCTTGCTGCTCACAGGATTCTCTCCTTCATTTTAATCTTGGGTAACGTAATTATGATGTGCTTTGGTGTGTTCCTCCTTGGGTCCAACTTCTTTGGGACTCTCTGAACTTCCTGGACTTCCTGGAAGACTATTTCCTTTGCCAGATTGGGGAAGTTCTCCTTTATTATTTGTTCAGATAACTTTTCCACTTGTTGCTCTTCCTCTTCCCCTTCTGGTACCCCTATAATTTGGATGTTGGGACGTTTAAAGATGTCCTGGAGGTCCCTAAGCCTCTCCTCATTTTTTTTTGAATTCTTGTTTCTTCATTCTTTTCTGTTTGGTTGTTTCTTTCTTCCTTCTGTTCCACTCTATTGATTTGAGTCCCAGTTTTCCTCCCATCACTATTGGTTCCCTGTACATTTTCCTTTATTTCACTTAGTGTAACCTTCATTTTTTTCATCTAATTTGCGACCAAATTCAACCAATTCTGTGAGCATCCTGATCACCAGTGCTTTGAACTGTCCATCTGATAGGTTGGCTATCTCTTCATCAGTTAGTTGTATTGGTTCTGGAGCTTTGATCTGTTCTTCCGTTTCAACCTTTTTTCTTTATTATTGTCTTGATGCACCTGTTACATGTGAGGGGCGGAGTCTTAGGTGTTCACCAGGGCGGGTCAACCCAGTCACTGGGTTGTGATGCTGTATGTGGGGGCGGGTCAGAGAGGGAACAATGGCACTTGCTTTGCTCTCTGTTGGATTTCAGTCCCTTCTGCAGCTTCCCCCAAGCAAACTGGGCCCTCTTGGTATGATTTCCATGTGGGTGGGTTTGTGTACGTCTAGGACCCTGTGGGTCTCTCCAACAAACTCTCCTGTGAGCCTGGGAGTTTCTCCTGGCCCCTCAACCCCCAAAGGTGTTTTCAATCAGTGTTTTGAGGCTTTATTTCCCTGTGGAGCCCTGGGTTGTGCAGTCTATCTCGCTCCCCAGTTTCGCCCGGTTTATCTGCACGCAAATGTGGGACCATCAGTCAGCCAGCTGCCTTGTGCGCCCCACCCCTCCACAATCTGCCACCTCACTGGGTCTGCCCACTTCCACCCCATGCCTGGGGTCTGCCAATGGCTGCCTTCACACCCAGGGTCCTCCTGCCGCCATCTTGTGCTCTGTGGGTCAGCAAGTCACCACTTTTTTTGCTGTGACCCCTCTCTGCTTGGCCACCTGACTCCACCCCTCCTACCAGTCTGGATGAATGTGTCTATTTTAACTCACTGGTTGTTGGACTTCCATATAGTTCATTTTTTCTGTCAGTTCTGGTTGTTTTTTTGTTCCTAAGTTTTTGTTGTTCTTATTTTGGTTGTGTGAGGAGGCACAGTGTGTCTACCTTCACCTCCATCTTGGCCGGAAGTCTAAATAAAATATATATTTTTTAAAAGAACCAGAAGTCACATTTGACTGAATCCCCAGTTATCATTTAGGTGTCTTAATAGAATCTATCAGAAAAACACATCTTCAATTGTGTTTTCACCTAATGTGTTTTCAATCACAGTACTTTATTTTGCATTAACTTTGTTCTCTCAGAACAGGAAATTACTTTTCTCTCATAGCTCTGAGGTGCACAAGCTATTGATTCCATCAATACTTCAAACAATACCTCATTCTGTTGTTTTATCATTGTAGTCTGAATTCATTTGTCATATTACTCTGGTTTTTCTATCCTTACTTATCTGATAATGACCTTGTATTTTACTCATATTTTAACTCCGTTTGCTTCTCAGTAAGATCTGTGGAATATTTCACAAGTGTTGGTCAAAATATGACACTGGAATATAAAAGGAAACCTGGGTGAACCTGCGGAGATGCTGCTGGGAGGATGGTGCACCTGAAGAGGGTGTGGGGGATCAGGACCCCTTTCCCTGTGCATCTATTCTACCTGGCTGTTGTATCCTTTTACAGTAAAGCAGGAAATCTAGGTTGGAAATAAAGCATCTAAGCTGTCAGTGCTATTCCATGAACAGGGAAGTGGACTAGACTGATTAGAAACATTAAGTTTCAATGGCACTGTGTTTGCCATCACACTGGCCCAGTTTGCATTCAGCAGCTTTTCCTGCTGTTATCTCTGGCCACACGACTAAGTCCTCATGGGTGGGATGGGGCTGTAGTGGCCTTTGCCCTATCACTGCTCATGTACAGATCTGCCCTCGCTCTTCTCCCTTCTGCCTGATTGGGTGGGCCACACCCAGGGTGACCTTGGAATTCAGCTGTTGGAACCGTGACTTCATGGAGATTACAGCTGAGTCTTTACTCCCCCTAAACCTGGTGTTCTTATGTGAGGGAGAATAAAACAAATTCTTTTTTAAAAAATCTGAAACAAAATACTTTAAAAAACAATGTGAAAATTGACAAACAAGGTAAAAATAAAGACTAAAACGTCAAGAACAAATTGTTCAATTTGAGAAGTTTTTTAAAAAAGTAAAAAATAATTTTTACTGATATGTCCCCTAATGCAAGGGACATAAAGGAAAGAATAAACAAATGGGATCTCATCAAAATAAAAAGCTTCTACACAGCTAAAGAAAACAGTATTAAAATAAAAAGAGAACCAACTGTATGGGAAAACATATTTGCCAGTGATACCTCAGACAAGGGTTTAATCTCCAAAATATATAAAGAACTTACACGACTCCACTCTAAGAAGACAAGCAACCCAATTAAAAAAATGGGCAAAAGACTTGAACAGACACTTCTCCAAGGAGGACATACAGAAGATCCAGAAACCCATGAAAAGATGCTCAATATCGCTAGCTATCAGAGAGATGCAAATTAAAACCACAATGAGATGCCACTTCACACCAGTCAGAATGGCCATCATAAACAAAGCAACAAACAACAAGTGTTGGAGAGGTTGTGGAGAAATGGGGACCCTAGTGCACTGTTGATGGGACTGCAGACTGGTACAACCACTATGGAAAGCAGTATGGAATTTTCTAAGAAAACTAAAAATGGACCTACCTTTTGACCCAGCAATTCCACTGCTAGGATTATATCCTAGGAACCCTGAAACACTAATCCAAAAGAACCTATGCACCCCAATGTTCATAGCAGCATAATTTATAATAGCCAAGTGTTGGAAGCAACCTAGGTGCCCATCAGTAAATGAATGGATCAAAAAACTACATTTGCACAATGGAATTCTATGCAGCAGAAAGAAAGAGGGAGCTCCTACCCTTTATGACAGCATGGATGGAACTGGAGAGCATTATGCTAAGCAAAAAAAGCCAGGAGGTGAAAGACAAATACCATATGATCTCACCTTTAACAGGAACCTAATCAACAGAACAAACAAACAAGCATAATATAACCAAAGACACTGAAATTGAGAACAAGAGAGGAGAGGAATTTCTAGGGAAAAGGGGAAGGGTTTAGAGCAACAAGTATGAAAGACACATGGACAAAAGCTAGGGGGTTGGAAATGGGAGGGAGCTGGGGAGGGCTGGGGTGGTGGGCTGGGATGGGAGTAGAAGACAGAAAACTGTACAAGAACAATTAAAATTAAAAAAAAACCAAAAAAGTAAAAAATAAATAAAATATTAATAATGGTTCTGTAGTAAAAAAAAAATAAAATAAAAAAGAGTAAACCTAAGAAAATAGAAGCATGTAATAGAATTCCAAGCTGACGCTTATTTTTTCCTCAAGATTTTAGGTATTACACAATTCCAATGTGGTTTTTGTATCTATTGTTGCTGATTACAAGCCTCTGGTCAGTCTTCTTTCTTTCTTTGGCAGAAAATCTATCTTTTCTTTCACTCTAATATAATAATATAGGTAGGATAATAGGAAAGGATGAATTTGGGGTATTTTAAGGATTAAAGGGTTTGCCCTTGTCAGTGTGGCTCACTTGGTTGGAGTGTCATCCCGAAACCAAAAGGTTGCAGGTTTGGTTCCCAGTCAGGGCACATAGATAGGTTGCAGGTTCAATCCCCAGTCCAGGCACCTACGGAAGGCAACTGATGAATACTTCTCTCTCACATCAATGTTCCTCTCTCCCTTCCTCTCTCTAAAAGCAAGGAAAAAGTAGTGTTGAGTAAGGATAAAAAAAATTGTTTTTTAAAAGGATAAAAGGGGCAAGAAAAATAAAAATGATTCATCCCATTACGGGGGAAAAAGCCAGAAAGGACAGGTATAGGGGATAAGAAAATGAAATGGGTTCGGTGCTTCGGGACATCCAAGTGAGGATTCCTGTGTCCGGGGGCTCTACGGGTTTAAAACTCTGGAAGAGGTTTTGATCGGCAAGTTGAAGCTATAGACACAAGAGACAGCAGCATGAACATGTGACATATGTTGGAGACTTGGAGAATGAGACGTTGGAGATGTTGACAGCAGGAAAATATAGAGTGAGAAGTTATTTGCAAAAGCCTGGGACGGAAACCTTGGGATCCTCGTGCTGGGGACAGAGCAGAGAGAGAGAAACCTGAAAAGAAAAAGTTGAAATAGAGGGGTCAAAATGATGGGGTGAAATGAGTGGAGAGAGTGCCATCCCAGAAGCCAGAAGAAATGAGTTGCCAGGAGAAAATGCTTGACGGTGTCAGATGCTTTGGAGAGGGCAAGCAAGACAAGGGTTAGATTTAGAGAGAAGGCTGTCATGGTGAGCTTGGCTAGCACGGTTTCTTCATGAATGCAAGGGGTGGAGGAAGAGTGACTGCCGTGGGTTGAGCGGTGAGCAGAAGGCAAGCTGGTGAAGCAGGGAGAGCAGACTGCTCTTGGCGTAGCTGAGGTGTGGAAAGGAAAGAGAAAGGATGATGGCTAAAAAAAGGAGGGGGTATTTAATTTTTAAAGACAATATTTGAGTGTTTTTATTACAAAATTAGTTATATATTCTTTCCATAAAACTTGAAAGTGCAGCCTTGGCTGGTGTGGCTCAGTGGATTGAGTGCCGGCCTGCAAACCAAAGGGTCACTGGTTCCATTCCCAGTCAGAGCACGTGTCTGGGTTGCAGGCCAGGTCCCCAGCTGGGGGTGTGCAAGAGGAAACTGACCAACATATCTTTTGCACATTGATATTTCTCTCCCTCTCTTTCTCTCTCCCTTCCCTTATCTCTAAAGATAAATAAATAAAATATTTTAAAAATAGTTCTAAAAAAGTGCAAAGAATAGGTGATTCTTTTTTTAGTAACACTTTCCCTTGCTTTAATATTTTTTGTCTTTTTCTGCTTTTAAAATGAGCTCCCAATTACAAAATATCAAACTACACTCAAAAATGCCAGTTGCTGGCACTGTACGGAGAAGCCCACAAATAAGGACAGATAGCACAGCAGCAGGGGACAAGAGGTGGGAAGTGATTAAAGAAGTGGCTAACAAACGTTCACAGGAAGCTAAAACTATTCAACACGTTGTGCCCCAATTTAGCACAGGTTACACTAGTCATTACCTTGGTGGGTGGCTCGGTGTATTTGGGTTCAGATGCTACATGGTACTACAATTTCTTCCAGTTAAGAGTTCTTGGCTTGCACAGACCACAGGGTGGCTGGAGGGCACCGGACCAGTCTAGTTTTTCAAAATGCTGTTGTAAACCTGATAGATGTACTGAGAGACTTCAGGAGCTCAACGCTTCAGTGACAGCATATGATTGTGGTTTCCTGGCTGGATACATAGCTCAGCCAAGATCCAAATGCCACTGGTGAGCTTCAGAGATTGGTATGTGTCCTGCCCTTCCACATTTCTCTTGGCAATATTATAAACGTTGTTGTTTTGCAACTTGCTGGAAACAGTGTCCGCATTTCAATGACACTCCTTAATCTAAAAGTTCATTTTCATCGGGAATATCCTTCCACGTTGCAAGGAAGACCTGGTGCTCCATTTTACCATCTTGTACGAAAAGTACATTGAGCGGGATGAGGCCGCTGAAGTAGACGGCATCGATATCATTTTTCATGGCCACCTGCATGTTATTCAGAGTTCCATCTTCAAGACTGAGCCTGAGGTGCGGAGAGGCAGGGGGGACATCGATGCGCTGGTTTGGCATCAGTGCCGTGTGGGTGGCCGGAGGAGTGCTGGGGATGACGCCAAATCTGTTCTTGTTAAACTGGGTCACAGATTCTGCTGTGCGCTGCAGAGCTTTGTTGGTGAAGTTCACTTCCATATAGATGTGCTCCTGACAATGAGTAAATGTTCCAGAAATCTCCAAGCCTCTCGCCTTTACTGCAGGCAGCCAGAGAGCCGTAGGAGCCGCATACCCACCGTGTGCATCCCTACCCCTACAGAGAGTTCAAACAGGTCATTCAGACCGCTGCTGACCACACCGGAGAAGGGGAAGGAGCAAAGGGTGCAGGCACCGATGATGGGATGAAGGACTGTCCCACCAGCCTACCTAGTCCTCCTCCCAAGAGGTCTACGGCTCCCACCTGCATGGAGGATACCTGTGGCACATTGACTGGGGGACAGAGGTCAAGATTTAAAAGGTCTCCGAGAAGGTCACCTTGAGAGGGAATAACCTGAAGCCGCTCCACGCTGGCGGCAGTGGTGGTGCCAACAGAGCTGTCACGAGCTTCGGTGCTCCCATGATGTATTGGCAGGTGTTTGTGATGGACTCCATGACTTCCTTCCACAAAAGCATCGGGTGGCTTGTGGCACACAGAGGCCAATGAACCAATGTGGCAGATTAGCTCATCCAGCAGAGCTGGCTCCATGAAATCTGTCTCCTCAGAGGTGAGTGGCTCCTCAGACAAGACTACTTCCTTGGCTCTGAAAGGGTCTGTTGAGAGAGGCCACCAATAAATCTATCCCCTATCTCGAAGGTCAGGATTATCAGAATCCTGTGTTGCCAAACTCGAGACCTGCTGTACCAGCTCCTGTGTTTCTGAAGGTTTGAGAAACAGCTTCACTATGGCAGTAAGCGGAGTGAGCTGCGCCAGGGTGCTTTCATCCTGAAAACCCTCCGGGGAGCTCTCTCCTAACTCATCTGCTTTGTTGATTCATTCAGCATCCAGTCTTCTCCCACCATCCAGATCATAGCTGTTTGAACATCTGGCTCATCCAGCAAGTCAAAGTTCTCACCCAGAGTAGCAAGGAGACTTTCATACTCCCGGTACTTGCGGAACACGTCCCTGATGACACCATTTGCCTCTTGGACCACATAACTTACTTCGATCTGGCTGAGACTGAGCAATGTGCTGACACAAGGCTCTGCAGACCACTCCACCTTGATGGCACACTGTCCCATGGCCTGCACAGCTTTGCGAATGAAGCCAACACCCACTTCTGTGTCATATTCCTTTGGTTCTGCCAGAACCTCAGCAATACTGGCCTGGGATGCTAAATGAATCATGATGTCCAACTTCTCTAGTTTAACATAGACAGGACAGAAGACTTTGATTTCCTGCTTTAAGAATTCAGGCCTTTTCTGAACAATTAGGTTGATGTTCCTCATGCTGACGTACTGCACCTCTGGCTCCCCAGACTGCAAAGTGACGCGTGGAGGGGCCAACTTCTTCGGCAGCATGTTGTCATAGTCGGAGTCCTTGGGTAACGACTCCAGAAATTTCTTTAGGACTGTTACTGCTGGAAGCACCACTGCTGAGGTGGCATGAGATGGCCGGGGAGTCGCCCGCTCACAGACGCTCTGAGCCTCTCGATCATCTTTAGGGTCACAAGTGGACGGGCAGGCCCCACTCAGTGCACTCATCCAGGGCTGTCGGCAGCGTATTAATGTTCTGTGGGTTCGGATCGGGTAAGCTGCTGTTTGGGTGAGATTCACTGATTTCAGATAACGCTACTACAGCATTAGCCACCACCGTTGGATTTGAATCTGCTGTAAGATCCCACAGAGAATGCAGAAACCCCTGCTCTGCCACCATTTGGGCACCGATATCATGGCGCTTTGCCATGCAGACTGCCACTGTTTTCCGAACATAGGGGTCTTCATCCTTCAAGCACTTGCGGAAGGGCTCACAGACATATCCTGTGATCTTGCCCACCTGGATGCAACCCCATGGTTCTGACTGCCAAGGCCCAGATCAGAGGATTGAGATCTTCACAGGCCTTCACAAAGCTGTCGACAGCCATGACGGCCCCGTCTGGCTGACTCTTGATGTGGCTCTGCAGGTAGAGATACAGAAGTTGCAGGGTGTCAGTCAGCACACAGTCCACTACTAGGTCGGGGAAGAGGGAGTGAAAATCCTTCCCCACAATCCTAGCAGCACTTTCTTCACAGCCTCTTTTCTCTCCTTTCTTTTCATTGTTAAGCCTTTAACTCAAAGGTTTCTCCTTCTTTATTGGCTGTGACGTACTTGGAGTCAGTCATGGTGTTGGATCTGTAACATGTACCGGAGACAAGGGTCGAGGGTGGTGGCAGCAGCCAGAGCACCCAGCTGACGGAGGTGACAACTGTTCATCCTTAGGGTGAGTGATGGCCCCTCAATTCACCCACATACATTTGGGTAAAAATGGGCTACTTGGAAAGATGCTTGTTGCATTTTATATATCATGAGCATTTTCCATTTTAATAATCTATAATATTTGTTGTTATCATAAAAGAAAGAGATGTTCATTGTACAATGAAATGCCGAACAGTAATGTACAAGGCCCCAGACAAGGTTATCGTAGTGTGGATTTGATGCGTTCACACTGGGAGAAAAGCCCTGGCAGAGCCAGTGTTGCAGACAGAAGAGACTCAGGTGTAACTGATGCTGGAGGTGCGGGAGGAGGGAGGGGTTCAGAGCTTCCTGACTGATGGCCCTAACTCCCTGCATAAAGAAGGGGGCGGCTTCCGCTGAGAGTGAAGGGGGTAGTTGCTGCAGGGAGATGGTGAGGGCTAACCAGGGTCACTGAGGGCTGCTGAGAATGGGAAACAGCTGTTCCGCCTGGCTCACCTGCCAGTGAGCTACACCTGGTTTTGATCCTTGTTCTGTCAAAGATCAATGACACTTAATTAGGTAAGTGTCATTGACCAAATGACCAAACCTCTCTGCACCTTAGAAGTCTAGATGAAAAAGTTGAAAAGGCAGATGATTGAGAATCAGTCCACGCTTGGATGAGCGTGAAGTAAAAAGAAGCTTGGGAGATGAAGTCATTGGCAAGCTGGCAGTTTAAATGATAAATAATGAGGTCTTTTCTCATTAGAGATGGAAACAAAGCAAGGAAGAAGTTAACAAGAAAGTAAAAGAAGGTAAGGAGTGAGTTGAAAGAAGAGATAATTTTTATATGTTTTCCTGTACTACAAAAGTAATATGTTTTAGTTTGAAACATTCATAAAAACAAAACTCAAAAAACTTGCATTTCTGTCCTCCAGAAATAAACACTACGAAATTTTCGCGTATTTCTTGCCAGTCCTTGTATTCAGCTAGGAAACCATTGGCATAATTAAACATTCTACAACATGGACTCTAGAGCCAGACCTCCTGGCTGCACTCATGCCAAGTTGTGGAACGATTCTCAAACGTTTTTGGTCTCAGGGCCGCGGCCTCCGCCTTGGACCTTCCCACGCCCAGCCGCCCAGCCCAGCCATGGTCAGCGCCACCGTGTTCTTCGACGTCGCTGCGGACTGCGAGCCTTTGGGCCACGGCTCCTTCAGGCTGTTTGCAGACAGAGTTCCAAAGGCAGTGGAACACTTTTGTGCTCTGAGCACTAGGGAGAAAGGATTTGGTTATAAAGGCTCCTGCTTTCACAGAATTATTCCGGATTTATGTGCCAGGGTGGTGACTTCGCACGCCACACTGGCACAGGCCGCAAGTCCATCTACAGGGAGAAATTTGATGATGAGAATTTTGTTCTGAAGCACACAGGTCCTGGTATCTTGTCCATGGCAAAGGCCAGACCCAACACAAACGGTTCCCGGTTTTTTGTCTGCACTGCCAAGACGGAGTGGCTGGACGGCAAGCATGTGGTCTGCGGCCAGGCGAAAGACGTCATGGGTGTTGTGACAGCCGTGGAGTGCTGTCCTCCAGGAATGTCAGGACCAGGGAGAAGATCACCGTCACTGATGGTGGACAACTCTAACACATCTGACTTACGTTTTATCTTAACCACCAGACCATTCCTTCTGTAGCTCAGGAGAGCACCTCTTCACCCCCATCTGCTTGGAATGTTCTATAATCCTCGTGCTCCCAACACAGTTCATTGGGTTCCATGTTTTCCCTACCCCTTCCAAGTCTAGCTGGTTTGCAGAGTTAAGTTTATGATTATGAAGTAAAAACTAAACAACAACAAAAAAATCTTTTTGGTCTCAGGATCTCCTTACACCCTTAAAAAATGGAATTCTCCTGCCCTGACCCATGGGCTCAGCTGGTTGGGCATCTTCCCACAAAGCAAAAGGTCACCGGTTTGGTCCCCAGTCAGGGTGCATGCAACGTGCAACCAACTGGTGTTTCCCACGCTGTTGTCTTTCTCCCTCTCTTTGCCCCTCACTTCCCTTCTCTCTAAAAATAAAATAATAAAATCTTTTCAAATTTTCCAAAACAAAAATTTAATAAGAAGGGTGCATTGTTATACACTTTGCAAATCTCTTTAAAAAAGAAGACAAATGAATTTTCATATCTGCTTCTACATTCAATCTGTTGCAATACATTGTTTTGATTAAAGGATGTGAAGCAAATCCTGTTCTTGAGGAAAAGGGAGGAGTATTTCAATAGCCTTTTCAGATAATTGTGGATATTCTTTTCTTAAAAATTTTTTGATTGCCCTGGCTGGAGTGGCTCAGTGGATTGAGTACTAGTCTGCAAATCAAAGGGTTGCCAGTTCAATTCCTAGTCAGGGCACATGCCTAGGTTGCGGGCCAGGTCCCCAGAAGGGGGGTATGAGAGGCAACCATACACTGATATTTCTCTTCCTCTCTTTCTCCCTCCCTCCCCCTCTCTAAAAATAAATAATACAATCTTAAAAAAAATTTTTTTGATTGATTGGAGAGAGAGAGACTGTTTTATTGTTCCAATTACTTATGGATTCATTGGTTGACTCTTGTATGTGCTCTGACTGGGGATCGAACCCACAACCTTGTCATATCAGGATGGTGCTAAAACCAACTGAGCTACCCTGCCAGAGCTGGATGTTCTTTTCTGATACTACACCAAAACTTGGTAAACAGCAGTTTCTTAACAGTCAGTTGCTATGTAGAATCTGAAGCCATTTCAATGAAATTTTTGTAGTCTGTTCCATTTGAATCCATTGCTTTTTCTTGCATTCAGAATGGGTCATTTGTTAACAATTTTGATATACAATAGAAGAATTTACTAATGTCATCACCCATCTCAAAATTTTTTTAAATGCCAAGCCCATATAAGTTTTTCAAAATTCAAAATTTCACCTGAAATCTCAAATTTTATTACTAACAACAAAAACTGTCAGTTGTTTTCCTTGAAGTGGAGCTCATTTTGTTTATTTTTGAAAGTGTCTGCTCAAACACCCAAGTCTGACGGCATCCGGCTCCCCTCACATCTCTGACAGCCATCCACACGCCCTTCCTGAGCCCAGCCCTTGCCCTGCAGTTTGCAGCCTTTGGTGTCTATGTTTTTTCCCATTTTATCCCAGGAGATGGTAAAGATGTGTGCTCATGGGTTAAGATTTGATAAAATTAATGTTTCACTGCTTCATCAAGGCCAGTTGTTTTGTTTTCTTAATCCATGACCATGTGGGCATCAAAAATATGATGACGCCCTGGCCAGGTGGCTCAGTTGGTTCGTGGGTTCAATTCCCAGGCAGATTCAATCCCAGGTCGGAGCACATACAGGAAGCAACCGATTGATATTTCCTTTCAAATCGGTGTTTCTCTTTCTCTCATTGCCCTGGATTTGTTCGAAAGCACAAATAGGCCTACCTCCATGGCTTTCGTGTCAGTGCAAGTGCCAACACAGCACAAGAGGCAAATTGCATAATAAAAAATAGTTTTGACCTCATTACCCCCTGAAAGGGTCTTCAGACACTTCAGGTTCATGGACCACACTGTCAGAAGCATCATCATAGGGTCAGTTACCTTGTGTCTCTGGGTTTCAGCTTCCTTATTTATAAAACAGGATTGATAATGTTATAGCTATCTTGTGGGTTGTTGAGAAACACAGGAGGGAAGAACTGGGTTCTCCTACTCAGGAAAAAACCTGAGTTTTTGCATTACAGAAATGCAAAACCATAAAACTTTAAAAAGAAAACAGAGTATCTTTCTGGCCTCTGGAAGTTTTCTGGACACAAGAATCACTAACTTTGAGCCCTGGCTGGTGTAGCTCAGTGGATTGAGCACAGGCTGCGAACCAAAGGGTTGCCAGTTCGATTCCCAGTCAGGGCATATGCCTGGGTTGTGAGCCAGGACCCCAGTGGGGGCCATGTGAGAGACAACCACACATTGATGTTTCTATCTCTCTCTTTCTCCCTCCTTTACCCTCTCTCTAAAAATAAATAAAATATTTTTTTAAAAAAAGAATCACTAACCTTGAAAGAAAAGACTAAGAAATTTGACATTAAGAATTTTGCTCACTAAAGTGCAACTTTTAAAAAGTGAAAAGACAAATCATAAATAGAGGGAACATATTTACAGTATATATACATATAACCAACAATGATTTAGTATTATCAAGAATAAAGCACCCCTACAGAACATCAATATAAAGACAACGCAATAAAAAACGGACAAAAGATATGCAGAGACATTTCACAAAAATGGAAATACAAAGACTTACTTAGAAATGTATGAAAAGATGATCAATATCATTAGTAAGCAGGGAACTACAATTCAGACCACAATGAGTTACCATTTCACCCTCATTAGATTGGCACAAACTAAGACAACGCCCAGGTCTGGAAAGGACATGGTCAATAGGAATTCTTCTGTTGCAGGAGTGCAGACCTGCACCACCACTTTGAGAAACAACTAGACCTCACCCTGTAAAGAACCCTAAAGAAACTCTTGCACAGGTGCATCAGGACAGATGGAAAACTCCACTGTAACCCTGTTGATAATAGAAAAGTAACTGGCAGCGATGCAAATGTCCACCAATAGGGAAATAAAGATTGGAGTCTATTCAGAATGTGATACTATGCAACCGTGAAAAGTGAATAGCTACATGCAACAATTTTGATGAACCCCAGAAACAAAATGATTGTTAAAAAAAAGTCCAAAAAGTGTCACAGTATAAAAGTATGTTTTGTAAAGCTCAAAAACAAACAAAACGAAACATGTCCTGGTCAGGAAGCTATGTGCTTATGAGAAAACTGTGAAAGGATAAGTTATCTTCGAGGAGGCTGCGGAGAGGTGGGTTCAAGGCATAGGTATGTGGCCAGGAAATATTCTAGCCCTTAAATTTGAGTGACTTCAGATATGTTCTTTTTGTTTTTATGCTTCACAGATTATACATAGGTTAAGTATCTTATGTCAAATATTATTTACCTCTTTAATATAACAAAGGGGAGACATCATGTGAATTTTGCATTCTACCCCATACCCTACAAAAATCTTTCCTCCGATTTGGTGCTCCAAGGTCCCACAGAGCCCTCTCCATCCAAGCCAGGCCTCAAGGACCCCTGATCATTGGTGTCGACTGCTGCCTACCTTCCGTCTCCGTCTCCTGAGCTATTTAGTCCCTCCGAGCACCTCCACAGCATCCTGTTCCCACAGACTGGAAACATCCCCATCTCTTCCTTCTCAGCTGATGCACAACTTTTCAGCATTAGAGGGCTCAAATGTTGCCTCCAGGAGCCTCCCCAGAGGCTGTGAGGGTTCGGCCCCTTCTCCTCACTATTTCCAGGGAGCCCGGTTCATGCCCCCTTGAGTACACGGCAGATGTGTGTAATCGCTCATTTACACACCTGCCCTGCCCCAGACTCTGGGTCCCCAAAGGCTGGTACTGCTTTCTATTATTAGGCCCTGGTGCCTAACACAGTGACTCTCAGCAAAGCTACCCTTAATGCAAGCAAAATAGCCCCATGGCAGGAGAAATGGAAGGAGACCAGGATTTAGAGAGCAGGTTTTGAAGGCACAGGGAACTCAACAGGGAATGCTCTCCTTCATCCCATATACTCCTCTCTCTCACATTCAAAGCTACCACCATTTGAAGCAAAAAAAAAAAAAGTCGCCAAGTTTATTTGGGTTATAATGGTTACAGATAACATATCTAACCCTGTATCCCACCCCACCGTCTGTAGCCCCTGAGTAGGCTCCGCTACCCTTCCCCTCCAGTCTCATTTCTTGTCCTCCTCCTTCTTTTCCTTCTTGCCGTCCTTGGTGGCCTGTGAGGCGAGGGAGCCCATGGCATTTCGAATGGCCTCATTGTTAGGATCCACACCTGGAAGGTTCTCCAGGACACTCTGAAGGAATTCGGGGTCCTGCATCACGTCATAATCATCTTCCTCCTGAAAAAAGGCAGTGTCAGTTTTGGGCAGGGGGTGGGGAGCACACTGCTGCCTGTGCCCCTCTCCCCACCAGTCTGGGGGTGTGGGACTCCTCGGACCGAGGGCAGGAAGATGATTCAGGAGCCACCCAGCACCTATATATGGTACGAATGCACAAACAGTTATTATTGGCCAGAGGAGACACCTGAGAGCTTTGCTTCCTGAACTCAAAGGGTAAAATCAGATGCCATCACGTTCAGACTCCCTGCTGTTGGACATCCACTCCGCCTTCTTTTTCCTAGGCCCTCCTTTCACTCTCCTGGGAAGATGACAGCCTAGAGAACTGTCTGGGCTGCTGCCACCAGCAGGGACGGAAAATGACAGAATGCTAGGACACTTCTCCAACCCCACCACTGGCATTCTATTGCCTGAGCAAGGTTTACATACGAGAAACACACATCCACGTGTGTTTCCGTCTGTTTCTCAGAGCTCGTCTATAAATCCCCGAGAGGACGGTCTCAGGCCAAGAGAGCTTAGGATCTGGACACAAGGGGGTCTGAAGCCGGATGGGGGCAGAAGTCACCACTGGCCCTCACCTTGGCGGGCTCAGATGTGTCCATGGCTGAACTGGCATCAATGTCGGCTGATTCTGCCTGGCCAAACTCTGAGGAAAAGAAAAGAGGTCAGTCTGTTCAGGTCCATTTCCCCACCCCAAGCTTTCTGCCTAGAAACTAGCGCCCAGCCCCTGGCTCACCTGCGCCTTGCAGGGACATCTGCATGGCGTAAGCAATCTGCTCTTCCTCGGTCATACTGCTTAGGTCAGGGAGCCCGGTGCGGCTAAACTCCTGCTGGCTGATGGTCATCTTCAGCAGGGCGTCGTCTGAGTCTGGAAAGGGAGGACAGCGGCAGGGTCGAACTGGTGCCACATTCCACACAGACCCACCCCCAAAGCATTTCCTCAGCCCACATATTCCCAAGCTTCCAGGCCCCCACTCCCATGTCTACACCAGCTTCCACGGAGCATGCTGCAGTCCCGGGACTTCAGATTCCACCTCTTTCACCTTCAGTCCCAGTCGCCGCAATGCCAGCCTCGGCAGCTGAGGCTGCAGCTGCCCGCCGCGCCTCCTCCTCCTGCCGCTGCCGCTGCTCTTCCATAGAAACGCGAAGGGCCTGGCGAAGGGCAGGGCAAGGTCAGACGTTCTCCCACCCTCCCTCACTCGTGGGGAAATCAGCTGGGGGGTGCAAAGGAGCACAGGGGCAGTTTCTGGTTTGTGCACATGGAGAAGCTGGAGAGGTGATACAGGAAAAAGAGGACTTGGGGGAGAAGCCTGGGGTTTAATCAGGAGAAGCGAACAAGAGTCTGGCTGTGATGCCCCTAGAGAACAGGTAGAATTATGCAGCAGAGGGATAAAAGGTGGAGGGGTGGGGGGGAGCCCTAGGTAAATGAGCGAGGATGGTTAGAGCTGCCTAGCCCTGAAGAAGCTATGTGGCATGTGGACGTGTCAGTAGAAGACACAGGAGGGCCCTTGGGCTCTACCTGAGGTCAACGTTTGCTCACCAGGGCCAGCTCAGGATCAGCACTGGGATCTACTCCAAATTCAAAGTCACTAGCACCAAGACCCAACATGGCGCCACCTTCACCAGCCAGAATCGGAGAACTGATGAGGGCATCAGCCAGGCTGGGCCCGGGAGGCACCGTCACCAGATGAGAGCCAGTTCCATCTTTGCCATTCAATGTGTTCACAAACGCCGTCAGCTTTTCTGTGTTCACTTCCTGGGGGAGGGAAGAACACAAGACACTTGCCCTCCTGCCCCGCTTGCTCCCCACTCTCTGCTCTCAGTCCTAGTCTGTAGCTACTGTCCCACAGTGCAGGTGCTCCTCTGGGTGGGCACCGTTCTCAGTTTACAACCAAATCAAGTCGATGCCCCCCAACCAGTCCTTACTCACCTCTTCCCCAAAATTGATAATGTCAACATTTACTTTCTCCTTCTTGAGGCGTTTTGCCAACTTCACCAGCTGCAGAGAAGGGGAGAGAAATGAGGAAATCTCTTCCATACCATGAGGGGAAGTGACACACCTCACAAACACATACAGAAATCAGGTGATCGCCCATGGTCCCCCAGTGTGAAACACGAAATTCTGCATACCCACCTCTCCCAAGTGCATGAACTTCTGCCAGGCTCTCCTAAGGGCTGGCAGACCCTACTCCCAAAGGTGTCCCACCCAGTTTCCCCAGCTGTCCCTTGGACTCACGTCCTTCTCATTGTCCTCCACAGGGCTCCCCACAAAGGCAATGATGCGCATCTTGTGATTCTTGCCCTGTCGGTGCTTCAGAGCCAACTTGTGAAGAAAGGAATTTCTCAGAGTCAGCCAGAGGAATCACTGAGCTCTTTCCTCGATCACTCTTTTTTTTTTTCTTATGGTTTCTGCTTACCTCAAGGCTGCCATCATGGTCACACAAGGTCAAAGCCCTTTCCTGAACCCTTCCCTTCTTGTGAGTTACCCCATCGCATCCTTTCTACTCCTTTTTCTAGGTCATCTCTCTTCCCTTGCTCTGGTTCTAGCTCAAGATTCCAGGGAGCAATGAAAAACGTGGAGGCAGAACCTCAGAGCAAGGAGGAACAATGAGAGGGCTCCAGGAGGACTCACGTGGGCCACGCGGATGCCGGTGCAGAAGGTAATCTTGCCCTTGGGCTGGACAGTATGCAGCTTGGAGAGGATGCGGCCAGTGTCAGGGGTGAGCGTGGTCAGCACTTCACAGTCACTGGAACGTGGGGAAAGCATTTCCATGATTTCAGGTCAAGACAGTGTCTAAACTATCTCTGACTCATCTTTTCTTTAGGGAACTGGGAAATAACTATAATCTCTATTTTTCTTAATCAAACATCTAAAAGTTCTCATCATGAGGAATAACAACTGTAATTTGCTGAGATGTGGATGTTAACTAAACTTACCGTAGTAATCCTTTCACAATACAGCTGACCCTTCAACAAAGCTGGTGTTAGGGGCACAGCTGAAAACCCACGCATAACCTATGACTCTCCCAAAACTTAATTAATCCCTCGGTATCCACTAGGGATTGGTCCAGGACACCCCACAGATACCAAAATCTACAGATGCTCAAGCCCCTTATGTAAAATGACATGGAAAATGCATACAGTTGGCCCTCCACATCCGAGATTTCAAAGTGCAATCAAAAATACTGCTTTCAATCCACAATTGGCTGAGTCAGTGGACACAAAACCCAGGGACACAAAGAGCCAACTGTACATTTATTTTTAAAAATCTGCATATAAGTGGACCTGTGCAGTTCACAACCATATCGTTCAAGGGTCAACTGTATATACATTTATCAAATCATTATGTGGTATAACTTAAACTTATACAATGTTATATATCAATTCTATCTCAATAAAACCAGAAAAATACCTAGTGCTTAGTAGATGTGAGGCACAGAAAATTAGTGGCTGATTTTGTAAAAACCTGCCCTTTTCCTCCCAGTGTTTTGCCCTTATTCCTCTCAGATGATCGCTGGCAGGCTGAGAACCCTCCACCACAGCTGGTGCTCCTGTGTCTCCCTCCCGCTGTCTCCATTTTTAGACTCATTTTGCAACAACCACATGTGTACTGGGGTGGGCGGTCACTCATCTGAGGACTGTCAATTCCTGCAGCAAGTCATTTTTGGGGCAACAGGATGTGTGAAATGCGCCCTGGGGTTCTGACCCCAAATCACTTTTCACTGACTTTAAAATATACTGTGAAATTTTACCCCAGGAAATTGAGCTTCAAAACTGTGTTAAAGTCAAGTCAATATTGCCCTGACCGGTGTGGCTCAGTGGACTGATCGTTGTCCTGCAAAGTGAAAGGTCATCAATTTGATTCCTAGTCAGGGCACAGGCCTGGGTTGCAGGCCAGGTTCCCAGTCAGTCGGGGCATGTACCAGAGGCAACCAATTGATGTTTCTCTCCCTCTCTTTCTCCCTCCCTTCCCCCTCTCTAAAAATAAATTTAAAAAATCTTAAAAAAAAAAAAAAGAAAAAAATTTCAGGTTAATATTAAAAACAAATTACTACTTATATTTATGCTAACCTATAGAAGACAATCTAAAAAGGTGATGGGCTAAAGCAGCCTCACAAAACCTATAAAAGAAAGGGCAGCAACCCGGACACCATAGCGGGTGACATGTGGGAAATCCCCACCCACTTGCCAACCCCACTTGTCCCCTGTCCCACGTACTTGGCCAGTGTGATGAGGCCCACGTTGTTCTCAGGGTTGCTGCGGGTCTTGGAGTGACACACTATGTTGACAGCGTCCTGTTGGGCCTGCAGCCGGGTGGGTAAAAAGTCCCCATTCCGCATATACTCGCTGTTGTCCACGCTGTCAGATCAGGAGGGAAGGAGAGAAAAGACGCATTGCACAGGCTCTCAGGCGCCTCTCCAGTTCCGGGGAGCTCCACCTCCTCCGACACCTCTCCTGTGAGAGGCATCGAGGGGGATAACTGTGCCTCTCAGTCTTTGCGGAACTCAGAGTCCCCTGTGGCTTTGTCTTTTAAATACACAGATGACTGAGCCTTACCCCAGACTTACTAACTCAAAATGACCAAGGGAAGGAAAAAATTTTAAATCTCCACAAGTGATTCTGATAAACAACAAAGGTTGCAACCTACTGATGTGTCACAACCACATTTTTATAAGGTGCATTTAAGTGTTATTAAGTGTTACTGCCATGGACGAACACTCTAGGTCCACCGTTAAAATGGGAGTATTCCAAAGGTACGAAATGAAGAAGACAACTTAAAAATACTTGTCAAATAATCCCTGGCAGCCCTGAGTGCAGGAAAGTACAATGCAGTCATCTGCTTAAATGTGTAACAGCTGGACTCAACTGCAAAAATGAGGTTTCATGGTTTTGGGGTCTCACCTCTTCTGTCCCTGCAACTTTCCGTAATCTGCAAGAATCCAGATCATGTGAACTACAAGCTCCAGCTTCCCAGAGACCAAAAGAAGGCAAGTAAGGGAAGCATTTATACAGCCCATGAACACAATCAATTCTTGATTATCAAGGTTGCTCAGAACTCTAAATCGACGATTCTATCTCTGCTAATGAAGAAAGCCATGGCCTAGATAAGACACCTTATTTCTATTTGCAAGCAAAATATGGGCAAGGGAGGCAATTTAGTATCCTTTGCCTCCCTTAGTATCATTTGTGTGGTAATAAATACAAACCAAAAATTATTGAGAGGTAATTAAGTAGCTACTGAAAGGTAAGTGGAACAGGGAGTGAAGGGCAGTGTTCTTCAGGCACAGGTTCAAATCTCCATTCTGCTACTTGCTAATTATAGGATTCTGAGGAAGTCATTCAATGTCCCTAAGGTCCACTTATCTCATCTATAAAATAAGTGTTATTGTACCAATCCTACAGGATTGCTATGAGAATTGAACGCACAGAAGTCCTAGCACAGTGCCTAACAGTAAGCATGAAACGCAGGCTAGTTCTTATAACGGAAACTCAATCTACATAAAGGAGGTCATGGGCAACTCTACTGACCATGCATTGTTATTCTTTTTCCCTCCAATACACTGTTTCTTGTTATCCCCCCAGCAGGGAAGTAACTGTCTCTCTACCTTAAAATACAGTGATGAGTCCAAACATAAAAAAAACAATGGAGGCTCTGAGGATCATCCAGATGGAACAGCTACTTAGTATAGTAGAACCTCAGTTCTTGAATGTCTCCCATCTTGAACAATTCAGTTTTCGACCAAGTTATTTACAGAAAAAGGTCTCAGCTGTCAAACAAGACTTCGATTCTCAACCTGACAACATTCATGCCAATACCTGAATGATCAGTCACACATCTCTCAGGCAACAAAGAATATTTGGTTTTCAAACAAATCACTTCTCAAACAGCCTTCCGGAATGAATTAAGTCTGAGATCCGAGGTTCCACCGTATAAGGATGGTGGGCAAGACCAGCAAGTGGGTGAGGACTGGAGGAAGGGTGTCAAACTGAGAAAAGGGGGCCTCCGACTGTGGAGAACACGGCAGTAGTCATCACACTCTGTGGTGCATCAGAATCCCGGGGAGGGGGAGGGCAGTGGTGGTGTTAAAAACACAGACACCCTACCACGTATGCATGCATCCCCAAAAGCCACATTGCTTAGTTTTCCCAATATTGAGCTTTATATGAATGGAATAACATGTGTTTCTTGTGACTATTTTTGCTCAACGGTATAATTTTTCCCAACAAAAATCCTTATCAAAATAAGGGCTTATGATATTATCCAGTTATTCCATAAAAGTCTTCATTAAAAAGACTACACATGCCTGGACTTCCCCAGCTGGGAGTCTGACTCAGCAGACTGAGAACAGTGTCAAACAGTGGTAATTTTTAATAAACTCCTCCAGAGAATCTAAGGGAAGCAAAGCATGAGGCCCCACAGAGAAAAAGCAGTGGCTCTCATCATTATTCTGCACCTGAGCTATTATAATAGGTCACCAATATGTCTCTCTGGGCCAAATATTTTCTCCTATACCAAGGCAGATCATTTTTTTAAAGATTTTATTTATTTATTTTTAGACAGAGGGGGAGGGAGGAAGAGAGGGAGAGAAACATCAATGTATGGTTGCCTCTCACGCACCCCCTATTGGGGACCTGGCCGCAACCCATGTGCCCCGACTGGGAATCGAACCAGCAACCGCTTGGTTCGCAGGCCAGCACTCAATCCACTGAGCCACACCAGTCAGGGCTCTTATTATTAAATGCCATTTTGTATAAAGCTCTGCCACCGCCATCTCAGAACTTTTCAACTGTCCTCTGTTGATAGGTACAGGACAGAGTTCAGTTACCACCAGTGTGACATTTGTGGTCTTCTACCTGGTTCCCTCTACCTTTAAAAAAGGGAACTACCTTAAACCAACAACCTTAAAATAAAGTCACACGAGTCAAATTTCTAATCCCTGAGCATGCCTTGGGCATTTACGTCTCCGCAGTTTTATGCCCTTCCCCCTAACTAGAAAGGCTTCTTCTTCTCAACATTTGAGTCCCTTCCAGGGCCCCTCTTAAGTTCTTTCTTGAGGAATCCTCAAATATCATGGCAACTAATACGGTACGGAGCTGTACTACTTACAGAGAACTGTCACTTACATTTTGCCTAGGGGGAGTGGATGTTACTATTACTCCCAGTTTATACATAGACTGACTTACATTCTCAAGAACATGCAGCTGGACTATAAAAAAAAACAACAACAACCAAACCCGGTCCTTTGTCCACTCTAACATGCTCTCTCCCAGCAGTTGCCAGATGTAGCAAACAAAAATACACAACTCCTAGTTAAATTTAAATTTCAGGTAAGTATCAAGTAACTCTTAGTGTAAGTATGTTCCATACAATACTTGGGGCATACTTACATCCATTTTTTATATTGAAAAGTTTTATTGATAAGAAATTTATGTTTAACCGGGCATCCTATATTTTATCTGGCAATGCTATGCCCATACATAGAAGGAACTCCTGAAACCTTGCAAAAGTTGGTGTCCTCAGCTTCTAATCCAACTCAACACACTCTCAGCCCAAGTCTGAGACCGATGAAGAGAGCTGGCTCGCCCCTGTGTCAGGTGGCCCTGCGTTTAAAATCTTGGCTTCACCACCTAATCAGCTGTGTGCCTTTGGATAAATCAATTAAAATTGCTGCAACTGAGTATCCTCATCTACAGACTTAAGGTGTTGTGAGGTTTAAGTGAGATAAAGTAAATTAATGCCTGGCACGTAGAAAGCACTCTATAAACAGCGCCTCTGAAGATGACACAGGGGTTAGAGACGCGTGAATGAACCGGGGAAGGGGTTTATATTGTATTATGTTGAGGAGGGCAGAAGACTATCACGATGATTCCGAGAAACGGGACTCGGGCTAGAGACAGACCTGGGGGCTGGTTTAGAGAAGACGACGCTGGAACGGAGGAAAGCAGCAGGGACGGTGTGTCAATGACTCTCCGCGGGGCGAGGGTTAACATGGGTTACCCCGGGCCTGTCCTCTCCCGGGCCTCGGGATGATGACTCAGGGAGTCGATGGGGCTCCTTCCCTACCGGCCCAAGGCTGCGTCTCGCCCATCAGACTCCCGCCCCAACCCCAGGCCCACTCAGTCTCCGCGCGACATGCTCCCCGGATCCAGTCCCGCCCCTCACGAGGCCCCCAAGTAGTTCCTCACCAAACCATAGTGCTTTCCAGGACCATCTTGCCACCGTCCTCCCTCCCAAACCGGTTCTCATGGACCTTTGAACAACAACTCCTCCGATTGGCCCAGCGCTAAGCACCAATCATAGGCCTCGGATTGGCCAGCTGGTTCCGCCCCGTCCCGCGCCGCGTTCTGGGAATTGTAGTCGCTGCCAAAACGAAAGAGACGTGTGGGGACGAAGTGACCGAAGTAACACAAACAGTCTTATTGCCGTCATTCAAGTTCTCTGGTGGAGTTCCCTGCTGGTGGGATCGAAGAGAAGCTGCGGAGGGACCCTTGAAAGTGCTGTGGATGTGTGGACTCCAGAGCCCTCGTTTTCACTAAGTGGTGGGATCGCTTTTTTCCAGCTCCCACTGTTCCCCATAGCACTGTCTTCATCTAACTAACTGCTAAGCTCGTATTCCTCAGAATTGCTTTTATTTGTGTATCTTTCTTTCCCATTTAATTGGGGAAGGAAACATGTCAATTGTTGCAATCCGTGAGCCCAGTACAAAGCCTGACACATGGTAGGAGCCCCCACAAAAGTTTGACAAATCAGTCATTTTACCTGATCTCCCAAAGAATGGTAGACAAAACCATTAAGCCACTTTGGTTTGTTAATCAAGAGTAACATTTTGGAGTAAAATGCTTTGGAGTATCTTCCACTACACACACATAAAACTGTTTTGGTTTGAACAGAGAAAGGAGGAAGGGACGAAGCACGGCAACTGAACCCCAAATCTGGAGACAGGGGAGAGAAGTGTTGTAGACATTACCAGATATTAGTAAAGTTTCAATGGATATGTTTGAAAGTCATTGGTAATAATCACAGGTTGTATAAGATTTTGCAGGTTGTAAAATCTCCATATCAATAAGGCTGGAGAAGATCACTGTAACCTACACAGGAAAGCGGAAAAATAAAAATAAAAAACCAAAAACAATGCTGAGTTCAAACATAACCAAAATATTTTTAAAGGACAATAATTACTTTTTTTAAAAGTTACACAATGTAATTACAGACACACCAAACTAAATGACAAAAGGTAAAAATAAAGGGAGAGAGCCCTGGCTGGTATAGCTCAGTGAATTGAGTGTGGGCTGCAAACCAAAGGGTTGCTGGTTCAATTCCCAGTCAGGGCACATGCTTGGGTTGCAGGCCAGGTCCCCAGTGGGGGCCACATGAGAGGTAACCACACATTGATTCTCTCCCTCTCTTTCTCCCTCCCTTCTCTCTCTCTAAAAATAAATACATAAAATCTAAAAAAATAAAGAGAGAGAAAAAATATATCAGGTAATAGTAATAAAAGAAAGCATGTGTAGCTACATTAATATTGTATAAAATAGAAACAAGCACGAACAGCTGAAATCAGATCAAGAGTCAGAATTTTTCATAAAATACAAAATTCATCAACAGCCCTGGCCACGTGCCTCAGCTGGTTGGAGTGCCCTCCTGTACACCAAAAGGTTACAGATTCCATTCCTGGTCAGGGAACATACCTAGAGGACACATATAGGAGGCAACAGATCGATGTTTCTTACATGGATGTTTCTCCCTCTCTCTCCCCCTTCCTCTCCCTAAAGTCAGTAAACATACCTTTGGGTGAGGACTTAAAAAAATTCATCAACAAAAAATGCTATTAGTTCATTAGAATAATGCAACTCCAAAGATAAGTTGAACATCAGGAATAACAACTTCTAAGTCAGTATTCCAAATGAAGAAGTAAATAAAGTCACACATTCAACCGGAACAGAGGGATGAGAAACTGAAGGAATTTGGTCATAGCTGTTCTGGGAAAACAGGACCCATGATGTCAGTGCAGGGAGGGGTCACTGTCTCAGCTTTAGTCAGTCACGCAATGGATTGCGAAGTTTTTGTTACCACACTTGTAAAAGTCTATGGAGATATTGCAAAGAATACAAAATATAATGGTTGTAAAAATGAGATAGTGAAAATTAGATCTTATTAGATTGATTCAATTCAATCTGGAGAACGGAGAGCTACAAGGGTGGGCAAAAGTGGATTTGCAGTTGTGAGAACGCAAAACAGAGTTTGTTCTTGTGTTATTATTTATTATTGCATTCTTTTCCATACTAACAATTGTAAACCTACTTTTGCCCACTCCTGTAATACTCTCTTCAGAGAATACGTCCTCTTAGAACTATGTCAGAAGCTTTCCAATGAAGAGGCATGCAAGTTGCCACAATGCACACAGAAGATGACATCTGATAGGATCGTATTTCAGTAAAACAAGTGTTCTATAATGAAAAAAAGCAATAACAAAAACTATTTACTCATTTACCTGTGGGTCAAGCACTGGGGGAAGGCAGACAATAAACCAATAAGTAAACATATATAGGCAAATAATGGTAAGCTCTGCAGAAAAAAAGAATAAACCAGAGTGGGTGTGGTTTCTTTTTTATGTAAATGGGATATTAGGGAAGCTTTACATTTGAACAGAGACCTGAAGGATACCGAAGGGGAAAGAACAAGTGCAAAAGGCCTTGAGCCAGGAGTGTATTTTAAGCACAAGGAGACCAGAGCCAGAGAGAGAAGAAGTAAGGCCAGAGAGGCAAAGGGAATAAAGAGGTTGGATTGTGAACAGCCTCAAGAACTGAGTGAGATAAGGAGCTGTTGGAACGTTTTCGACAGAGAATTGACAGAATCTGATTTAATGTTTTAATAAGATAGCTCTGGCCGCTGTGTTGAGAACAGACTGTGGGTGAAAAGACAAGAAGGAGACAGACCAGTTAGGAGACTACAGTAATCTGACAATATGATGGTGGCTTATCCTAGGATGGTAAGAAGAGGTGAAAATAGGGACAGACAGTTGGATTTTGAATATGTCATAAGGCACAAAACTGATAGAATTTGCCAGTGGATATGACAGAGAATGCAAAGGAAGAGATTGTTATGACACCAGAATTGGTTCTAAGCAACTAGAAGAATGGTGTTACTATTTCCAAAGATGGATTAAGACAGGCAGGAACCAAAAATTTAACTTTGGACATGTTAGGTTTAAGATGCTTTTTAGACAACTACAGGGAGATGTCAAGGAAACAGGTAGATGTGAGTTTGTACTTTAGAAAAAAGGTCTAGGCTGCATATGGAAATTTCATGATATTCAGATGGTATTTAGATCAGGAGGTGACCGGGGTCTTTAGGCAACTGTAAGGACTTTGAAAAATTACCTAGGGAGAGAATGTAGACTAAAAGAAGGGGTTCTATGATTGAACCCTGGACTACTTCAAGATTTAGAAGACAGAGAGAAGAGGAGGAACCAGAAAATAGGATGGAGATAGAGCAGCACAAAGCCCTGGTAAGGACAACCAGGAGAAAGTAGTACCCAAGGATCTGAGTGAAGAAAATGTTTCAAGGAGGGAGGAACATAATGTCAGATGCTGCTGACATGTCAGGTTAGATGAGGACTGATACAGGTAGCAACATGGAGGGCATCAGCGACCTTAAAAAAAGATGCGCAGGAGCCCTGGCCAGGAAGCTAAGTTGGTTAGAGCATAGACCGATACACCAAGGGTTCCATCCCTGGTCAGGGCACGTACAAGAAGCAACCAATGAATGCATAAGTAAGTGGAACAACAAATCTCTTTCTCTCTCCCCCTCCCTCCCTCCCTCCTCCCTTTCTCTGTCTCTAAAATCAATAAATTTAAAAAAATTTAAATAGTCATGTGATGGGGATACATTTTGAGAAACACATCATTAGGCAATTTTGCCATTCGAACATCACAGAGCACCCTTACATGCACCTACATGACACAGCCCGCTACCCACCTAGGCTGCATGGATAGCCTATTGCTCCTAGGCTGCAAGCCAGTATGGCATGTTACTATACAAAACAACGAGATATAAATCAAGCATAAGAGAAAATGATGCAGTCTAGAGAAGCAGTAAACACAAGATGTATGAGGCTGCTGCGAGCATAACACAGCATACAAACTTTCTTGAATAAACAAACTCTAAAATGACTGGTACAGTAAAGACATAATCCAGTAACATAGTTGTTTACTATCATTATCAATGACTGTACATAATTGTATTGCCGTACTTTTAAACAACTGGCAGGGCAGGTTTCTTTATACCAGCATCACCACAAACACGTGAGTAATGCATTGCGCTATATTATGATGGCTGTGATGTCACTAGGCGATAGGAATTTTTCAGCTCCATTATAATCCTATGGGACCACTGTCATATGTGCAATCTGTCATTGACTAGAATGTCATTATGTGGCACATGACCGTTTCTGTAAAAATTCATTTGTAAGACAACTGGGTAACTTTGACCACTAACTGAATATTTTTAGTAAGGAATTATTAATAGTTTAAGGTATAACAAAGTTGTTATATTTTTAAAAAGTCCTTATCCCTTGAGTTATGTGTTGAAATATTTGTGGACAAAAGGATAGGCTGTCTTGGATTTAACATAATTATTTGGAATTGCAGAGAGAAAGTTGGGGATGAGGCAGATTGGTCTTATTTATGTTGATAACAGTTGAAGGTGGGTGATGGGTACATGGTGGTCATCATACTATTCTATTTTGGTTTGGAAATTTTCATGATAAAAAATAATTTTACAGGAGATATTGAAAGACTAAAGACTTGTGTCCTTGAAAGACTAAAAAACAAAGTTTAATTTGGAATCTATTTTAACTGACAAATCTTTGCTTAAAGAATGAATGAGCCCTGGCTGGTGTGGCTCAGTGGATTGAGTGCTGGCCTGAGAACCAAGCGGTTGCTGGTTCAATTCCCAGTCAAGGCACATACCTGGGTTGCTGGCCAGGTCCCCAGTAGGGGGCATGTGAGAGGCAACCACACATTGATGTTTCTTTCCCTTTCTCCCTCCCTTCCCCTCCAAATATAAATAAAATCTTATTTAAAAAAATGAGACTCCAACTTTGGTGAATAACTTTCAGAATAGCTGAGACTGATTTGCTTAAGAGTAAAACATGAGACCAGGGTTTCCAGTTTTATTATCCTATGATTTTGATTTCCCTTTTAGTTGTAGACATGTTAACTAACAGGCTCTGCTTGCATCTGAATTGGGTTGCCTAGACACCTATAGAATCAGAAGGAGCTGCTGCTCACCACTAGAGGCACCCTCTGACCATAAGAGGGTGCCTTCTGCACTCAGGAGTTGCATGAGTATGTTGAAGAGGGAATGGTAGGGTTAGCAGAAAGACCATTTTATGCCTAAAACATGTTCAGATTCAAGTCCTATCAGGAAGAAATTTTCTCCTTATCCAGCTTAAAGGAGGGCTCAGCCTGGGTCCTTAAACTGAGAATCCCTTCAACCCATTGCCTGGCCTTCCACTGTGGCCACTCTCTGTGGTGACAGGAGCAGCAGATAAATAATGGTTTGGGGTCCTGAGTTGACTGACAGTAATCTCAACTGTTTCTGCAACCTAAACATAGATAAGACCTGCATTTGCACCTATAACCGGAACTGCATCGCTGGGCCCCTGTCAGGGCCACACTGGGGTGCACATCTCCATATCAAAGCTTCCAGGGCTTCTAGGATGAGGGGTAGGTGTGGGGTGTGAAGATGCAGAAGGCAAAGACGCATTCCTGATAAATCAGAACTATGGCCTGCGTGGCTGGAGCCAAAGTGGGAAATGAGTTGGGGAAATCAGACCAGATCACACAGGCTTCCATGCCATGTGAAGATACTACCCTGAGGCAAGTGAAAGACAGTTGGTGTGATTCCCATGAAACAGTAAAAGGCTTATAAGTTTGCCTGTTTCTGCGTCATGGGAATCCTGCCGGTTGATTGGGTAGGTCAAGTAGGGTAAGCAGGGTAAAATCCCAGACCAACATCTTTGTGGAACATACAGAAAAAAATTAAATCCAGCCTTCTCACTCCCGTCTCACCATTTAGCTATAATCATTGTTTAAATTGTGCTGCATTTTGTTTTTAATGTGCGCATTAGTTTGTTATACAAAATTGACATCACTTCTTTATGTACAATATATGTGTTATGGTGATCTTTTTCACTTTAAAGTATCATGAATCTTTAAAAAGAAAAAGTTCTTTAAGAATCCTCAATTCCTTCACTTCAATTACTCGTCCTATCGTAAAAAGTTCTGCCCTGACCAGCACGGCTCAGTTGGTTGGGCATCATCCTGCAAAAGTGAAAGGTCGCTCGCTGGTTGGATTTCCGGTCAGGGCACATGCCTGGGCTGCAGGTTCGGTGCCCAGTTGAGCATGTGTGAGGCAACCGGACCAGGCAACTGATTGATGTTTCTTTCCCTCATTCTCCCATCTCCTCTAAAAAGAAATAAATAAATCTCAAAATAATTTTTAAAAAAAGAATAACAGGTTGTTTTTTTTTAAATTACCATTTCAATTCTCTCCTTTCCTCTCCAACTGAGATCACCATCACCCTGGATCCAATTCATCTTACATCTAAATTATCATAATCTAACTGGTCTGCTTTTTCTATTTTATGATAAATTTTGTCAACAGGCCTCTAAATTATTGTTTTGATCATGTCCTACTTAGGACAAAAACATTCTATGGTTCTCCATCGCCTACAATTTGCTTTTATTTTATTTTAGGAAGAGAAGGGAGGAAGCGAGGGAAAAATCGATGTGAGAAAACTCCATTGGTTGCTTTCTGCCAACTTCTGCGATCAGTTACCTGATCGGTTGCCTCTCCCACACCCCCTACTGGGGACTGAACCTGCAACCCAGGCATGTGCCCTGACTGGGAATCAAACAGGCAACCTTTCAGTTTGTAGGACGATGCCCAACTGAGCCACATCAGCCAGGGCATATTGCCTACAATTTAAAATGAAAATTCCTCAGCCTAGCGGTGAGGGTTTCCACTCTCACCTCCCCTATACCTATTCTGATGTTCTCACCAGGTCCCCTGCCACCACTTTCCCCATGGGCTCTTCCTTTTTCTCTCGAACAGGCCATTTTCATACCTTCAGGCCCTTGTGTTCAAATGAAACTTTCCCCAACACTTCTCACCCACAGCAACCTCTAATTTTCTTCCCCCTTCACGTTCTGTATCACTCTTTCAGAGAACTGAAACCCTTCACCGTATCACGTTTTGGTGTACATTGTGTGCGTGCTCCTCCTGGACACTGTAAACTCTTGAAGGTCAGTTACTTCTTTTGACCTTCAACTGCCCCGTACATTGCTCCATAGCTGCTGCATCAATATTTGTAGAATGATACCAAGTCAGGAAATAGTGGTACGGAAAGGAGCAGTATTCTCTCCAAAGCTGTTCCACCCACATGCCTTGGAATGAGCCCCGCACCTTTTGGTCTAGTTCCCATCACAGTAAAGGGTCTCAGCAAACCTCGCAGAACAAGAAAACAGTGGTGAGGGAAGCAGTCTGCAAGCTTTTTGAAAGCCAATACCCTAGGGCGGTTTTCAACATGTGCTGCAGGAATTTTTAAAACATGCAGTACCTATTTAGTCAGGTGCACTGCCTCTTATCTCTTGGACTGTGAAGTAAAAAAATGGCAACCGTTGACACAGTCGCCATCCAGTGTGAATGCCGTCTTGAACCATACACATACGTAGGCATGTAACAGAGGTGCATCGGACTGGTCACATCGCATAGTAAGGTTGTACCTGATTGCTTAATTCTTGGTACCAGAAATCCTTATGTACAAGTACAGGCGCCTAATTTTTTAAAGTCACTTTGGAGCAAACAGGGTAGGTAATTACTATTATCATTATTTTGTAAACCACTTGAAGTTGTACCTATTTTTGGTCACATAAGCAAAAAATATTTTTAGTGTGCTGCAGAATTTTAGTAACGAATGTGTGCCATGTGATGAAAAAGGCTGAAAATCGCTGCCCTAGGTCCATGTCCAGGGAAAGAAAAAGAGGGAATCCGAGGCCCAACTAATCTCATGCTTGCTTTTCCCACTGTCCTCCGAAACTGAGGAAGACTTTGAGCTTTGGATCCCCAATTCCCTCAAGGTGGGCTGCAACCAAGGCAACAGGCCTACAGTAATTCCTTTCATATTCATTCACAGCTTTTCCTTGTCAAGTGTCAGTTAAGATGAAGGAGGCGGCTACAAGGGAAAGCAGCCGTTTCTCTCAGCCCAAGTTAGACGGCAGCTGGAGCGAGGGCAAACTGGACAGGATGCAGCGTCTGTTCACAGCGACGTGAACAAGACCTGAGCCTGGGCGGTGGAGATGAGATGGTGTATGAAAAAAATCGAGAAACAAGACGTCTAAATAACTGATGAAAATTTAATACATTAAAACCAAATTATTTATCACTTATATTGCATTTGCCATTTCTGAACAATACAAAGGAGAGGCAAATAGTGACACTTCATAAAAATGTTGATTCCCTGTCCCCTTCCCTAAGACCCAGCCTCCCTCAAATACCCCTCCCACCCCCTACATAACTCTGTTTCGAATAAAACACTTAAATACATCATAAATAGTAAATTATGAAAAAAATAGCAAGAATTGTTTCTTTCATTCTTGTAAAAAAGAACATGGCAGCAAAGACAGGCAGCCAGAATTTGGCTGGGGGTGTCTAATATAGACAGTTACTTGGGGTATGGGCTAACCTACTAAGGTTGGGTGGGATGAAGAGGGGATAGTGTGGGAATTTAACAATCTGCCTGAGATGCCAGGTCCCCTCCTCCCCCCGACAGGAGGAGGAGGATCAGATGGAGAACTGCAACTCTTGGAGATGAGGAGGAGAGGGATTATATAAGCTCCCATTTCCAAGTTCTCCGCATCAAGAGAGGAGGGCAGGACAGGGGCACAGCAGTGACCTCACCAAGGCAAGAACCTGCTGGCTCCCATGAGTTTGAGAGAGATTCTCAAGCCTCATAGACATGGGCTGCCTGTTAAACAGATGCAGGTGGCCCCCTCTCCACCTCAGCTCCACAAACAGCAGAACACTGTTGCAAAAGGTGGGGAGAGCAAGGAACAGATCTCCTTTGGAGAAGGACCTAAAATTCATCTGATGTCTTCATACTTAGAAAAGCCACCACAATATATTTCAAATTGCAAAATAGTAACAATCATTATGGCCTAGCGGTAAGGACCATGCCTAGGAAGGGCACTGCTCTCCTAGCCCCATGACTGTGCCACTGTGTCAACAAAAGGGGTAAAGATGACCCCATGTCCCACTCTCTCCATTCCTTCAGCCTTAAGAAGCTCATCCGGAGAGGAGGGGTTAAAGAGCAGCTGCCCAGACAGAGCAGTCACCACACTTCTGCTTCTCAAACACCAGGGCTCCTCAGAGGAAACCCTCTGAATAAGCATCTCTCCAGCACTTCTGGAGTTTTGATCTGAAACTGTCTGGCTTAAAATTATGTGCTGTGCACTATTTTTTCTTTTCCTTTTTCAGGTGGAAAAAAATGGTTGGAAGGTGGTTAAACACCCTCACACCCCCAAAAACCTTTCCAAAGTTTATAGGGATCTTCTTCCAGAAAGAGCAAGCTACGGTAAGGATAATGTGCCAACCAGTCTGTCCTGAGGAAATTAAGAGTCCAGCTCCAGGAGACAGGTAGATGAGAAGGAAGAAAACCACTAAGTCCAACAACCTCATTTCTGGCAGGAAGAATGGGGGTGTGAAAACAACTCAGTTGTGGAAACCAAGGTTGGCCAGTTCAAAACTCGTGCCACCCAGCTCGGGAGTGCAGAGGATGCTGGTGCCCTCAACTGTGAGGTGCTAATGCCCATTCATGAGGAAGGGGAAGGAGAAGAGGTTCTTCTTCAGAGAGGAGTTGGAGAGCTTCCCTAGCCTCCATTATACTCCTTTTTTGAAGACCAAGAAGAAAACTCAGCATTGCTGGGGCAAGTGCTGACATCGTGGGATCACAGAGATGGCAGAATCTTGTTCCATGTCTTCTGAGGCTTTCTGCTCACTGAAAAGGGAAAGCGTGTAAAGTTAAGAATGAGGAATATTATCACATAAGGAGGTAGAAGAGGAATTCAAGTTCATTTCAACCTGGCACAGTTAAGTATTCTTCCTTTTCAGCCTCAATTTCCTAGAACAAGGTACCACAAGCAAAATTTGCAAAAGCAAGACTTAAGAGGCACCCAGTCCCTCTACCTTTGCCAATTAACACCTTGCTCCACACTCCATTAATTCATCATCTTTATACTCTTCACAGCATTTACCTCCCCCACATCCCAGACACTCACATGGGTGAACTCTGACTCTTCAATTTCAAGCTTTTCCAAGAGGTCTGAACTAACAGGAGGGAAAAAAATGTAAGTAGAAGAATTAGAAGATGAAAAAGGACTGTCCTCTCAAGTCTAATTTTATACTGCTTCTCCCTATTTAATTTCAGATGCAATCCAGGATTCAGAAAGAAGAGGCTAAGAAGCTACTAGACCGAGAAACACATTATTTTAATTAACTATTTAGTTTCTTGAAACCATGAAATATTTCCTAATACCTCTTCTCTGTCTTCAATCCCCAGGTATGGCAGGCACCCAATGATCACTGCTGCCTGATATTCATGCCACTATGTAATTCTCTTGAGCATGGGCTGGATTTAGTGGCTTTCTTCTACTGAACAGAATATAGTACAGGTGACAGGATGTCGATTCTGAGGTTAGGTTACAGAAAGACAACAGCTTCCTCTTGGGCTTTCCTTTCCCTACTTGTTTGCTATGAGGGAAGCTAGTTGCCTGTGTGAGCCACCTATGATAGGACCATGGAACAAGAGCTGAGGGAGTACCATGGGCCAACTGCCAGCAGAGAACGCGCCCTCAGTCCCACAGCCTAGAAGGAACTGAATCCTGCCAACTACATAAGCTTGGAAACTGATCCTCTCCTGGGTAAGCCTTCAGATGAGACCACTGTTCTGACTAGCAGCTTGACCGAGGCCTTGAGCCAAGGCACCCAGCAAAACCACACCTAGATCCTTAAGCCACATAAAATATGAGATAATGTTTGTTGTTTTTAGCTGCTAAGATTTAGGGTAATTTGTCACACAACAATAGATGATAATTATGTCTGCAAATGAAGTACCGCTATAATAAAAATCTAAAATATGGGAGTGGCTATGGAAGAAAGAAATGGGCTTTGAAGGAGTTTTAATTACAGTTTAAAAGTGCCCTGAATATTCTATAGAATTTTGGACTTTAAGGGAATTGCTAGTGAGGGCTGAAAAGAGTGAGGGGAAAAAACCGCTCTTTTTAAAAGTATGTTTATTGATTTTAGAAAGAAGGGAGAGGGGGAAACATTAACAAGAGAAACATCAGTTGTTACCAGGAATATGCATCCCAACCAGGAAATGAACCCACAACCCAGGCATGTGCCCTGACCAGGAATCGAATCCCCAACCTTTTAGTGCATGGGACGATGTCCCAGCCAACTGAGCCACACAGTCCAGGGCGAGGGAAAAAACTCTCATTAGAAATGAAAGGAAAGGGGATCCTTGTTGTGTAATGGAACGAAGGTTCAGCAAAATGTCATCTGCAGTTATGTGGAAAGCAGAGTATGTTCCTAATAAACTGGGTGATCTTGCCATGGAGATTTCTAAGCAAAGTGCTGAAAGTGTTATCTGATTTCTTCTTAATGCTTATAGTAAAATGTGAGAGAAGAAAAATAAATTGAGGATTATTGAACAAAAAGCCAGGAGCTGATGGTTTTGAAAATCCTGAGACTCTCCAGATAACAAACAACGCTAAAATTAAGAAATGGCTTCAGCCATGGCTGGTGTGGCTCAGTGGGCTGAGCACTGGCCTGTGAACCGAAGGGTCACTGGTTTGATTCCCGCTCCGGGCACATGCCTGGGTTGCAGGCTAGGCTCCCATAGGGGAGGAGAGGTGCATTAGAGGCAACCACATATTGATGTTTCTCTCCCTCTTTCTCCCTCCATTCCCCTCTCTAAAATATATAAATAAAATCTTAAAAAAAAAAAAAAAACTACTAAAAAACAGAAAAACAAAACGTGGAAATGCCAGGAAAATGTAGTCCAAAGATGAAACCAAGGGTATGACTGTTTTTTTAAGGCCTCAGAAAAATCCAAGGTGATGTAAAGAAAAGACAATTCAAAACATTAAGAATGAATAAGGGGGTATATGTCACAGATCCTCTCAACCACAGATCTCTACAAAGCATAGCGCTTATCAAGAAGGCATTTGTAGATGTGGCTTTTATTTAATGGAGTAAATGCCAATGAGATTCACAGGAGGCCCACACAATCTTTGAGAGTACTGCATCAGCAGAAACATCACCAGCTTGGACTGAAAGGAACAGTAACAGTGCAAAATGAAAAGAACCCCTGGGTCTCCCAAATTCTACTGGCAAGGAGCAGGCTGAAGAAAGTACTCAGCTGCAAACGCATTCTTGTTTTCTTGAAAAAGGTAGACTTGGATGGCAAAACCAAGAGTCCAAAAGGTAGAGGCAGGAGCCACGGAGAACTATTCCCATGCTCTGAGACACGATAAAGAAACTCCAGTATTTGCTGTATTTTAGTCAGCTATGGATCAGTGATTCCTCTGCGCTTCCCACGCTCCCCTTTCGTACAGGAGTGTACAGGGGTTATCTAATGCTTGTCTCACCACTGTACACTGGTGGGTGGCGAGAAGACAGCCTGTCTCCCCAGTTTCGCAGGTCCACAAATTGGGAGGAACGGCACTCAAGGAACAATACCTGGGAAGCTCACCCAAACCTGGAGCTAATTTACATGGCAAAACTCTGGACTTTGAGAGCTGATGCTATAATGGGATAAAACTTTTGGAAACCATGAGGGAATTAATTTTGCACATGGAGGGGTATGAATCACTAGGGGTCAGAGGGTGGATAATAATAGGTGATGTCTAAGATGGCCCCCAAAGATCCCTGCCGTCCTGGTAGCCACACCCTGGGTAATCCTTTCGAGTGTGGGTTAGATTTAGTGAACAGAATGCAGTACAGGTGGTAGGAAGTCAATTCTGAGACTGGATGATAAAGAATGTGGCTCCTGCTTAGGTGCATGCGTTCGGAGGGAAGTCAGCTGTCTCAGTCGTCCTACGGAGAGGCCCACGTGGCACACAACTGAGGCCAACTGCCAGCAAGAAACTGAGGCTCTCAGTCCAGCAACCTACAAGGAACTGAATCCTGCCCAAAGCCACATAAATGAACTTAGAAATGAGCCTTCAGATGAGACCCTACCCCAGCCAACAGCTTGACTATCTCTTCATGAAAGATCTTTAGCCAGAGGACAGAGCTAAGCTGCACCCAGACTCCTGACCCACAGAAACTATGACATATGTTTGTTATTTTAAGCCACCAAGTTTCCATGTAATAGAGAATTAACACATCAGCTAGCAAAATTAAATCACAACCTTTACACTGGATTCTTTTGAAAAGACTGTACATTGTCTTCACTGCCCAGGAATCTTTCCAGCCTTATATCCTAAGTTGAGAACTCACTTAACTCACCAGGAGATGAAAGGCTAGTTCGGGTATTTTGACTGAGTATCAGAAAAGTCTGCACACAAAGGCTTCTCCCCACCTCTTAAAGGTAGAGAGATGTCGACACACTTCTCTAAGTCACTAAAGATGAACCCTAAGGAAGGTGAACCTGAAAAAAATCTAGTGAAGAGCAAAAGACAATGACCTCTGGGAAAAAACAAAACAAAACAGAGATATGGAGGTTCCCAAGGCCCTAAAGAAAAAGATGAGAAGATTATATGGAGAGAGGGGCAAGGAACCAACCTTGTAGATAGCATTTGCAAAGTCTCTCCAACTACAGGTGAAAAACAGGGGTCAGGAATAGTCGAGACCTCACTGATTTTCTCCGAAGGTGGAGTCTGAGGTAAAACATCAGGACGACCGAAGTGGACGCCTGGAAAAAAGAAAGGGGAAGAACATCAATAAATATAAAAGGAGAGAAAATGGGGTGGGGGAAATACAGGGGAAAATATGTAGCAACTTGGCTTTCCCCGAACAGGAATGGGAAGCAGAGTCCTAGGTAAATAAGGACCTGGAAGGAGGGGAGGAAGTGCCCAGTCACATGGGAACCCCAGCCCTGGCGCTGACCTGGCTCCACTTCCGCCTTTGTTGTCACTTGTGCCTTGTGCTCCCCAGACACCGATGGCTGGTAAGTAATGCACGAGTTGCCGCTGGGGCCTCCTCGCCGAGAGAAAGATGAGCCAGACCGAAACTTTTTGGAAGGAGAGGGCTTCACTTCAAAGGGAAAGAGAGAGCCTACTTAGCACCCACCTCAGAAACCATCACCAAGACACAGACACAACTTGCTGGCAGCCCAACACAGACACAGAGCTGTTTTTCTCCCAAGCGGGAAGAAGGGTTAATGTCGACACAGACAGGCTCTATGAACAACTTTTTAGAGGAGGGGGCATCTCAGTTCACTTCATTCTGGAAAGAAGAGGAGAACCTAGAGGAAAGGAGATACTCCTCTCTCTCCCCACCTACAAGCAACCTCCATAGCTTTGCCTCCACCTGATGAGATGTTCTCTATTTTGTAATTCTCTGTTCTTTAACATTATCCTCCAGTTGAACCTGACAAAGATGACCCTTTCACACTATATCCTCACAGCACTTACGCACACAGCACTATGATGATACCTTACACCCTTTATACATCACTTTGAAAAGACTTTGAAAGGATTTCCCATGTTTCTTAAAACTGCGTGGCATGCCTAGGTCCACCCTGACCCCCTGAGGGATGCCTATGATGAGGAGATGGGGAGGAGGAGCTGGAATTTGCCAGTGGCAGCAACATGGAAGCTTTGGAAAGAAGAACACTGGCACTTCCCAACCAAGGAAGTTGAGAGGAAGAGAGTAAAAACACTTGCTGAGTAGAAATCAGTAAATGCTTCTCCAACAATTTAAACCTAGTCTGAAAACAACTCGGCATCGGATTTACAAACGCAAAATAGAACATGGGTAACATCCTTGTCCATAAAAGTCCGGCTCTGCCTGTCTCAGCTTGTGACACGGATCCTACCACCAAATTTTTTTGCAGTCCCGCTCATTTCCCAGAAATGCCCCTCACCTCAATGACACATGGAGGGAGAGCCAGCAGGGAAAGCAGCAACGTGGAAACAACTGGGACAGACAGAATGACTGACATGACGGGCAGCAGCTCTCATGGGATGTGGGCAGAGCAGGAGAAGCCTCCGGCTTTGGCAGATCCCTGACAGAGGCATCCTGCCCCCATCTCTTGGCATAAGCGAGCTATTGGGGGTTCATCTGGTAGAAGCCACTTACAGGGTATCTTCTTGAAGACTGTGTTGCACATGAAACGCTGGAACCGTTCAGCATAGAAGCCTGGGCGATGCACCGATACAGTGTCCTGTGGAGAAGAGATGGCTGCAGAGTTAAGAGATGGGGGAGGTCCAACAAGAGGACCTCTAGTCCAAGGGCCATTTTCCCTAGGCTGAGACTCTAGTACAACCCCACAAATGAAGTAAGGTAAGAAAAAAATGAGGGAGGCAAATCAGAAGTGAGGGAGGCAGAAGAAGAGCTGCTGGCTGACAACTACTCACCCCGTCATGTACCAAAGCTTTCCAAGAGTGCTCCAACTTCTTAACAAACCTGCCAAGAAAAATGCATGTCATGCATTCACATAGTTTTTAAATAATGACCTTATAGTTTTTTATTTTAGGGAGTTAGGCAATGGCAACAGAAAAACTTAAAAAGAGAGGGCCTGGGAAAGTGCTCCCACTATTATGCTGGCTTTCCAAAGAATGGACATGGTGGTGCCTACTCAGCATGGAGATCAAAGCTGTTTCTAGGTAGGTCAATTATCCCAACAGAAAAGGGTAGTTAGTATGTCCCTGGCAAGTCAGGGAGAACAATGAAAGTGTTTTCATTGGAAAAGAACAGCTGGAGAACAGACGAGCAAGCCTGTAAGAGAGGGGTTAAAACCGGATGACAACATGCTGAGGCAGTAAACCAAGCACTGTCCAGTCCTCATTAGTACCTGACACCTTACAGGAGCAAAACTGGGGTCCAGTATTCCAGCTCATCCCTCACCATTGCTTCACTGCCCCTTAGAGTTCAGGCTAATTAATACTCTTACAGAACACAGTGACCCTCTTGCTTTTCCTCCATGGAAAAAGGGCAACATGTTTCCAGGGGTATCCCAATGTGGAGTATGACTCATCTCCCAGGTTTCTCAGAGTCAGACAGATGGTATATTCTACCCTGATGCTTCCGAGAAGTGACTCAGCTTTCCACAGAGGTACACAGTATGTTCGAGGAGGTGGTGCGGTAAGGAAGCCAGAAGACAGGCAAAAATCAAGAAAATAAATCACCACTTGCAACCCAAGAAGATGAGCAGCCAGATTACAACTTACTGTTCTTGTTTCAGGGAGAACTTGGAGATAAACCCATCTAAAAGAGAAATGAGTGGTTATCTGCATCCACTCTGCCCCCTAATTTGGAATCCATGTTTCTCACCTGTAAGACTGCAGAATGTCAATGATCCCAATATAAAGCAGCAGCCTTTCCCCTTTACTGTTCCGGGCAGGGATGCCACCCATACTGAGGAAGACAAAGAAAGAGTAAGAAAACCTTTTGGCTAGCAGGTAACTAAACATAACTGTCCTACCTTCCATAAACTGGGGAAGAGTGAGAGCCTTCCTCTGATTCCAACCCCTCGGGAGTATGTGTTAAAACCTCTTTCTCTCCATATTTCACTTGCCTGTTTTTCCCACCCCAATTCCATCGAAGAGAATCTAAAATCACCCCTACCCAGCAATTCTGGGATGCTTCCTCAATTAATGCTAAACTCCCTCACTATTCCTATATTTAAATCTATACCTACTAAGATACTCTTCTACTTTTTAATTTTTATTTGATTTTAGAGAGAGGAAAAAAAGGGAGATGGAGAGACAAAACATTGGTATGTTCCACTTATTCATTGGTTGATTCTTCTACGTGCCCTAATGGGGGACTGAACTTGCAGCCGTGGTGTATCAGGACCACACTCTAACCAACTGAGCTACCCAGCCAGGGCTAAGACACACTTCTTGAGTCCTATTAAAGGATACCTCAAAAATGAGCCTTGGCCAGCGTGGCTCAGTTTGTTAGGCATCATCCCATAAACCGAGAAGTTGCCAGTTTGATTCCTGGTTAGAGACGTGCCTGGGTTTCGGGGCACTTGCCCAAGGCAGCCAACTGATGTTTCCCTCCCTCTCTTTCTCCCTCCTTTCCCTGTTCTCTAAAATCAAATAAACAAAAAAAATTATCTTTTTTTTTAAATTAAATTTTATTTTAATTGTTGTTCTTATACAGTTTTCTGTTTTCTACTCAAAAAAATTATCTTAAAAAAAAAAAAAAAAAAGAAACCAACTAAAGAACATTTATGGTTCTTTAGGTAACTACACATCCTGATGGATCCATTTATGGTAAGAAAGATGCTTTCCATAAATGCCTTTAATAAATTGGTTTTGATGAAATTCTAATATAATTTGCAGTCATGTGTCTAAGACTCTGAGTGAACTTTAAAAAAAAAGTCTTTTAATTTTGAATAGCTCTCCTCCCCAGTTGTACTACAAATCCCAAATTTAAGATATCTTCCTTTTTTATATATTTTAATTTGATTTATTGTTATTGTTTATTCTATTATACCTGTTCCCGCTTTTTCTCCCTTCCCGCACCCCCCCCTCCCTAAGTCAATCCCCACATCATTGTTTGTGTCCCTAGGTTGCGCATTAAGTTCTTTGGTTAATCTTTTCTCCATCTTTCACCCAGTCCCCCCTCTCCTTTCTGGCAGCTGTCAGTCTGTTTCATGTATCTAAGCTTCTGTTATTCTTTTGTTCATCCTTATATATTCTTAAGACAACTCATTTACAGTCTGTAAGCGTTAACATTGTTGACTTAACTGCTGAATCAAGGCTACTCCTTCCCAGAAGCTACATCCCTTCCTCAAAAAGAAACGCTCTCCTTCCTGGTGCCTCTGAGCCCACTCACTGGTCTTCAGTCTCCATGGTGCCACCTCGCCGAGCCTCGCCCTGGATAGATTCCATGGCTGTGGAATACAGAGCCTTTTGGGGGGCTGGTTTGCGAGTGTCCATTGAGTACTGTGCTTCATTGCCTGAGGGCTCTCGCTGTGCGTGATCTACGTTATGGATTGACATCAGGAGGCTATAGTCCATTATCTTGAAGCTCTGCAGCACCTAGGGGAAGGAAAACATGATCTGAGCCTTGAGAAGCATGAGGACTTTTTCCCAGGACCTCACAGCATTCCTGATCCAATTATTCTGGAGGACAGTAAAACTCCAGGGGTAACCATAAAATTATCCTTTATTCTCCTACCCTTGGAGAATAGCACTGTCACCCTCCTCTGGTTGCTCTTCATTTGTATCCCCTCAGCTTTCTATCCTTTGAGTAAACACAAATTAAGCAACTAACAAGATGCTCTTCGTTCTTTCATCTCTGCACAAAAACCGCATTATATTCTCAAAGGTATAAAAAACACGTATTTGTGCTATAAAGCATCTCTGGTAAGAGTACACTTCATGACAAAACAGATCTGCTGCAGGACCTTACATGACCAGCTTCCACTCAGGTCAATGTACTGAACATCTACCATCTGTAGGTGCTGTGCCTGCTTATGGGGGACACAAAGATACTTAAGAATGTCTGTCCTCTAGAATATTATAATTTAGGAAGAGAAAAATGTAAAAATAAATACAACACAGTCTAATGTGTACAACAGCAGATGTGCTTACATGATTGAGGGTCAGTACGGGGGCGATCAGGAAGTGATATAAACATTTATAAAGGATAAATGAGAAAATAAGTCCAAGTACACAAAAGAAGGAAAGAATATTGCAAGGCCTGGAGGTATGGAACAGCATGTTACATGTGTAGGGAGGTATAATTTGGTCTGCTACAACATAAAATGCAATGGCCAGGTGAGGCAAATTGGAGAGGCTGGTAGGGGCAAGACAATGACAGGTCCGATTATGTCATATTATGGAGCCTGGATCATATCCTATAGTTCTAAACACTGTTCCCAACTCAGAACAGGTAGGAAAGGGTTTACTCCCACCAGTTCCAGGAGCTCACTTTGGTGCTGCAGCTCAACCATTTTGGTAGGTGCAGTAAGGGATCAAGATGACACATGAAACATACCCAAAATAAAATAAAGCAAAATATTCAGGGAACCAACAGTGACAGGAAGGAAACCAGGACTCAAAGCAATGATTTGGAACAAAAGGAAGAAATAAACATCCAACTAGAACAGAATGAAGAAACAACAATTCAAAAAACTGAAGAGAGACTTAGGAACCTCTGGGACAACTTGAAACGTTCCAATATCCAAATTATAGGGGTGCCAGAAGGAAAAGAAAAGCAACAAGAAATTGAAATCTTATTTGAACAAATAATGAAGGAAAACTTCCCCAATCTGGCGAAGGAAATAGACTTCCAAAAGTCCAGAGAGTCCAAAGAAATTGGACCCAAACAGGAACACACCAAGGCACATCATCATTAAGTTACCCAAGATTAAAGAAAACAGAGAATCTTAAAAGTAGCAAGAGGAAAGAAGACAGTTACCTACAAAGGAGTTTTCTTAAGACTATTAGCTGATTTCTCAAAAGAAACCTTGCAGGCAAGAAAGGGCTGGAAAGAAGTATTTGAAGTCATGAAAGGCAAGCACCTACACCCAAGATGACTCTATCCAACAAAGCTATCATTTAGAATGGAAGGGCAGATAAAGTGCTTCCCAGATGAGGTCAATTTAAAGGAGCTCATCATTGCCAAGCCCTTATTATATGAAATGTTAAAGGCATTCATCTAAGATAAAGAAGATAAAAAATATGAACAGTAAAATGACAACAAACTTACAACTATCAACAAATGAACCTAAAAAAAAAAACCAATGAAAACAAAAACTAAGCGAACAACTAGAAAGGAACAGAATCACAGAAATGGAGATCACAGGGAGGGATTTCAGTGGCGAGGGGGAAGGAAGGAATAGCGGAAAAAAGGTACAGGGAAGAAGAAGCATAATTGGTAGGCATAAAATAGATGGGGAGAGGTCAAAAATGTTACAGGAAACAACTCAAAGAACTTATATGTACAACCCATGGACATGAACTAAGGGGGGAGGAATGCTGGAGGGTCAGGGGGTGCAGGAAGGAGGGGGGATAAAGGAGAAAAATTGGGAAAACTATAATAGCATAATCAATAAAATATACTAAAAAAAATAAGAGGAAATAGATCTAGAGGACAAAAGGGACTGACCTGGAATAAGCCACCAAGTTGGGAAGAAAGGAGATTAAGGATGGTTGAGTATAGATATGTTTATATATTGATAACAGGGCAGGACAAAGGGATAGCACAGAAGAGAAAGTTGAGGTGGTCTGTTGAGAAACAAGGCTGCAGATGGGAGTTAAAAAACGGTGTGACAAAACAAACATACAAAGAAACGAAAACGAAAACTCATACATACAGAAAACAGAATGGTGGTTACCAGAGGGAAAGGTGGGGTGGGGTGGAGGACAGAACAAAAGAGGGTAAAGGGCATCAGATACATGGTGATGGAAGGAGACTAGGCTTCAGTGGTGAGCACATAACAGATTGTACAGGTGTCAATTATTAAGTTATATATCCAAAATTTATATGTTATTAACCAACATTACACCAATACATTTAACATTTTTTTGAAATTTTTTAAATTAAAAAATAAAGTGGTTTGACGAGTACTCTCTTCAGATGATTTCAATCATCTGAAATCTCTGCAAAGAAGCAGAAAATGGGAAGATGAAAGAAACTAAGGACCCAGGTGGAGATGGCTTTCATATGTCTGTAGAGATGCCAGTACATGTAGTTGTATGATCTTCTTTATCAGCAGGGCTGATATCTAAGGAATGATGGCGCTGCCATGAAAAGAAAAAAAATGCATGATTATGAGGCCCAGGATAGGCAGAGAAGGAAATAAAGCCAGGCGGGGTTGAGGAGGAGAAACAGAGAGGAAGTAAAAATGTAAAGGCGTAACAATGATCTAACTTAAAAATTATTTCAAATGCAGTCTGTGATATATATGAAGTGAAGGAACAGAGTCCTATCTCCCACAATTTTGATGCCTAAGAACCACCAAGCTGTTTAGTGACTGAGATTTGTGGTGTCTACGAGAGAAGGAATTCTGACAAACTCACCAAACAGTCACGCTGCAGGGTCTTACATAGAGCATTGTACATATCAGCATCCAAAAAGAGACCATCAGGAATGTCTTGTAAGAAGTCCAGGTCTTTAAAGGTGGGGAGAGGCTTATCTCGCTCTTTTTGGGAAGCCCGCCGTTTGTAGGTTGAGCCCTTGAGGTCATACTTGATATGCATCTTGACCGACCGAGGTAAGAGATTGTTCATTACCACAATCCGAATGTTCTTACCACCTGCCTGCACACAGTACAGTCCATAGAATTTAGGCAGCAAAGTTCGAGGGTTCTGGTTGAGGTTCTAAGGGCATGAAAACAAAAAGGAGGAGAGCAAATTAGCTGATTTTCAGTGAAATTCAAGAGCAAAAGCTGCCACCTGCCTTCCTTCATCTGTTAGTTGGGATTCAGATACATTCTGTCTGTTCATAAGCCCGTACTACATACTATATTTGTTTAAAATTTCCCAATGCATCTAATGATGGGATCATCACCAAGCTGAGCCACAGACCCTCCAATACAGTAATCAGTCAGGATACTGAATGTTTGACAAATATATTCTCTTACAGTTTTAAGAGAACAAGGCATTGAAAAAGTCTTAACTCTTAGCCCTTGGTATAGGATATTCTTGGGTAAAATGGGAGGCAAAAGAGAGTTCCCTACCTTCTCCAGAACCTCCAAGAGCAATCAGTCAGAATAAGATTGGAGAGAGTATTATCAAGAGAAGTAACCAACCTCATACCTCAGTGTAGGAGCTGAACTAAGAATAGAAAACAAAATCATCACCTAGTCTGGCCTTTGGGTAGGACAGTCTCAGCCAAATAACACTTAAAATAGGATACATAAACAAAAACCCTTTTAGCCATAGAGAGGCAAAGAGATGGGGTGAAAACCACAAAAATGAACTATATTCTTAAGACAGAAGCCCTGACACTGTTTTGCCCCCGCTGAAGACAGCCTCCCTAACCCTGTCCAGCAGTGGAGTGGGCTACACAGATATCCAGCCCTCCTCTTCTCCTCACCATGTAGTATCCTGGAAGCAGCTTCTGCAGAAACTCTGCCTCTTTATGCTGGACTGTTTTAATGATGAATTCGTCATCACTGGACACATAGAAGAGGGAACCACTAGCCCCAGAGTTGCAGAGTTCAATCAGCGGCTCACTGCAGAGTGAATACTGGGGCCCAGAAAAAAGAGAACAAGAAGTTCATAAATACCAGCACCTTCCCAACCAGAAATCAACAACAGATGCAATTCTGTTCCAAAAGAAAACTAGAGTAAGGCTACGGAGAGAGAGGTCTTCCCTTAGGAGTATTCCTCTGGCACTGGAATCACAGGGTCATGGGATGCGGAAGCTTACCAAATAATCATCAGGTCGGATACCAAACAATTCCCGAAAGTAGCGGAAGGCAACAGGTGCATAGGTCTTGAACCGAAAGTCATTGTAGTGATGAGCAGGGGTCAGGTTGCTCCCTTCACTGTGGGGTTAAACAGAAGACGCCACAAGTTACCACTCCCTGTCACCCAGGGCCCTGTCCACCCTGGGAATCACCCAGAGATAGGTCAACACATCACTCCTGAGAGAACCAGAGGGGTTAGATGAGTCGGTTATAGTGGGACAAAAAGCACAACATGGGGATTAAGATATGAACACAGGGAACAACAATGCCTCCTACCCAAATGCACGGCATTGTTTTCTAGGGCTCACTCTACAGGCCAGAGGCTCACAGAAACAGACAAAGGACGGAAGCTGCTCTCCACATTCCAGAGTCCCACATCACCCAGGTTAAGAACTGGACACATGCCTAAATTAGACCCGAACCCCTAAAACTGCCCTGAGTTTGACATGAAAAAGCCACACTTTCCAGGACATTATTCTGAACGTTAACCTCTGTACCTGGGGAAGAAGATACTTTCCACCACGTAAAAGTCTTGCATGAGGACATCCCGCTCCGGTTTGGTACTCAGGCTCCCCACAGTGTGAGTAATGCCTAGCTGGATGGCACCTTTCAAGGCTGATGAGGTTGTCTGAAAACAGAAAGGAAATAGAGGAAAGTTTCTAGTATTAAACCTCATCAGGCCCTGGCCTGGTAGCTCAGATGGTGAGAGCATCATCCTGACACACCAAGGTTTCTGGTCAGGGCACATGCAAGAAATCAACCAGTGAATGCAGAAACAAATGGAACAACGAATCGATGTTTCTCTCTCTCTAAAATCAATAAAAAAATAATAATAAAGAAATCTGATTACAGCAGTAAAACTCAGGAGGGAAGAGCCAGAAGGAGCACTTGAAAACAACTGTCCTAGTAGTTCAGACTAATCCAGTTTCCCCATCCCGATGCTTGATGCTTTACATTGCAGTTTGGCCTCCCGAAGAATGAAAGGGCCTGACAATACAGAGTAGCAAAGGTGGGAATGGCCCAGCCAGTCTCAGCTAGGCAAGGTGTTCCCTCCTATCCATATCTGTATTTAGAAGATACACTGTATTGAGAGAACAATCGTAGGTCTCACTCCAAAAGCTCCTTCCCCTGAGTATCTGGGGCACTCCAAAAATTTTATTCATCTGATATAGAATGTAATTAAAATTAAGTGATAATCTGAGTATCCACCCAGCTATAGAAGCTTCAGTCCTCTAAGGCAGGTCTGACTGGTATTCTAAGGACAACAGAGTGGGGAGAAAAGTTCCTAACTGAAGAAGCCTGAAGACTCAGATAATTCTAAATCTAAATACTTCTCTCAGAAATTACCACACTGTGATCAAAACCCTTAAAATCCAGAATTCTAATCCCATGGAAAAGCATCACAATGCCTACCACACTGCTATGTGCTGCACCATACAGCAGCACCAGGACATATATAGCTATTTAATTTTAAGTTAACTAAAATTAAATTAAAAATTTACTTCTTCGCTCTGGTTGGGTGGTTCAGCTGGTTGGAGCATCGACCTGTAAACCAAAAAGTTGCTGGTTCATTTTCTAGTCAGGGGACATGCCTGGGCTGCAGGTTTGGTTCCCAATCCAGACACGTGTGAGAAGCAACCAATCGAGGTTTCTCTTTCTCCGTCCTGTCCCCTCTAAAAATCAAAAAATAAATAATTTTAAAAATTTCACTTCTGCCCTGGCTAGTGTAGCTCAGTGGATTGAGCACGGGCCTACGAGGCAAAGGGTCACTGGTTTGATTCCCAGTCAGGGCACATGCCTGGGTTGTAGGCCAGGTCCCCAGCCAGTAGGGGGCATGCAAGAGGCAACCACACACTGATGTTTCTCTACCTCCTTCTCCTTCCCCTCCCCTCTCTCTAAAAATAAAATAAAATCTTAAAAAAAATGTCACTTCTTCAGTCTTACTAGCCACATATTCAAGTATGACTAGTGGCTACCATTTTGGATAATACATATAATAAATTTCAATCACTGTAGAAAGTTCTATTAGTTTTGTTCTACATTATATTTTCCTCATCCCTAACTCTTACCATATACTATTATATTTCTAACAAGTCCTCACTGGGCATTAAAAGTATAATTAGTGTTTTTAAGTGTTTGCCTCTCCAATTAGACTAGAAACTCAACTTTTTGTCTCAATGTTCAGCACATAAAAAGAGCTCAATAAATGTCTGTTGAACTGACACGGGCCTCAGAATCCATTCTTAGGGAGAGTCAGGATCCTGCCAGAAAATGAGAATGCATTACTTGGGACAATGCAATAAAGGCAGAGAACAGACACAAGAAAAATTTACATGGGCCGGAAACATGACTCCAAGAAATCTGCACGCCCTCTATTAGACAAGCTACAGGTGCTAAATAGGAGTACTTGTCCCTTGAGAAGCATAAGCATCTCCAAATAGTCCAGATATGAACAATCAAGATCACCCCAGGATGCTTTTCTCCTCCTGTTTTCCCTTCGTTAGTTCAATTTTCTGTTCTTAGCTATTACTATCTTTCAAATCCACTAGAAAGCTCAAAAAGCAGCTGTTCTAGGCCCTATTCACCAGCTGAAACTACATTCTAAATAAATAAATAAATAAATAAATAAATAAATAAATAACCTACAAAGAAGAAAGAAAAACACTTGACCTGCTGTCTATCTCTGTATCACCAGGCTGGGTGAGACATGGTCTTGATTTTATGTACAACCAGCATGAGAGAAAAGACAGAAAGACTTCAAGACATGTGGTTCCCTGTAGCAAGGGAAGAATGGCCTTGAAGGCTTGTTACATGTTTATACCTAACAGGGAAACCCAATTTCTTCAGCTCAGTGAAATGGCATCCAACACCAGATTCACCCATTAAGAATGCTCTCATTTAATCACATATATACAGATGAGAGATAACTCACTTCATCCTTTGTGAAGTAAACTGTAAAGTCCAAGTTGTGCCTGGCTGGTGTAGTTCAGTGGATTGAGCACAGGCCTGTGAACCAAAGGCTCACCAGTTCAATTCCCAGCCAGGGCACATGCCTGGGTTGCGGGCCAAGCCCCCAGTAAGGGGGCACCTGAGAGGCAACCACACACTGATGTTTCTCCCCCTTTCTCCCTCCCTTCCCCTCTGTCTATAAAAATAAGTTAAATAAAGTCCAAGTTGTGCCCTGGCTGATGTGGATTGAGCACCAACCTGAGAACCAAGAGGTCACCAGGTTGGTTCCCAGTCAGGGCACATGCCTGGGTAGCAGGCCAGGTCCCCAGTTGCAGGTGAGCAAGAGACAACCAATATGTGTTTCTCTTGCATGTTGACGTTTTTCTCCCTTTCCCTCTTTCTAAAAGTAAATAAAATCTTTAAAAAAAAATAAAGTCCAAGTTGTATGATAGCTATCATGCAAAGGCTTAGGATACCCAGAAATGGGATAGAATGTGCACAGTAATATCAAGGGGAAAGAACTACCCCTTCCTTAAGTAAGACAAAAGAGTTCTACCCAAACACACCTTTTTATATGTTGTCTCCCCTGAGGAATCAACACTCCTGTGGCCTATTTTCTTGATGGGCATGCCAGAGGCATAAGGCACCTAGAAAAAGACCAGTCAAGATTAATAAATAATTCCCACGTAACATGCCAAACAGCTACCATGATGGTACATTACAACAAAACAAACCAAAACACTCAACACACCCTTTTTAGGTTATGAACATTTATAAAACCTTCAGAAGACCCACCCCTTGCAAACACACAGCTATAGTGTTGCTTCCCAGTGAATTAACTGGCTGAAAGAACACAGACGAGAACTCCAAGGGATGCCTATTTCATCTCTGGTCCTCAGAATGCTGACATAGAAAGTAAATTTTGAGTCTCATTACAGTAGAAACAGGTACAAGCACACAAAAGCAAGACAGGTTTCAAGTGGAGTTCCACTGATCCCTTCTTTTTTCACCAGCTTCCTTTCAGAAATTACTACCCTTCTAACCTTCAACTTAATCTGAATACTAACTGCTTAAACTAAATTCACCTGGAGAAATGATCTCACCACTGACAAATGCTAGTACTGTGAACCCAGGAATTAAAAGGCTGAGGCAATAAGATGACTCCTCTGAGACAGGGTAGGGGCCTCAGTGCTTTGAAGAGATTCCCGAGAACATGATGTGGCTTTGCTTTCCACCCACATATCAAGCCCTGAAATAAGGAAGTAAAATCAGTGGAGCAGAGCCTAGAAGGCTATTCCCCACAGCCAAAATGCCAGCACAACAGGCAGGAAGGGTATTTCTTCATGATGTCACTACTCATTAAGTTAATGAGTCAAAAGGCAGAAAGACTAGTGAAAATAGGATGTCACGAACTTAGAACCTGATATTAATAAAGCCCTTAGTGCCAGAAAACCCTCTGTATATAACCTCACAGATCCTGGAAGATACTTTTTAAAAATGAGCAAAGCCTCATCCCAGCTGGTGTGGCTCAGTGGATTGAGCACAGGCCTGTGAACCAAAGGGTTGCTGGTTTGATTCCCAGTCAGGACACATGTCTGGGTTGCAGGCCAGGTCCCTAGTAGGGGACATGCAGGAGGCAACCACATATTGATGTTTCTCTCCCTCTCTTTCTCCCTCCCTTCCCCTCTCTAAAAAATAAATAATATATATATATATATTTTTTTTTTTTTTTAATGAGAAAAGCTTAAAATACCAGGACAAAAGGGTCCACATTCTGAGGCCCCATCATAAAACCCAGGAGAGAGGGAAGAAGTAAGAAGAGGGCTGGTAAATACTCCATGGGAAGAAACTTAAGCAAATGGAAAATATTCTGCACAGAAAAGAAAAACTTAGGACATTAGCTTCTGTATGATTAAAAGAAGTTATAGAAATTCACTGAAGATGAAGAACCAGAGGCAAAACAAGAGAACAAAACAACAGAGTAAGAGCAAAACAAGAGAGTGGTGGGCTTTAGCACTGCATGGTCTGGGTTTGAATCCCACACTTATCAATCCCATTTATTAACTATGTGACTTTGAGCAAATTATAAAACCTCTAATCCTCACTTTCATCTGTTTGTAAGATTAAATAAGAATACCTGCCCTGGCTGGTGTAGCTCAGTGGGTTGAGCACGGGCCTGCAAACCAAAGGATTGCGGTTCAATTCCCAGTCAGGGCACAAGCCTGGGTTGCAGGCCAGTTCCCAGCAGGGGGTGTACGAGAGTCAACCATACATTGATATTTCTCTCCCTCTCTCCTTCCCTTCCCCTCTAAAGATAAATAAATAAAATCTTAAAAAAAAAAAAAAAAAGGAATACCTATGCAGAACACTCAGGAACATTATTTACTCTTGCACCTGGTATGTTAAAAATGTACTATAGTAATACCCATAATAAACTGCAGTAATAGTAAAGTTGTATAATTTCTAGCTTACTAAACAGATGTAAGAACCCTGCCTAGCTCCCAAGACTCAAGTGGGGGAAAATAAAGATGTCATAAACAGGTACCCTTCTATTCCAGAATTAAAGTTTTAGAACCACTGTATCAATAACAAACTTACCTCAGACGCCATGGTTCTCTTGGCTCCATATGCTGTTAAAAAATAAACAAAAACACAATCCTAAGTGTGTACACACACACTCAAACATCTCTCCCTGCACACTGAAACAATCAAGGGGTGAGTCAAACCGAGCCTCCTGCTCTGTGGTATCTTTCAGAGAGAGACTTTAAATGTCCCTTCCCCTTCCTCCCTCATATTCACAGAATCCTTAAGCACATTCCCTTCTTGTTCTAGTCCCTTTTCTTACTCAGGTATTCATATTTTTTCTGGGAAATAGATCTGTTCTTGATATATTTACCCATCAGAGTCAGAGGTCTCTGATACAATGGCTGAAAGAGAAAAGGTATAAGAAACACCCAACACTAACTGGAAAGTTTGGGGCTTGTTAATAATTTTTCCTGTAGAACTAAAAGGGTGAGAACTTTTACAGCATATTTATGTGTTTCAATCCTCCATTAATAGTACTAGAAAAAAAGGTAAGGAGGTGATCCATGGAGATGAAGAAGCTAAGCATAAGAAAAATGCAATGTCAAAATAAGGAAAAAGCATTCAGTACAAGCAGAGCTGATTCTGCACCCCTGCAGCCTCATCTTGATTTCTGCTGCAAACTCCATAGGAACTTGTTGGCATTTACTTACTTACTAAAGTAAGTTTGACTTACTAAATATTTAATCAGATATGTAAGGTAAGTGTGTAGTTAAATTTCATGTTTTATGACCTTTATCCATTTAAATTTAGGAAGGAGTTCAAGAATAGTGATGTTTAGAAAGTGACTAAAAGACTTTATCTATAGAAAAAATGTACTCTGAAAGGTTAAGTCAATTCTTAAGGGTTTACCATCCCCATAACTTTCATCCATGATCACATCAGAAACACATGATCACTCAGAAAGACAACCTTCCTTCCCTTTTCATATTGGAGAATGTTGGCCTTTATCTTCAAAGGCTACTGATATAGCTCTAGCTCTAAAGAATTTGAAAGGGGCCCTGGCTGGTGTAGCCCAGTGGATTGAACATGGGCCTGCGAACTAGAGGGTTGCTGGTTCAATTCCCAGTCAGGGCACAGGTCTGTCTTTCTCTTTCCTCTTTCCTTCTCCTGTGTCTAAAAATAAATAAATAAAATATTTAAAAAAAAAAGAATTCGAAAGGAATAAAGGTTAGATATATTAAAGAAAATTAAAAAGTTAAGAGTCCAAATGGGATAAATATTCAATCACATAAATTAGTACCTAAGTAGGAAAACCCTAGGCCATTCATAAGGATTAACAGTGACGCAGCAACAGACACATGGGATTAAGGGCAACCAGGTAAAGCCCAATTGTAACTGTTAAAGACAAATGGTCAAGGGCCTTGAGAATTTCAGAATATAGCTGGGCTTGGATGAGAGGCTAGAATATAGAATAGCACTTAGTAATACAAAGGCCACAGCCAAGTATTTCTGGTACCCATAAGCAGAGCAGCAAAATTTCCTTCCTCATGGTGAGTCAGGGTGGCAAAAAATGGGGAACAAGATGGTTTTCATTTTTCTTCCCAAAAAGGAGGAAAGGGAAATATTACCTAGCTTTTAGGAAGACATGCTGCATAAAATAACCCAGAAAACTGGAAAAACAGCAGAGCCCAATAATCTACACCTTTGGTAGGATGGTTCATCTTCAATGAAGTTGACTTCAGCTGGGTGGAAGACTAAGCAAATGAGGACGGGAACCCTAAGCTGAAGCTCAACAACTCAGATTACTGACTACTGACTTACTGCAAAATTTAAGGAGTCAACCAACAACAACAACAAAAAAGTCAATCCTTTTATATCTTATAACATTTTAGACAAGAACAAGTCAACATGCTGAGCTATTTAAAAATCAGAAGACCTAGATTCAAATCTGTTATTGTGTATCAGGCAAATTGTTTTCTATATTTAAGAGAAAAAAACCTTTATTAGGTTATATAATGATTAGATGAGATAAGCTAAATTCAAAGTACTTTATGGACTATAAAATGCTACACAAATGTTGTCATATGTGATTGCTAATGCAAGAGCAAAGTTGAGTCCACAGCAAGGTTTAATGTTCAATTACCTCAACCTTCATTAAATTCTAATTAGCATCAAGGCCAGTGTAGCTCAGTCAGTTGGAGCATGGTCCGGGACACTGAGGTCTTGGGTTCCATCCCCCATCAGGGGACATGCCTTGGTTGCAGGTTTGGCCCTGATAGGGGCACATACCAGAGGCAACAATGGATCAATGTTTCTGTCTCGCATATGTTTCTCTCCACCTTTCTCGCCCTCCCTTGCCTTCTCTCCAAAATCAATAAGCATGTCCTCCGGTGAAGAAGCCTTGACTGGCATGGCTCAGTGGGTTAACTGCCAGCCTTTGAACCAAAAGGTCACTGGTTAGATTCCCAGTGAGGGCTCATGCCTGAGGTGTGGGCCAGACCCCCAGTTGGGGGTGTGTGAGAGGCAACCACACATTGATGTTTCTCTCTCTCCCCCTTCCCCTCTTTCTAAAAATAAAATTAAAAGATCTTTTAAAATTTTTTAAAAATAAAAGAAAATAAGCTAGAAATATTTCTGAGACAGAAGCCTTGAGAGAAGAAATTTAATAACCTTTAATTTTGTATGTGACAACTGTGCTGTGGTAATGTTACAACTCCTTCTCCCCTCTAAATAAACTCCTCATCTGTAGAAATACTTTCTGAAGTATTTATGGCTGAAATCACATGAAGACTAGGTTTGCTTTAGAGTATTCCAGGGAATGAAGGTGGGGGAACAGAGAATAATACATACAAGATTGGCAAAATATTGCTGCTGAAGCTAGCTGATGATAATGGAGGTTCATTACGCTATTTTTTATATTTTGTATATGTCTGAAAAATTTTATAATTAAAATTTAGGGGGAAAAAATACCACCAAAGAAAAGAAAGCAAGTCTAGATAATCAAGCTTCTTTATCTGAGGTGGCTTCTTTCTGAAAGTAAGCCACCCAGGCATCCAGGATGAAGTTGTAGAAGGGAAACTGTTTTTTTGTATTACACAAATTTCCCAATTCATGTCCACAGTTTATTTCCTTCATGACTGTGGGACTCCTACTTATTAACAGGCCCTGAACCAAAAAGCACTGTAAACAACTAGCTAGTATTGCTCTACTGAAAGCAAAAAATAAAGCCATGACAAACAGGCAGCACTGGAAAAAATAATGGTTCAAGTAACTTATTTTTGTGGGTCAGTAACTGGTATAGAGCCAACCAAGGTAATTTGGAGCCCTAGTTCCTCTGCAGAAAGAAGAAACTGTAAAAGACCTAGAGAACCAAGGGTGTACTCACTTTGAGAATTTTTTCTATTCTGGCCTAGAGATGATCAGTCTGGCTGAAATCTATAGTTGCTCAAGAAAGTTGATTTTTAAATAGAACAAGTTGAGAATTTAGCTCTTTCAGCCACAAGTGAAGCTATTGGTCCATTTTCAATAACTATGTGTATTATGAAAAAAATCAGAAATATCAAGAAATTCAGAAAGGGCCTGTAAGATTTTTAGTCTAATCCTGTTTTTTATAAATAAAAGCACAGAACATAATAAGGATGTGCTCAAAATCAGAGAGCAAAGCTGGTTACAGAGCAAGAATCGGAATCCACATTCCTCACACCCAATTCAAATCTCTTTCTTCCAAATCTTTTGTTTTCATTTCCTGGTGAACTAGTGTCTAGGAGGGACAAGAAAGCACCAAGGGAACTAGAATGCTCTAACAAATTAAATCAATCTCAGAATTGCTAATGGACAATATGAACACCTATTTTCTTCCCTTGACTGTGCCCCCTTCCCTTGGGATAAAGAAATCTATTTTTTTTATTCACTGGTAGAGGATTAAGAGCAGAGTCCTCCTCCTTCAATTCCTCTCAAGTTGGTTATAACAATAACAACACTATTCCTCTGACAAGTCATTATTATCACTGGCAAAAATAGTAGATCTCACTTTTTTAGTAAGATTATCCTTGTTCTGTACCACACGATGTCGGTATTCTAGAGGAGCATAAACTGTCTTTCAGGTTCAGATACTTGAAAGAGCAGTTTCAGTTTCATGGATATTATACTCCTCACTAGGAGTAGAAAGTACCATTTTGTCTTTGTGGCAGGACCGCACTTTAACAGAGCGGGGAAAGACCTCCTTTCATCTCAGATTAGTTTTTCTTTTGGTGTATGAAGAACCATGACTTTCTCTGACTAAAAGCATAAGGCTTATAATTACTGAATGTGCAATGACAAGAGGGCATCTGGTAGGCAAACTTTTGTTTCTGTAGTTTCAGGGATCTTAGAATTTACTTGAGAATCAGTTACCAATCCTTGGCATAAATCCACATTAACTTATTTATAAAATATTTTCTGAAAGAGTGATCAGTAACTCCACATATTATGGCAATAGGAGGTCAGAATTTTGTTGCTTTTTGAAGGAGAGCTAAAGTCAGAATGGTTAAGTTCCCTTCTATATTATTCTCTCCACTGAGGACTACAGGTTCAGTCAGTACCCATTCAACAATAAATACTTAATCTGGTTTAAAGTCAAGTTAGTTTGCACACAGATAAGCGAGGGAGCAAAAATGGCAGGGTGGGTAGGAACATGAGCTCTGAAATCAGAATGCCTAGGTTTGTTATGTTTAAATATGAGATCTACCATTTACTCACTGGGTAACCTTGGACAAGTTTTAGTAAAACTCTCAAGACCTTGGTTACTTTATCTGTAAATTGGAGAAACAGTAACATGCATCTCATAGGACTGTTATGCAAATTAAATAAGTCACATATGGCGCTTAACATATAATATATACTCTATAAATATAAGCAATTGCTATCACTGTGAATTACATGAAACTCCATCTACAAGATGGGAAGAGTCAGGGGAAATAAGAGGTAAAGCAGAGAGGGAAAAGAATTGAGACTCATTTACTAAAACAAAAGAAAATGAAGTTACGGGAAGACAAAAAGTTAGGGAGTTGACTGATTCATATTACACAATGAAACTGTGAGAAAGATACTTCTATGTTAAGACAGCATCTTTTCTGGAGAGGGCAAAGGGAAATGGGAGCTTGAGTAAATTATGCTTGTAAGAAATCCATGGCCTTCTTGGAAGAAGACCATGCACTACCACTGCTACAAAAACTCTGCAATTGTTATGGGGAAGAGGAGTTGGCTGCTAGTTACTGCAAGCTCATGCTTCTTCCGTACAGATTCGCATCAGATCTACCTCTCTGACTCTTGACCCCACAGCACAGAAAGTTGAAACCTAAATGAGGAAAAACAGAAAAGTTATCACTTAATTCTGGGATTGTATTTACTTACAGCAGAATAAGCATACCTTTAAAAAAAAAAAAAACCTAAACTTTAAAATTATGAACATGATCTGGCCTGATCCCCAACACCATACTGTGAAATGTGAGATGATTTTTTGCAGTTAGTAAAAAACAAGAGAAGTAGTTCTGGCAGAAAAATTACAAGAGTGGTTACAAAACTTGCAACCCAAATCATTTCTCTATGGAGTGATTTCAAATTGGCAAAAATATTGTAGGTATAAAAACTCCTTTGCATGCGAGCTTCTAATCTTTTAAGAAAAAATATGTATATGTTTTACTTGAGGCTCTTCCCTCCATTCTTAAAGGGTAATTTGGCAATATGTAACAAAAAGCCTTAAAAACTAAAATGTTCAAATTGACCTGAACGTGGGAATTTATCCTAAGGAAACACTCAAGTAGACAAAAGTGTGTATACAAAGATATATAATTCAACACTGTATATAGTAACTATAACTGAACAGATAACATAATTGGAAAAGAATTTAAATGAATGGTAGGTAACTGGTGACCTAAATTGTGGTGTAATCATAAAATGGAATCCAGGGATGTCCCACCTTTTGGTGTCTCTGGGCCACACAGGAAGAAGAGTTGTCATGGACCACACATTAAATACAATGCAACACGTAATCACAAAAAAATCTCATAATGTTTTAAGTAAATTTACGATATCGTGTTGGGCCACATTCATAGCCATCCTGGGCCACATGTGGCCCGTGGGCTGCGGGTTGGACACCCTGGGATAGCATATAACCATTGTTTTTAGGTATATTTATTTATGGATCAGATGTCACAGTAAGCTGTTGGAAAAGGCAAAAAAATTATATAGTACCATATTTTTTAAATTATTTATAAATTCACATGTATTTATACACATAGAAAAGGTCCAGAAGATCATATACCAAAATGTTAAAATATGATTATCATGGATAGTGGGTTAGGTTAATTTTGTAACTTTAAACTTCTATTTTTCCTTATCTACATAAATGTTTTATAAAAATAATTACACAGATAATTAAAGAATTACTTTATAACCCATTTTTCCTATTAAACCACCACTCAACAGTCCCAGACCTGCAGACTAACATCATTCCACACCCCACAGGTTCAGGTTCATTTAACTCAGGTTCATTACATATACATTATGCGACTGCAGAGACACACTAGAAGGAAAATATAAAAAATACCCTGAATGCTGCTAACAACCCCAAGCTACAAATGAGCATGACTCCCATACACTCAGTTTCTCTACTACATATTATTGGGTTGGCCAGAAATTTGTTTTATAAAGTATTTTTTTACATATTTATTTATTTATTTTTAGACAAAGGGGAAGGGAGGGAGAAAGAGAGGGAGAGAAACATCACTGTGTGGTTGCCATTCACATGCCTCCCACAGGGGACCTAGCCCTGACCCCTTGATCAATCCACTGAGCCACACCAGCCAGGGCATGTTTGCTTATTTTTTGTAAGATGGCTCTAGTAGCATTTAGCTATCTTTAATTTCATTCAAAACAACTGTTAGGCTGTATTGTGACAGTCGTTGTATCAGCGTGCATTAAAAGAAAAACTTATCTAATTGGTGAATTTTTGTGCAGCCATTTTAATATTAAAGATGCAAGAAAATATGCAACATTTTTGGCATATTATGCTTTCTTATTTCAAGAAAGGTAAAATGCAACTGAAACCCAAAAAAAGATTTGTGCAGTGTGTGAAGAAGGTGCTGTGACTGATCAAACATATCAAAAATGGTTTGTGAAGTTTTGTGCTGGAGATTTCTTGCTGGACGATGCTCTGTGGTTGGGTAAACCAGCTGGGTAGACCAGTTGGGGTTGACAGTGATCAAAACGAGACATTGAAAACAATTGACATTATATCTCACGGGAGATAGCAGACATAGGCAAAATACACAAATCAGCCCTGGCTGATGTGGCTCAGTGGATTGAGCGCCGGCCTGCAATCCGAAGGGTCACTGGTTTAATTCCTGGTTGGGGTGCATGCCTGGGTTGCTGGCTGGGTCCCCAGTTACGGGCATGTGAGAGGCAATCAATCACTGTATCTCTCACACACTGATGTTTCTCTCCCTTTTTCCCTTGCTCCCCCTCTCTCGAAAAGTAAATAAAATCTTTTTAAAAATACATAAATCAATAGTTATCAGTGAAAATGAAAAATATGTCTTTTATTTTACACCAAAAAAACACACAAACTTTTTGGCCAACCCAATACTTTGAGATGCCTATTCAACCTGAGACAAACCTATATCAGCATATATAAGAGGTTCTCTCTGAGGTTTATGTTTATATCCTTCAGATATTAATATCCACCTCTAACACAGGAATACCTAACTTTAGCCTATATCCTGGATGACAAGACTAGAAAAATATACAAGATGCAGCTTCTAAGTTATGAAAATAAATGGGAAATCTTTAATGTTACCAAAATAATTTTAAAACAGCTGAACCAGTCAAGTGCCAAAGTGGAAACAATTCAATCAATTCTTGCTAAAACACAAAGCCAAATCATCACACGGTGTTAGAAAATTTTTCTGAGTAACTGTGGACTAGACTTAAGGAAGCACCCCATTTTAGCAATCCTAAACTGTGTTTGTGGTGAAAAAGGTGCTGGGGGGCCTGGTTTCTAGTCACCAGTCAAAATACCACTGGGACTCTCCATCAATTTGCTTGCTACTACTAAACCCTTGGAGACTAAGATTTACTATTGAGAGAAAGAGAGAAAATGTACAGGAAGAGAAAAACCATCAATATGATTCTGAAAAGTGTAAAAAAGCAAACTATGAGTTGCTCTTAAGAGAGATCACTGAAACCAAGTATTTTCAATACAGTAAATAGCTACAAAAAAAAGTTTTCCCCCAGTGTATGGAACAAAACAGAGTTGGCCTTAATACCAGAGCCTCTCCCTGCACTTTCAGAGCAGAAGTATTTCCTTCAGAGAGATGATATCATCCATCAGATGACAATTTAAGAGGCAGTGTATGACTGACTCCTGTGCTTGAAGTACACATATAATTTGGAGAGACACTAGAGGTTAGCCGGATGTGCATTCCTCAGACAACTGGAACTGTGCCTGAACAGGTCATGGATAAGCAATCCCAGAGACCCACCCAACTCAACGACCTACCAACACTACTACATAAATTTTGTCAATAATTTCTACATAGAGCACAAAGAGAGAGACAGGCTTTTGGGAAGGAAAATGCTAACTCTTAGGCGATGTCTTTGTTAGTAAGACTGAGAGCCAGAGGCTTTAAAACATTAAAAAACAAACAAACAAACAAAAAACAAAAGCAAAAACCCACACAAAACAAACCACAATCAGCAAAGTTGTTTGCTGAACTATCAGTTGTTTTTTTTTTTTAATTATAGTTGATTAAGCTGTTAAATTGTCCAAATTTTTCCCCCTTTTCCCCCTACACTCCCTCAGGCAATCCCCACACCATCGTCCATGCCCATGGGTCATGCATGTGTTCTTTGGCTACTCTAATTCCTATGCTATACTTTACATCCCCATGACTATGCTTTAACTACCAATTTGTACTTCTTAATCCCTTCACCTTTTTTGCTCATTCCCCCAACCCCTCTCCTATCTGGCAACCATTGAAATGTTCTCTGTATCTATGATCCTGTTTCTGTTCTGCTTGTTAGTTTACTTTGTTTTTGAGATTCAACTCTTGATAGATATATATTTATTGCCACTTTATTGTTCATATTTTTTTTTAAGATTTTATTTGATTTTAAAGAGGGAAAAGGTGGGAGAGAAACATCAATGTACAGTTGCTTCTCCAGTACTCCACTACTGGGGACCTGGCCTGCATTACAGGCATGTGCCCTGATTGGGAATCCAACCAGCGACCCTTTGGTTCACAGGCCGGCATTCAATCCACTGAGCCACACCAGCCAGGGCTATATTTTTCATTTTCTCCTTAAAGACGACCCTTTAACATTTCATATAATGCTGGTTTGGTGGTGATGTACTCCTTTAGCTTTTTCTTGTCTGGGAAGCTCTTTATCTTCAATTCTAAATGACAGCTTTGCTGGGTAACATAATCTTGGTTGTAGGTCCTTGCTTTTCATCACTTTGAATATTTCTTGCCAGTCCCTTCTAGCTTGCAATGTTTCTTTTGAGAAATCAGCTGACAGTTTTATGGGGGTTCTCTTGTAGGCAACTAACCGCTTTCCTCTTTCTGCTTTTAAAATCCTCTTTTGCCGTGGCTGGTGTAGCTCAGTGGATTAAGCGTGGGCTACAAACCAAAGGGTCACTGGTTCGATTCCCAGTCAGGGCACATGCCTGGGTTGCAGGGCAGGTCCCCAGTACAGGGTGCATGAGAGGCAACCACACATTGATAGTTCTCTCCCCCTTTCTCCTTCTCTTACCCTCTGAATATGAATAAATAAAATCTCAAAAAAAAAAAAATAAAAATGGGGGAAAAAATCTTTTTATCTTTAACCTTTGGCATTTTAACCATGATGTGTCTTGAGGTGGGCCTCTTTTGGTTCACCTTCTTTGAAACTCTCTGAGTTTCCTGGACTTGTATATCTATTTCCATAACAAGTTAAGGAAGTTGTCTGTTACTTTTTTTTTCAAATAGGTTTCCAATTTCTTGCCCTCTCTCTTCTTCTGGCAACTCCCATGATTAGAAAGAATGTTGGTACACTTGAAGTTGTCCCAGAGGCTCCTTACACTATCCTCAGATTTTTGGATTCATTTTTCTTCTTCTTGCTGTTCTGATTGGCTGTTTTTTGCTTCCTTATAATCCAAATCACTGATGTGATTCTCTGCTTTAGTCACTCTACTGTTGACTTCCTGTAAATTGTTCTTTAATTAGCATATTCTTCATTTCTGACTGGTTCTTTTCTATGGATTCCATGTCCTTTCTTATGCTGTCAAAATTCTAAGTTCACTAAGCATCCTTATAACCAGTATTTTGAACTCTGCATCCGATAGATTGTCTATCTCCATTTTGATTTGTTTTCTGGAGTTTTGTTCTGTTCTTTCATTTGGGCCACATTTCTTTGTTTCATTTTGGAAGCCTCCCTGTATTTGTTTCCATGTATTAGGTAGAACTGCAAAGTCTCCTAGGCTTGGTAGAGTGGCCTAATGTACTAGATGTCCTGTAGGGTCCAGTGGCACAGTCTCCCCTATTACCCAAGCTGGGTACCTTAGGTGTACCACTGTGTATACCCTCCTGTTGTAGTTGAGCCTTGACTGCTATTGGCATATCCAAAGTCAGTCACTGCCTATGTTCTGTATGGCATAAGCTATAAGGTGATCTGCAGATGGCTGCTACTTGTACTTGGTATAGAGATGCCCAGACAAGGCCAAGCTGTGAGCCAAAGCTGACTGGTGCTAGTGCCATGCCCGGGGCAACTTATCGAGAGGTACAGGGCTTGCTGAATGCTGTTTGTTTATCCCTGAGATCATGGTCTACAGAATTACAGCATAGGTCACATGTATCCAAGTGATACATTTATTACTAGTATGTGCTGAACTATGAAAAAATATTTTTAAATAGTATAAATTTGTACTTATTATATTTATATAATAAAGACATGATTTTTTATTTTTCAGTTACAATCTATAAATTATTAAACAATAAAATATAAAATATATATTAATTTAGCATCTTTTTGTGGAAACTGGCTAAGATAAAATCAATGTATTTATTTGTACATAATAAGATTAGCTCTAAAATATCTTTTGTGATAAAGCAGTTGACTTCTGTCTTGGCATTTTTTGGCCAAACTAATACAAGTGGACATAAATATTCTGCGGCTGTTTTCTAATTTGTCTTTTTATTGGATTTTTCCTCCATTTTGATTCTTTAGCCTTTCAAAAAAAATACTCTTCATTCATGTCTAACGAATTACTTCCTTCACCAGAAATATCTTGCTTGGTATCCGAATCTTCTGAATGAGCTTCCACATACACTTCATCTTCTAAATCACTTTCATTTTCACATTCAACTCTATCATCATTGGACTTGAGAAGCATTCACTGAAGTTCCTCAACATCTCTTGGATTATCAAATCGATGTATTTTCCATCCATTTTTAATGGTAAATGAACAAAACACTGACTTCAAAATTTGTGAAAACAAAAACACAAAAGAAAAGACCAACTACAATAACAATGACTTAGGAATTTGGGTACCTCTCAGGTACAATCTACTATTGATTATCACACACCCATGTTATAACCAAACCAATGACTTAAACTTTATGGCTTAACATTAGTCACGTATAAACACACAGCTAGTCATGATCCTGAACCTATGCACACAATGTATGTAATTATTTAAAAAAGGAATTTGTATCTCTCAGATCAGCTGGACCTCTGCAGAGTTAAGATAATTTAGGAAAATCTGAAGCAGGGCCAAGACAAGCCATTCAAATGGAAAAGCCACTGGAAACAGCTAGGGTGGATCGGAATGTTGGGAGGGCCAGGGCTTCACGGAATCACCAGGGTGGGGCAAACCTTGTGAGCCAGGTTGATGGGAGACTCAGATGTGGAGCCAGCCTGCCAGCTCTGTGGCTCTGTCGGGGGAGGGGCCTCTGCCAGCACTTCTGTCTGGAAGAAAGCTACCCCTCATCTTCTGCCCTGGTGCTGGACAAATCAGGTCCTTCCTATAGGTCTCTGATGCCTTTCAATCTGCTGCCCCCGCACTGAAGCTCAGAAGGAGTGAGTCTGAATTAGTCTCTGTGCAGGTTCTTTAAGAGGATCTACAAGGGAGTCCAGAAGTTTCCATCTTCCACAGCCTCAATCTCCACTGGTTTTTACAGCCAGAAGTGATGGTGACTTCTCTTCCTGGCACTGGGACCCTGGGGTCGGGGACCTGGTATGGGGCTGGGACTCTTCGCTTCTCAGGTGAGGGCAGCCCGTTCAGCATCTCCACCTCTCCTACCAATCATGTTGTAGTTTCTTCAATTTCATAGTTGTAGGACTTTCTTTCATTCAACTCGATTTTTTTTCTGCCTTCTAAAGAAAATAATCTCTTTATTTAATGAGATCTGACTACTTCCAACATTGAATCATTTGCAATAAATCTCCTAAAACAAAGGTTGTTACTTGATTATCTGTGCGCAGATGTGGGACCACCTGGTCGGCCAGCCACCTTGCGCCCGGGGCCCGCTAGCTGCTGCCTGTGCGCCTGGGGCCTGCTAGCTGCCATCTGCAAGCCCAGGTTCTCCAGCAGCTGCCTGAGTGCCCGTGTCTGCCAACCTCCACTTCCTCCTGCCGCAATTCCTCCCCTCTTACTGGTCTGGATGAATGGTTGTTGGACCTCCGTACAGTTCAATTTTTCTCTCAGTTCTGGTTGTTTTCTTATTTCTAAATCCTTGTTGTCCTTAATTTTGGTTGTGCAAGGAGGCACAGTGTGTCCATCTATGCCTCCATCTTGGCCGCAAGTCCCTTGTTTAGCTATAGTTTTGATGTGGTTGTGCAAAGAGAACGGCCGTGTTTACCTACATCTCCATCTTGACCGCAAGTCCATATTGGACTATCTGAAGCAATCGCTCCCGTCCTCTAAACCTGAAATACTGAAAACAATTTTAAATACTATATACCCTAACAGGTGGGAGGCACAATATATTCTCCACATGAAAATATTCCAAAATCGTCTAAAATGTCAGCCTGCCTCATGACAAGTATTCAACTGCACGAAATAGCATTAAAAAAAAAAGAAGTACCATTACTATACCCTCAGTATAGACTAAAGCCAATTAAGAAACCAAGCCACATCTCAGAGAAAATCTAAATTTTGTTTCCTAGCAGGTGTCAATTTTTCTTAAAAATCTTCTAGGAAACAGTCAGAAAGGTAAGGATGCTCCTAGAAACTAAAAGCTGAAAAGCAGTCCTTGAGTCATCTTTGCTGAGAGCCAACTAAGTAGCAAGAAATGAACTCCAAGTGTACTAAGACTCGTCTTGATAACACACAGCCTTTATGCAACATCTCTGTAACTAGTAACAATCTCTCTCAACCTCAGTTTCTTAACTTAGAAAATGAGAAGGTTAAATTATAATATCTCTACATTTTCCCCTAGTGATAAACTTTTGTTTCTACTTGTACAAGGCAAATTTTATGGTTCTTAGGCTTCAAATATGTATCTCTTGGCTCTAAAACTATGTCTGAAAGCATCCAAGTCCTTCAAAAGACACAGGTGTCCTGGATAAGCCACCTGTGACAGAGAGGTATCTGAGATTTGTGACAAATTGACACCTCCTAATTCTATTTCCAAACCTGGCCCTATCTTGAAAAAGCAATAAATCTTGCTGGATTGGAATGTACATATTTCAGCTTCTCTGCTGAAGTCTAAATTGAATAATATCATAATGAGCTTTAATTTCCCCCAAATGCACTTCAAAGTGATTACCTACCCCCACCCCCCACTGCAATGAAATCACTTGGCCGTCCCTTTTCTACAGGTTCTTCTTAATGAAAACTTGAAGTTTCCCAGGTTTGTTTACCTACAACGTACACAAGAAAGCTAATAAACTCTAGCTAATTACATGTATATCTCTAAAAAAAACCCTTCCCATTCTTTCCCAACTTCTCTTGCTTACCTTCCCTTAGACACTCCCCATCAACATCACTGATCCTTTAGTGCTTATTCTAGCTTAATCTCATACTGCTCAGTTAAGTATACAAGATAAATAATAAGATATATTGAACTCTCTACTAGGAACCTTCTGTCCTCTTTTTTTGCCAGGGTCTTCCTCAGACTCCAACAATAAGGAGTCCTTTAAAGAAGTACAGCCCTGGCTGGAGTAGCTCAGTGCATTGAGCGCAGGCTGTGAACCAAAGGGTCACGGTTCGATTCCCAGTCAGGGCATGTGCCTGGGTTGCGGGCCGGGCCCCCAGTGGGGGCCATGTGAGAGGCAACCACACATTGATGTTTCTCTCCCTCTCTTCTTCCCTTCCCCTCTCTCTAAAAATAAAGAAATAAGATATTTAAAAAAGTAAAATAAGGAAGTACATAGTTATGAATTAATATACATTGTACACAACCATTACAACTAAACAGAATAAAATTTCACAGGAAGATAAAGAAAAAATGATCTGAGACAAAGTTCAAAAAGATGGAGAGGTTGGCCCTGGCTGGGTAGCTCAGTTGGTTACAGCACTGTCCTGATACCAGTTTGATCCCTGGTGAGGGTACATACAAGAATCAACAAATGAGTGCATAAATAAGTGCATACAACAAATTGATGTTTCTCTTTCCCTTCCTTTCTAAAATTAAAAAAAAAAAAAAATTAAAGACAGAGGGGCTAGAGAAAAAAGTTCACTTCACCAGAAAACAGTAAAAGAAATTAAGGTCCTAAGAGCCCTGGCCACGTGGTTCAATTGATTGGAGCATCATCCTGTGCCCCAAGAGGTTGCAGTTTGATTTCTGGTCAGGGCACGTACGTAGGTCCCGGGTTCGACCCATGGGTTGACTCAATCCCTAGGTGGGGAGCAAACAGGAAGCAACGAATGGATGTTTTTTTAAGATTTTATTTATTTATTTTTTAGACAGAGGAGAAGGATGAAAGAGTGGGAAAGAAACATCAACGTGCAAGCCGAAGGTTGCCTCCTGCACGCATTCAGTGGGGGACCTGGCCTGCAACCCAGGCATGTGCTCTGACCAGGAATGGAACCAGTGACCTTCAGGTTCACGGGCTGGCACTCAATCCACTGTGCCACACCAGCCAGGGATACATGTTTTTAACTAACATCAATGCCTGTCTGTCTCTGTCTCTCTACCCACCCCCCATCCTTTCTCTCTCTCTCTCAAAAAATAAAAAATAAAATAAATCAATAAACATGGCCGCCAGTACGGATTTTTTTTTTTTAAAGAGACAAGCTCATTAGAGATACAAAACAAGATCAACACATGTAGAAACTACACAATGCTCTCTTGAAAGGAAAGGGTGGAGAAGTGAAGTGTAATATGGGAAATGGGCTAGGAAGGGGTTTCCTTTAGGAAACACCATTAGCCCACTCTCTGAACCCCAATGGTAGGCTGGGGTTTGAAACAGAAAAACAGATTCTCTTTGCCAGGATATGAGAAAATAGCATACTTCCTGAAGTATATGTTTATCCTTGATCAAGAAAATATACCCAGTAAAAAGAAGAGAGAAGAAGATAATGACAACTTTGGTCTTGTTGCTTTATGTCAAGTAAAAGTATCCCCAAATCCTAGGAAATATCCAATTTAGATGATACAATGCCTACCTTTCTTCTCTCCAGTTCTGCCTTTGTCCTACTGTTATCTCTGTTGTTTACTTCACAGGCCATAGCTTCCCTTATATTATCAGAGAAAAATAGGCTAATAAAATATGTAATAGCTAGTAGCGAGACCTATTTAAGCAAAGTTATTAATTAGAAGTTTTATATCAACCCAGCACAGCACAGAGAAATTAATAAGGAAAACATACTATCCTGCTATTCAAAGCTTGAGCACTATGGCAGAAATAGATGTTTAATAAAAAACAATGACATTCTGCTCTGGCAGAGTGTCTCAGTTGGTTGGAGCATCGTCTCTTACACCAAAAGGTTTCTGTTTCATCCCTGGGTCAGAGCACATACCTAGGTTGCTAGTTCCATCCCCTGTTGGGGCGCACAGGGGAGAGAAGCAAAGGTTGCTTCTCTCTCATATCTATTTCTCCTTCTCTTTCTCTCTCAAATCAGTATCTTTGGGGATACTATCTTTGGGGATTTCAAAAGCAATTAAAAAAAATGACATTCTGATGTCAGTTTTCTGGAAGAATGTACCAAGGGGACAAAGAAAGGGGGGTCAAAACACACTAAAAAGAAAGCAAACAGAAAAATCTCTCCCTCCTTAAAAATCTCAACCAAACATACTTAGTGACTACTCAACATTTTGTTCTATCTTTACATTTCCTAATTTCAGTTTACTCATTGCAGTAAACTGGCTTAAGTGGCATTACTTTTCACTAGTATAGAAGAACTGAAGGGAAAGGAATCAGCCTATAAACAGCGTACACTGTACACAAAGAAAACAAACAAAAACCCTCAACAAAATCCCTACTTTTTGGAGTTATCAGATTACAGCACAATTTACTGGTAGCGCCCTGCTGGGTAGAACAAAGCCACCAGAATCACTCCTGTGTCCTCTGAGGTTTCCCTTAGTAATTAAGAAAAAAGAGAAAGGAAAAAAAAATCATATATTTACCTCCAAATCATCATGCTTATGATAAAATCGTATATGTAAAGGATGACAATTTCAAAAATGTTCTGTCCTGAAGCAAAAGTAGTTACCAGTTCACATGTTCTAAGGTTTCAAGTACTTTTTCTTGGGGAGTCACATGTGATTTTATCACACAGTTCTTATTTCAGGGGAGCAGTGTACACCTTCACATTCTAACTTTACTTTCTAACTCCTCTACTAACTTCAAATCAAGTCTCTAAAACAGAAATACTTTACTGCCTTCACTGTAGTAAAAAGGGGACTCAGTGGCTGAATTTCAAGCCCTTGATGGACTAGTCAAACTACAAACAGAAACAGGCTCTCTCTACACAGATGGTTGTGCTGTCAACAGCACTTTATCAGGGCTGATTTTATTTTTTAAGTGATGCTGCCACTGTCCTAATAATGAGAATTGGGGGAGCGGGGAGGAAGAGAAGGAATAAATTTCCTTTACACACCAAACAGATGAAACTAGATGGCAAACTACATCACTTTTTATTAACAACCAGTAAGTATTCAAAGTGATGAAAAGCAAGGACCTCCATTCAAGATTACTCTACCCGGCAAAGCTATCACTTAGAATTGAAGGGCAGATAAAGTGCTTCCCAGACAAGGTAAAGCTAAAGGACTCCATCATCACCAAGCCCTTATTATGGTATATGCAATGTTAAAGGGATATATTTAGGAAAAAAGAAGATCAAAACCATGAACAGTAAAATGACAACACACTCACAGCTATCAACAACTGAATCTAAAAAACAAAAACGAAAACAAACTAAGCAAACAATAAAACGAGAACAGAATCATAGAAATGGAAATCACATGGAGGGTTATTAGCAGGGAGGGAGAGAGTGGGGGGGAAAGGTACAGGGATTTAAAAGCATAATTGGTAGGTACAAAATAGGGAGGTTATTAATAGTATGGGAAATGGAAAAGCCAAAGAACTTAAATGAGTGACCCATGGACATGAACTATGGCGGGTAATTGCTGGAAGGAAGGGGGATACCAGGTGGAAGAACAAAGGAGAAAAACTGGGACAACAGTAATAGCATAATCAATAAAATATACTTAAAAAACATAATCAATAAATTAAATATATATACTTAAAAAATATGATGATGGCTGCTCTAAGCTGACATTCATTTATAATTGCTTCACCCAAATTCCAAACATGATTAATTACTCCAACGGGAAAAGGTGTCAAACATCGCTAGGGTATGGTTTGCTCTATCCTTGGTATTTCACTTGCCAGCAGCATAAAAGACCAGCTCTGGCTTAATGGCAAAATATTCTGGACAGGGGACAACTGTTCTAAATAACCTGTCCCTAACTTGAATGCCAAAAGATTTTGAGCCTCCAAAGGCTATGAGTGGCTTATTTAAAACATCAATCAATCTACCCTAAATCCTGACATTTCTTATTTTGCATCTGTTTTCAACAATGCCAGAGAATCTTGCTTTTAGTTTTAAGACTTAGAGTTTCACCAAAATTTAAGTGAGTTCAGTGAAACATCTAAGAATGAATTGGTTTTAGGATGGTTAAAACACAACACACACACTCCTACTTTGAATTCCTACAAAGCTAGCCTTCTAGCTTTTTACGATTTAGGAAATCATAAACCATCACTTATTCCTGCCAATGTCCTGTTTCTCCAGGTACCATCCAGACAGAGCACCAGTCTCCCCTAATCAACAACAACAAAAATTCTTAACAGCATCCTTTGCATCAGAATCAAACATCCTACACTGTTCAAAAACATACCCTTAAAATGAAATATTCTACTAAATTAAATTTACTAAGCCCAAAGCTAAGTGAACATGCAAATACACAAAATGTCAACACTGTGTATTTGCACAGAATAATCCCGTATTTTCAGGAATACTTATGAACAGAATTTTTCTTAATTTCTTAATCCAACTGTTTCAATATTTGCCAAAGAAGCAGAAAAGGTGGGTATAAGAAACAAAAGTTCTATTAAGAAAAGCATCTAAAGTTACTTATTTTGGGTATTTTTACACCTTGACTTCAGATACTGTATTAACATACCAGAGTCAAAGTGCTGTAAAGTCCACTGAAACACAATGTGTGACTCTGGTGAAAACACAGTAGGAAAAACATTTATACAGTCTGACTTACTAACTGCTAGCGCTAGGATCTGGCAGAAAACATAAAAAACACAAAAATATCAAATAGTGGCATTTCAAAAAGATGGGACTCAAGTAGTGGTAGAGATTGGAAGAAGAGGAAGATGTATCAATAGTTGACAAATACTTCCTTTTACTCCTAAATTTGTCCACCTGGCTAATAACTTCCATGAGCTGGGGGTGGAGTCAAAATCTGGGATATAAACACATGGCTTTTAAGAATAACATGGTTAAAAAAAAATTAACCCTATTTCTAATAGAAAAAAAACCTGACTTGATAGTTAAGAAGTTTAAGGACTACACATGACCATTCTTCTTTCTTGCATTGGAGGAGGGTGGAAAGGGGCTTTAAATTATGTACCTATTATAGTACACACACACACACAAAAACCTATCATTTTTACTTTATCCTTTTTCACACTTAGATGCAACACGACTTGTTTCGGCTCTCTAATGCTTTCATAAGAAAAGCAAAAATCTCCTTTCAAGAAACTAAATATATGTTCATAGATAAAACTGCAGCTTATGAAGAAATATTTGTGATCAGTATCGGCTCATTTGAGCTGGAATATGAAAGGTGGAACACTCTATTTAGCCAATTGAAAATGGCAAGGATTCAAACCTAGGCCCCCGGAAATGTCAACATCCCAAGTTACGCATTCAACATCTGGTAGCTCCCTCCTCCTGTTCACAGTGTCCAGGCAACAATCACTGTGGAACACCAGACATTTCTGATGGAAGCTCTAGAACAGTTTGACTCAAACTCCCCCCACCACATCCCAACACCACACATTTTCCCTCCTACACACAATCTGTTGCTTCTCTTGTGGGCTCCTCAGCCCTCCCTCAATCTTGTTCAATAGTCCCTGGCTCCATTCTCCAAGTGCCAATTTCCTGATAGGCCCCAGCATTCTCCCAGTCTATTTCCTATTATGCAATATTCCCCCACAGCACTCAGAGAGACACCCTGCCAACTCCATCCTCCTCAGGCCTAATTCCCAGCATCACCCCTGTTGGCCTCTGCTGCAACTCAAGCAAGACTCCATCATTCCACCTTCTCCAATTATTTTTAGGGTATTTTAACCCTAATTTCCACATTCCCCAGGCTCCCATTCCTTCCCAAAGTTGGTCAGTCTAGATTTAGAAGTCATTCAGGGAGTATGCTTGATAAAATATGTATCTGCGAGCACGCGCGTGGGGGAGGGGGAGGGTGGGGGCATCAAGTGAGAAAGAATTACGCATTAGGGGCAGTCTCCGAGGAAAAAAAGACGTCTCCATTAAATCCCTAATAAAATTCACAATTCCCTAAACTCCCCAGCAATCAAAATGGTCCCATCACTCTTCAATACTGTTTACGTCCCATGGCTTCTCTTCCACATTTTCAATTAAACTCACAATCTTCTTGGATTCTACCGGCCTCTCATAATCAGTAATTTCCTCTCTACTTGTAAGGCCTCCTTTCCTTCCTTTGGTTTTCCTGCCGTTCCTTTGATGCCCCCCGCGTTCCTGACCCTACTTCTTAGTCCTCAACTCGGTCTCCTCCAAGACAGCCAACGTTTTTGACAGCTTCCCTTTTCTCAATCAAATCCATTTTTTCCTCAGACTACCCTGCCCGCTCAAAAAGCCCTGCTACTTAAAAGCCCAGCCCTCTGTTCTTACCTGCAACTCTTAGAACACCCCCAACTACAGGAAACCTTCCAGTCTCGCTCTTGCTCCCACCGCACAGCCGTCACCAAACCCCTCTCCACGCCCCGCCCTGATTACCTGAGGACGAGGTGCAGGCAGGAACCCCAGGATCCACGGATGAAAATCCCACCGCCGACGTCCCAGAGGCAGACGCCATCTTGGCAGCCCCCTCCCCCTCAGCGGCCTCACTCCCTTTCAACGGGGCTCTTCCTCTTCTCGGAGTCGAATCTTCCCCACGTCTCTTCCCAGAAACCGCGTTCTGACCGTCACCTTCCCGCCCCCTCCGGGGCCTCTCTCAGGCACGTCCGGCAAGCTCCCGGACCAGCTCAGGGCCGCACCACTTGGCTGGCATGGGGACAATCCACGTCTCGCACCCTCTCCGCAACTTTAACCGCTTTCTGCGGGAGCTATTTTTACCTTTTACAAAGGGGTAGGCTCAAGCCGGCGGCCAAGAACCCCTGTCCCGACCTAACCACACCTAAAGGAATGAGGGGGCGTGAGAAGTCTGGGAAGAGCTAACGCCCCCTCCCCCTCCTCCCAGCCACAGCCTGTTTATCGCCCAACTCCACAGCTCCACTCCTGGTGGCCAGCGAAGTCCGGACACTGCGCATGCGCCCAACCTAGCGTTCCATCCCACACAATGAGCGGGGGAGGGCCTGAGAGGAGCAAAGCCAATCCAGGGGCTACTAATGGTCACATGATGCAGGTGCCTCACGGCCCAACAAATCCTGGGTTGAATACTTAAGCGCCCAGGACTGCAGACAATCCCTACGGTGGCTCGGTGGGTCAATTTAATTTCGTTCTTTGAAAGAAATGGGTTGCGTTGCCTGAGTTCATTATGAGTTGGTTCGGCGGTCCCTCTTAATTTTACATCCGGGAGAAGAGCTCCTGACAACGCTTCAAGTCAGGGACTTGAAGCAGTCGAATATAATAAACCATAATAAACCATCACATGCCACCAAGTATACTTCCGGCTCCACTGCCTTGTTTACTATTTAATTTAACCCACCTGCATGTCTTGCCTTCCTCTGACATTCGAAACAGATCTACACTTTGTTTGCCACAAGCGCAATGCTGGGCACAGTGATCGAGTTCAGAAAATATTTGATGAATGGATGAAGACATGTCAAAAGAGACAAGGAAAGTTTCAGACCATATCACAATCTTCCCACGATCCAAGCCCTTAGCCTCCGTTATCTATGCTCCAAAGGGCATGGAGACACACAGAGAAACTCTCCTTTAAAGTCTAGTCTTCCTACTAACCCTGCCCTTAACAAAGTACCCTGAAGGTTGTGAACTCTGGTAGGGATCTGAAGACCTGTCTTTCTCTAAAGAGACAGAACTGCTGGAGAGCAACCACTGTATTCAGTTCACTCTTGCATCTTCAGCTACTTCGGTGATGTGACTTTGTAGATCCTCAATAATTATTTGTGGAATGAATAGATGAAGAAGAATGGAAAAAAAATCCTAGGTTTGGTATCCCCCAAGATGGCCTGGTTACCCTCCACCCAGATTCTTTCTGGGTCCTCAAAAAGGAACCTAGGACCTGACTCCGGAGAATATCGCAAGGCACTGACCACTCACTGCCTTCTACCCCTCTCTCATTAAGATCTAAAATAATTGTTTCCCTGCTGCCACCTGCTGGATTATTTATTCATCTTCATTTGGATATTGAAGGCTAGACAAACTTGCATTTCTAATTCCATAGCAGTGGAATTGTGTAGCACTGAAGTATTTTATGATTACCTATACCTACACCCCCAACCACCTAAATAAACAATACAAAAGCTAGACAGGTGGAGACACACGTTCTAGAATAGGATTTGGCTTATAAATATTCAATGAACATTTGTCAAATAAATCATTCTTGTTTCCATAAAAGACATGGAGTTGCTACCATTTCTTGAGTTATTTTAGAACTCAGCTGCAGCGGTAAAGCTGTTTCTGATTTTAAAACTGGAAATAGACCAATCGTTGATTCACTATGGCAGTATGTCAAGCAGGGAGTTTTCTCCCTGGGATTTGATCTATGAATTTGATTTCAGTTGTCCCAAAGGAAGAAATCCCTATTTTTGCAGGTCTTTGTTTCTCCTTTGGGGACCAGAAAATGGCTACTGTTATCCTACTACCTTGTGTTATGTCATTCTGTTTACTTGTTTGTTTCCCTCCTAAGACTGTGAACATTTCAGGGCAAAGATTACATCTTATCCATTTTTATATCTCAAGGAACTGGAATAGTGCCTTGCACAGAGTAGGTGCTCAATACATGTCTCCTGAATATATGAATGGATGAAGGCAAAATTCAAAATGGTGGGCTAGTGGTGTCTCCCATCTTTTCTCCCTGAATCTTGTCTCTGCTCCCGCTCCCACTCAATTGCTGGAGTGCTTTGAGTCACGGAGCCGCTGTTGCCCAGTAACATTCCTGGCGTAGCAGAACTTCAGTGACATTACAGGGTGTGGAAGCGGGAGCAGAACAGGACATGTTGGCTTCCTGCCTCCAAGGAAATGGAAAAGGGAGTTCACCAATATAGACTTTGGAAAAGGGGAGGCAATCTGGTGATCTCAGAATAGGGCCACATATACAGATTTGAAGGATATAGTGCACACACACAATGCTTTGTTAAAGTGAATTTCATGTCTTACAACAGTTCCTAAGGCCAGAATGGAGGGGCTAGGGGCTACCAAGATCAATGTTGAGACAAAATAAGAGGATGGGTATCTAATTCATTCAATTAGTCATTCATTAACTGAATTATTGAATTAACATTAGCCCCTTTTATGTCCCAGACACTATGAGGGTTCCTGGTATACACAAATGAAGATAAACTCCCTGTCCTCAAAAAGATCACAGAGTAATGAGAGTGGCAGACACATAAATCATTAGAAAAAAACATAATAGGTGTCATCATAGAGTATGTACAAGTGCTATGGCTTGACACCCATATTTTCCGAATTTAAAAAAAAATGGGAAGAAACATTGACACATAGGCTTGACAATATCGCAGACTATTTGAAATTGGGGCTAATTCTAAAGAATAAAGGAGGCATGATTTCCATGGTTATGAGCACTGTGCTGGGAAGAGAGGAATGGGTGTGCAAAGACTTCACTCTCCTATAGAATTATAATTTTTCCAGATAGACAAGAAAAGAAAGGGATTCTAAAGAGAAAGAACAGCATGGATGCATGACAGAGAATCGGGCATTAGGAAGTGATGCTAGAATAAGATGATGTGGCAGGAGGTGCAGGTAAAAAAGACAGGGAGAGGCACCTATTAAACGTTTCTGTGCATACTAAATAGAGCACGAAGCAGTTTACAAGGGTTGTATCTCTCAACCTTCTCAACAACCTTCAGAAGTAGGTATTATTATTGGCCCCCACTTGACAGATGAGAAAACTGAGACTCACAGAGATAAAGCAACTGCCCAAAGTCACACAGCTAGAACCTCTTAAGTTCAAACTCCAACTGAGGTCTGGTTAGTTCTAGGTCTCTGTTCTTAACTATGCTACCATTCTGCCTCAAAAATTTTGGACTTTATCCTGCGGATGACAGGGAGCCATTAATGATATTTGAGCAGAAGAGTGATGAAGTCTGAGATTTTAAAAAGGTTCCTATTGGTTAGCAGAATGAAAAATGAACTGGAGCAAAGAAAGACTGGCCTCTTCTAAGTGAAAATGTGTTGATTCCCAAATTCTGAACTTAAAATAGTAGGGCAGAGTCACGAGTCCAATCATCACACGCCAGATCTTCACAAGTCGGAGCAGGGAGCTTGGGGGTGGTGTCTGGGCAGGAGTGCGCAGAGCTGAAGAGAAAAGCCGGTTTAGGGGGCGGGACCAGGATCCCCTCGACGCTCTGCTGCTTCTGCCTGTAGACGACCGGCTTCCGCCACCGCCTGCCACTCGCAGGTAGTGGTGTGGAGCGCCGAGCTCCGAGAACCGCGCTGGGTGAGGGGCTGCTGGTGGCCGCGCAGCCTCGGTAGGCGATATGAGTTTGGCTGGCGGCCGGGCGCCCCGGAAGACAGCGGGGAATCGGCTTTCTGGGCTCCTGGAGGCCGAGGAGGAAGATGAATTCTACCAGACGACTTATGGGGGTTTCACGGAGGCAAGAGCCGGGCCCAGAAAGAGGGAGGGAAAGAAGCTAAAGGGAGTCCTGAAGGGAGAAACCTCGAACAAAGAAGGGGGCGGGGAATAGAGAGGAGACTTGGCAGTTGAAAACTCAGGACTGGGGGCGCCAGTCGTGAGGTGCGGGGGAGATACAGTGGAGTCCTAGAAGGGAGAGAGCTCTGGACGAGGCAGGGGTAGGGAAGTTCTGTGGGAGCACCCCGTAGTATGGCAGAAACCTGCTGTTTCTCTAGGTTTCTCTAGTTGCATATCACCGCACACCTGTCATCTAGCACGCGTGAGGCCCATCGTCGTCACGCGGTATATACGCGTTGGTCCACTCCCCCAGATAGAGGGGCTTAGCCTACTCTTTTTTAGCTTTCAAATACCAATGTAAACGTCTCCTTAGATAACCCTTACTGTCCAAAAAACTGTCCTCATGTATTATCTTCATGGAACATTTCACTTTGTAATTAGATTTGATTTGCTTGCTTGTTTATATTTTCGTATTAGTTTGTAAGCTCTGTAGTGTTAGAGATGGTCTGTTTTGCTCAACAGTATGCATCCAGTGCCTAGTCCAGTGTCTGGATTGGGTACATTTGTTAAATTTGAATTGAATGAATCTATCCATTCTTTAAATATGTGTTGAGCACTTAGAGCAAGCCATGTACAGTGATAGGCTCTAGCAAAACAATATTAAAAACACTACTTTGTTCCTATATATTTCAGACCCCAGTGGGGAGGTAGCTGGGTTAACACTCTAAAATGTGTGACTAAAGTAAGTGGTACGCATAGGGTGCTATGGGAACACATGGGAACCAGATTTGTTAGTTGGATGGGTATCCACGGGGACATACGTTCAAGCTGAGGACAGTATGAAAAGTAGGCCTTGGCTGGATGAAGAGCAGCAGAATTGAGAGCTGGGGGAGGAGAAAGGTTAGTCCACCAAGAGGGTGGGGCAGAATGTGTAAAGGCCCTGATCCTGGCCAGGGACCTGCACATCTGCTCTCATTCTCCAGACCTGAAGGAAAATAAAGATGGGTAAGGATGGAGGGAATAGGCATGGACTAGAACATGCAGGGCCTTGTGAGCCATGGTAGAGTTAAGGAGTTTTGCTCTTCATCTGGAGGATTGAGAGAATGGTCAAATTGACACTTTAGAAGGATCAGTCTGTAATAAAGAGAATGGTTTGACACTTTAGAGGGATCAGTCTGTAATAAAGAGAATGGTTTGAGGTGGGCAGTGGGTATAGCAAATCATGGACAGGAAGGTTCAAGAGAAATTAAGGCCGTGGAGTCCACAGGGCTTGGTGACTGTTGGGGAGTCATAACTTACACAACCCTAACCAGCTAGTTTAAAATAGAACTTTCTCATCCCTCTTCCAAAAGCCATTATCCTATTCCTGTCATTTTACGAGTCATTATTTAATATGTACCTGTCATGCTTCCAAAAAGGATTTAAGGAGGCTTACGATATAAACAAAAAGTAGAAACAGTAAAAATAGAGACAGATCAGAAGTAATTGTACCAGGAGCCTCTGCATAAATGGTAATAGCAATTGATATTAAATTTAGCTGTGACAATCCTGGCAGTCAAATCCTGAATTTCTTTTTTTAGTAAGAAGCATATAAGTTCTTTAACAGAGACAAACTTGTTCAGCATTAAATCCTAGGGAGAATCACCACCTAATGTATGAGATATAAAATAACAGGGGTTTGGTAGATGATGTAAAAACATTCTCTTATCTAGTCTTGTCTATTAACGGCCCTCAATAAAAGCCAAAGGAATGGTAGTAAATCCGTAACTTAGTGAAAGCATTTTGATTGGGCACTAACCTAATGTGTAATTGAACTACTTCCCTCTGGTGATATGACTTAATACCAGTTTAGAGCTGAGGGGATTAATGCGTTCCCAGGCTGTCTTTCACAAACATCATTTGGGAGGAAATGATGGTCATCAGTGCAAGATAGAACGCTGGCAGGCTTGGAGTATCAACTGTCTCTGTCATTTGCTTGCTTTGGCAGTGTGTGTACCAAGATTAGCCCATTAGTCTGCATCATTGATTGAAGAGAGCCACACGTTTCAGGTGCCACACCCACCCAGTCAGCTCCTCTGCCCCTAATGCACTTTTGCTCTTTCCTTTCTGACGTGGCCACCATCCTAACCCTAATCTGCATCACTTCAGGTCTAGACTGTACTCCCCTTGTGCACAGTTTTCCTCTCCCATCAAATCTTCAGTAGCTCCCCACTCTATAGACTGGATTTTTGCAGTGCATAATGCACTCCCGTATATAATGTGCATCCATGTTTTCAGCCCAAACTTTCAGGAAAAAAAATCTTTTAATTTTTTAATTCAACTATTTATTTATATTTAGATACTTGTTTTTGTGTTATAAAGGAATTTTAGCGTTTTGAACATATGAATCTCATTATTGCTTTCTAGAGTTACACTTTTAACGCATAAGCATAAATAAAAGAATTAAAAACATATAGATACGGAATTAGTACTACCCATGTATAATGTACATCCTTATTTTTCCCTCAAAAACTTGGGCAAAAAAGTGCACATTATGCACGGCAAAATACAATAGTAGTAATTAATACCCAACTATTTTTCTGTCCCAACACACCTGAGGAGTAAGACGTTTCTCAGTAACTTTAGTTTACTTCAACAATGATTATTCATGCTGGGACAAGTAAGGAGAGGACTGAGAACCACTGGCCTGCAAGTTAAGGTCATAACTTTATTAACCTGACACTTAAGTTTCTCTATAGATTGATCAATTCTTTTCAAATCTTACAGCCCTATAGGGCATCAGTTAATGTTGTAAGGAGGCTGTTTTGGAGCCCAATACAGTCAGCTAGGAAGACTTCTTGCCAGAGATAAAGCTCTGCTTTACTTGGGTCTAAATCCTTATTCCAAAACACGCTATACACAGTCCTGCTGCTGCTTTGTTCCTGCTAGTCTGTCTATCCATAATTCCCTCTTTCCTCTTGGCTGTCTAAATACTACCAGTATTTTAAACTCTGGCTCAAGTTCTCTTCACTTTTAACAGTCTAAAGCAGGAGTGCATACACTACAAACTGCTGGACAAATCTGGCTCATTACCTGTTTTAATCTGGCTCTCTACAGAAAAAGTTTGCCAACCCTTAATCTAAAGGAATGAAGTTTGAAATTTAAACCTTCCTTGGCCACCAGTCCATTGCAAGTATGGCTTCCTCTGAACACCTGTAACATGTTATTGCCATCTGGTACTTTATATGTTACCTTGTATTAACTTCCTTTTATATTTATGTTCTGCCCTCTACTAGACTGTAAGACCCCTTAAGGTGGAGACCAAAACATATCCTTTTGTACCCTACCACTTATGGTGTACTATAGGTAGAGAACAGTCAGTTGATGTTGGAAGGGGTGGTGCTGGAGCTAAAGGCCATCAGCTAGGAAGGTTTCTTTCCAGAGGAAAATGAATGGCCGGGTTGAGAAGGAGAGTGGGGCAGCCCTGTCAAGAAAGCAAAGAGATTCTATTCTTCCTGGAGGGACATTAATGACTCTGATGCCAGCGAGAACCTCATCTCCCTATGTCCTCAGGAATCAGGAGATGATGAATATCAAGGGGACCAGTCAGACACAGAGGATGAGGTGGACTCTGACTTTGATATTGATGAGGGGGATGAACCATCCAGTGATGGAGAAGCAGAAGAGCCAAGAAGGAAGCGCCGAGTAGTCACCAAAGCCTATAAGGTACAGGGGAAGTCCTGGTTTTCTTGGACTTACCTAATTCCTATTTTCCCTTTCATCAGGTCCCAGTACTCCCTGTACCAGTCCCATTTCCTACAGTGCTAGTTTTTTCTCAAGATTCTCATCTCCTTTCTCCTTATCTCTCTGTTCCTTGGTGTCTGATTCCAATCTGTCCCTAGGAGCCTCTCAAGAGCCTGAGGCCTCGTAAGGCCAGCACCCCAGCTGGTAGCTCTCAGAAGGCCCGAGAAGAGAAGGCACTGCTGCCTCTAGAACTACAGGATGATGGCTCTGACAGTGAGTGGGGATGTTTGGGTCAATTGACAAAACTGGAATATGATAATAAAAGTATCAGTGTCAAATTTCCGGAAGTTGATAACTGTACTATGATTATATAAGGAAAATCCTTAGTCTTAGGAAGTATACACTGAAGTATTTAGGGATGGAGAGTCATGATGTGTGCAACTTAACTGTGATTATTTAGAAAAAATTAATTATAGAACACATATACAATGCAGATGGGGCAAAATATTAACAGTGATCTGGGTGAAGCATGTATGGGTGTTCTTTGTACTACTGCAACTTTTTTGTAAGTTTGAAATGATTTCCCAAAAAAGTTTTAAAATTAAAAAAAAAAAAAAATAAAGGAGGTAGACATGAAATCAAAGATTTCTTCCTTTCTGATATCCTTCCCAGGTCGGAAGTCCATGCGTCAATCTACAGCTGAACATACAAGACAAACATTCCTGAGGGTACAGGAAAGGCAGGGCCAGTCACGGCGGCGAAAGGGGCCACACTGTGAACGGCCACTGACCCAGGAGGAGCTGCTCAGGGAGGCCAAGATCACAGAGGAGCTCAACTTACGTTCACTGGGTCAGTGTATGGTTTTGAGAACAGTGGGTAGAGGGGCTGAGGGGCATGAGAAAAACAGAGGACCCAAAGAACTGGAAAGGTGGAGATTTGGGAGAAGGGAATCAGAAGAAAAAACTGGGGATAATAAATGATTAGGAACAAAGAACTAGGGAGTTATAAAGTCTCTTAAGAACAAGTAATGTTGAGGTACTCTGGTATAAAATAAAGGTTGTATAGAACTAAGTTCAGATGCTAGTTCTGTTGCTCAGTTACTGTAAGACTGAGGGCAAATTACTTAACTTACTTGCATCTTGCTTTCTTTGTTGACAATTGGGGTAGTAATGTCTATTTTAATGACCAGGAGAATTAGAAATTCAGTAGAATCAGTTTATGAGATAAATTGCCCTAAAGTAAAAAAAAATTTAAATCTCTTCAGTTTATGTGCTATTGGGTACACAATCATGTATAATAATATATTGTACAAAAACATACATTTCTTTGTATGGTGAGTCTCAAATCATAAGAGGGTACATGAGAAATAGAGGGGACAGAAGATTTCATACGCTCGCTCTGTGTCACACTTTCATTGAGTGAAATAGTAAAGTAACAGGTAGAATTACCTGTAATATTAATTTGTTAATTTTCTCCATTTCTCTGAATCTCTCACTCTCTTTTTTTTTTAAGATTTTATTTTTTTAGAGAGAGGGGAAGGGAAAGAGAAAGAGGGAGAGAAACATCAATGTGTGGTTGCCTCTCCTGAGCCCTGAATGAAGACCTGGCCCACAATTCAGGCATGTACCCTTACTGGGAATTGAACCTGCAAGCTTTTGGTTTGCATGCCCACACTCAATCCACTGAGCTATACCAGCCAGGGCTCTCTCTCTCTCTCTTTTTTTTTTTTTTTTTGACTAGCATATATAATTGAAAATGCATAACCCAAATGTGATTTCGCTATGGAGTGGAAGATTGTTTACCCACACTATCTGGGGTCTAAGCCATTCCAGTTTAATGATACTTTTGAAATTTAGACAACTTAACTGCGAAGACCACAGTGATTGAGAAAAGATTTAGTTCCTTTCCAACATCTTCAAGGTGTATTCTCATGACTTTTTTTCCCCCATTATATTGGCTTCAAAATGAGAAATCTTTTTTTTGTTATAAGATTTTATTTATTTATTTTTAGAGAGAGGGGAAGGGAGGGAGAAAGAGAGGGAGAGACACATTGATCAGCTGCCTCTCACACACCCCGACTGGGACTGGACCTGCAACCCAGGCATGTGCCTTCACCACTGATTGAACCAGCGACCCTTCACCTCATGGGACAACACCCAACCAACCGAGCCACACCAGTCAGGGCAAGAAATGTAATCTTTATCAGTCAAACATAAATGACTGAGAACCATCACAAACAGTGAGGTCACCTGGATGTCCCTGATTTCAATCTGCATTCTTTGACTACCTTGACTGGTTCAGGCCACTATCAGGAGAGTGACTCCCAGGCTTCTGACATCAGTAGCTGACGTAGGCAACCCCCGAGGGGCATGTTCGGTGGTAAGTCCACTTTTGAACATGATGAATTTGAAGCATCTGTGAACAATTTATGCAGTGCAGGGAGGTCAGTTAAACACACAAATTTGGCACTCAAACAATAGTTCCAGAAATACAGATTTGCAAGTGTTTAGAATATGGTAGTAATTGATGACATTAGGGAAAGCATAGAGTGAGAAGAGAAGGCAGGCCCTAGAGAGTCCTGTAAACACTAAAATGTAATGGTCTCCCCTGACTGGTATAGCTCAGTGGGATGGGCGTCCTCCTGCAAACCAAATGGTCACTGGGTTGATTCCCAGTCAGGGCATATGCCTGGACTGCGTAAGTAAATAAAATCTAAAAAAAAATAAAAGTGCCCTGGCTGGTGTGGCTCAGTGGATTGAGTGTGGGCCTGCGAACCAAAGGGTCACCGGTTCGATTCCCAGTCGGGGCACATGCCTGGGTTGCGGGCCGGATCCCCAGTGGGGGGTACATGAGAGGCAACCACACATTGAGGCTTCTCTCCTTCTCTTTCTCCTTCCCTTCTTCTCTCTCTAAAAATAAATAAATACAAATCTAAAAATAAAAAATAAAAAAAATAAAAGTAATGGTCTTTCTTTTTTAATTTAATTTTTTTTAGAGAGGGGGAAGGGAGGGAGAAAGAGAGGGAGAGAAACATCAATCTGTGGTTGCCTCTTGTGCACCCCCTACTGGGGACCTGGCCTGCAACCCAGACATGTGCCCCTAATGAGAATCGAACTGGCGACCCTTTGGTTCTCGGGCCCACACTCAGTCCACTGAGCTACACCAGCTGGTCTTGTACAAAAGGAGGAACTCAGAGAAGAACCTATGGTGTGGCCAGAGCGGTGGAGGACTCCAGGAGAGTTTGTCTCAAGAATGCCAAGGAAAGAGAATGTTCCCAAAGAGAGTAGTAACTGCTGAATGCTTATGAAATGCCAGTTAAGGGGAGAACTGAGAAGTGCCCATTGGTTTTGGTGACATGGAGGTCAGAGATGACCTTAAGGAGCTCTTTTTGAGTGGAAAGTCAAACTTTGTAAGTGCCTTTGTAATAAAGAGTAGGAGAGGCACTGGAAGCTGGGGTCAAGATGGAGTTTGTCCCTGTTTTTTTCTTCAAAGATAGAGGGATTGTATATTTGGTGAGATGCAGCTGAGTTTAGTTAGAGAAGAAAAAATAGTGAATAGTGAAGGTGTTTGGAGCAGTGGGGGAAAGGTGGTGTGGCTAAAGCACACATGGAAGAATTGGCCAAAGTTCAGGGGAAGGGAGGGTGGGTGGCTTATAGCTGTAGGTTTGTAAATCCAGAGCAGGTCATGGCAGTGATTTCCATCTGATGTCCCACAGATTTCCATCTGTGTTGGAGGTAGAGTTAGAAGCTTGAGGAGAGTGAAGAGTGTTTTAAGTATTGTAGAGATAGGATCATCTGCTGGTGGCAGGGGTCTGTTGAAGTTTGAGACCATGAATGTGTGGTGGTTCCATTTGACCTGTTGTATAATTTTTCTCTAATAGCACTCAGTAATCCAGGTCTGGGTGTGGGAGTTTACATTGACAAAGAATGAATAAAATGATAGGTTGAGGGATCTTAGCCCCATTTAGAAAGGAAAAACAAGCCCTGGCTGGTGTGGCTCAGTGGATTGAGTGCCAGCCAAAGGGTCACTGGTTTGATTCCCAGTCAGGGCACATGCCTGGGTTGTGGGCTAGGTCCCCAGTAGGGGATATGCAAGAGGCAACCACAAATTGATGTTTCTCTCCCTTTCTCTTTCCCTTCTCCCTAAAAATAAATAAATAAAGCCTAAAAATAAATAAAAAGGAAAGCAAAGGCTGGAAGGGGCTGATAGAATGAAGAGAACCCATGTACAACAGGTACTGAAGAAGTAGAAGAACAGAGATATCTGCAGGGTAGTGGAACAAACAGACCTGGAGGATAGTATGTTGTGGTCAGAACCTGGATGTACGGTTTTGAATTATTTCAGAGCTGGGGCAGTTTCAGGTGTTGACAAAGTCTAGGCTATACCTATAACAGAATGGAGTAACTAATGTATCATGGACAAGAAGGTTGTTAAGAGATGAGGTTATAGCCCTGACTGATGTGGCTCAGTGGATTGAGTGCTGGCCTGTGAACCAAAGGGTCGTTGGTTCGATTCCCTGTCAGGGCACATGCCTGGGTTGTGGGCCAGGTCCCTGGTGGGGGATATGTGAGAGGCAACCACACATTAATGTTTCTCTCCCTCTCTTCTCCTCTCTGAAAAATAAAATCTTTTTTTAAAAAAGAGAGATGAGGTTGTAAAGAAACTAGGGGTGTGGTGTTGAAGGGGCTACCTGTGTGTACTTTGAAGTTACCAGGGTGACTGAGATGACAGTTGGGAACCGTTGCCAGAGTCTTCCGTGAGTAAGGGGGTGACTGTGACTAAGAAGGCGTATCTCGCTTGGGATGTGAGAGGATGAGCAGCCTCTCCCAGAGGGCTGCAGGGAGGGTGGCGCCTCAGAAGGTGATAGGTTTCTGGTAAGACAGGTTGTGAAAGGAACACTCAGTGAGGGAGGTGTAAATGAATTGGCTGATTATAGAGCGGGAGTTTGGAGAGTACAAGGAAGTGTTCGAGAGGAGGAGGGTTGGCAGGTTGGCTCCAAGGAAAGAAAACTATTACCAGGCAGAATTTGAGTACACAAGAGGTTAAGTCACTTGAAGGGTTTCTAGAGGACTCTCCTGGTTAGAGTTTATCTAGAGGTTTGTGTTCACAGTACCCATGTTTAACAAGACAACAGAAATTTGGAGTTAATTCAGAGGAAAGGAACCAGGAATATTTTGATCTTTGTATGATTGACAAATATTTGTTGAGTGCCTATAATGTGTGGAAAGCTGCACGACTTGATAGTTTGTAGGTAATATGATGTCCTGGCTGCTGTGGCTCAGTGGATTGAGTGCCAGCCTGCAATCTGGAAGGTCACCGGTTCAATTCTGGTCAGGGCACATGCCTAGGTTGCAGGCCAAGTCCCCAGTTGGGGGTGCGTGAGAGGCAACTGATTGCTGTTTCTCTCACATTTCGATGTTGATCTCCCTCTACATCTCCCTCCCTTCCCCTCTCTCTAAAAGTAAATAAATAAAAAATCTTAATTTGTAGGTAATATGAGCCACAGTCACTGCCCATAAGGAGGAGACATACATACCAACAGCAAACTGCCATGGAGCAGTGTCATAGGGTCCAGCAGGGGAATGTGGTGCAGTAGAGAGGTGTGCCTGAAAGGAGCAATTGTTCAGTTCAGCCGCGTGTGAGAATGCAGACCCAGGGTTGCCAGGTTTTCTTACGATTTTTTAAGAGACACCAGAAATCTCTGTATTTAAAGTAATTATCTACTTTTTAAATGTCAACAACTAATTCAAATTTTTCTTTTTTTTTAAGATTTTATTTTATTTTTTTGTGGGGGGAGGAGAAAGAGAGGGAGAGAAACATCAGTGTGTGGTTGCCTCTCACATGCCCCCTACTGGGGGCCTGACCCGCAACCCAGGCATGTGCCCTGACTGGGAGTCGAACTGGCAGCACTTTGGTTCACAGCCCATGCTCACTCCACTGAGCTACACCAGCCAGGTCAAATTTCTCTTTAAAAGACAATGCAAATCAAACAAAATACTTAAGTGGGCTGCCAGCTTGCAACCTCTGCCATGGACTGTGATAAGTACAGTAACAGAAGACTGTCCTAGGCTCTGGGGTGACAAAAGGAGGCAGTGACTCAGAGCCATTATTGCATGAGGAATGGTTCAGTGGGATGGGCGTTGTGATTAGCCTGGAGACACATGGACACTGATTTTAACTATTTAAAGGACTGTCATGTGGCAGACATTAGATTCTGTTCTCTGTGGCCTTAAAAGGTAAAAAAAGAGTGTTATCAGACACTTTTCTATTTCAGCTCAAAATAGGCAAGAACTCTAATGACTGGAGATGCCTAAAGATGTAATGTGCTTCCTGGGATGGGAGCGAGTTGACAGGGCAATTGTGGGGAGTATGTGGGGAATTGAGCAGGCTCCTCCTCAAAGGGTCCCTTCCAACTCTGAAGTCCTACAGTTCTGGGTGGGTGAGGGGCCAAGTGGATTTGAGAAATGGTGAGCAAAGAGAATTTCAAGAGGAGCAAGCAGAAAACGTTTAAGATGGGAGATGCTAGAGGACCCTAGAAGACTTTGATTATGTGCTTGGTAGGCAGTGACTAGACAGCCAGGTTGAGAGATTGTAGGGCAGAACCAGGGTATGGGAAGAGGGGTAACTGACCATCCTCTCATTCCTTCTTTTGACCTTGAAGAGACATATGAGCGGCTGGAGGCTGACAAAAAGAAGCAGGTTCACAAGAAGCGGAAGTGCCCTGGGCCTACAATCACCTATCATTCCGTGACAGTGCCACTGGTAGGGGAGCCGGGCCCTAAAGAAGAGAATGTCGATGTGGAAGGGTGAGTGACTCCCTAGAGGGAAAGAGAAGAGGTTTCTCCCTTCTCTCAGCTTTATTTTCAGAACCCTACCTCCCTTGCTTTCCTCGCATGGCTCTCACTGACACTTCGATTTGTTTCAGATCCCTCTCCCCTTCAGCTCCCTATCTCTTTCCCTTGTAGCCTCTTTCTCCCTCTCTCTGTTTTTCCATCCAGCCCAGCTTTCTTTTTCCGTCTGTCACTTAATGGACTCTCAGAATGTCGCCCTCACTCTGCCTCCTCCTCTTTCCTCACCTCTCTGATCTCTTTTTTTATCTCTTGTTTTCTGTTTCAGCTCTTTGTGTTTTTCTCTGTCTTTTCCTTCAGACTTGATCCCGCTCCCACAGCTCCCCGTGCTGGGGCTGGACCCATCATCCCTCCTGCTCGCTGCTCACGCACCTTCATCACTTTTAGTGATGATGCAACATTTGAGGAATGGTTTCCCCAAGTGCGACCCCCAAAGGTCCCTGTTCGGGAGGTCTGCCCAGTGACCCATCGTCCAGCCCTCTACCGGGACCCTGTTACAGACATACCCTACGCCACTGCTCGAGCATTCAAGATCATTCGTGAGGCCTACAAGAAGTACATCACTGCCCACGGACTGCCACCCACTGCCTCTGCCCTGGGCCCGGGCCCACCACCTCCTGAGCCCCTCCCTGGCTCTGGGCCTCGAGCCTTGCGCCAGAAAATTGTCATCAAATGAAGAGATGTCTGTTTCTTAAAACCTCTCTCCTGCCTGACTTGGGCTCTCAGTGTCCCCCTTCCACACCCCATTTCTCCCTTTGTCATCTCTAATCTTTGCCCAGACCTTTTCTATATTTCTTTCACCATCTTTTCCCCTAGTTCCTGCTGGTTTTGTTTGTGTTTTTTAATCCAATAAAATAGAAGGATCCCTTTTGTCTGATGTCTAATCTAGGGTTGGGAGCAGTAAGTATTTGTGAATGCCTGACTATATGTGGATCTTTATATTTGTTTAACAGCTGCCCTTTTTAAATTGTCAAGTATTCATTCCTCCAACTAGATTATATATAAACACCTTAAACTTAGACACAAAACAAAAGCCTTATACTCAACCTTTGTATCACCTTACAGTCACTGCTTTGAACACAGCAGGCACCAAGGAGGTAGGATCTGTCTGATTCTCATAGAACTCCAATCCAGGACCTAAGCATGTGTGAAAGAAAAGGGAGGAGGTGTCATGGCTGTTGGTGGCCACTAGAGGCTCCCAGGGCTGGGCAGGGTATGGGGGCTGTGTATATGTGATCTCCCACTACCCCCCACCTGGCCAGAGCTAAAATAATAAAATGCTGAGCTCACTGTTCCCCCACCCTTTCCCCCCGGCACTGGGCACTGGGCACTGGGCTCCTCCTGCCGCAGGGACAGTGCTCCAGTAGAACAGACAGACTGACCGACAGAAGGGGAGGTGAGAGGGAAGTGGCCATCAGGACTGGTAGGTGGGGAAGGCAGGGGGCTCATGGATCAGAGCCTGGTGGGAGATGGCTCTGGGAAGTGGCTCCTACTGGGAATAATACAAAGTCTGTCTCTGTCTCTGTCACTCAATGTAAGTTTCTGCCACTGTCCGTCATATCCCTTAACTGTGTAGTTTACATTGTCAATGTAAATATCGCACACTTTCTGCCTCTTTCATATTCAGCATGGTGTGTATGTGTAGCTTGGATGTATTTTTTATATTGTAAAAGATTGTGCAAATTTAATCCACTGTTTTTAAAGAAACTTTATCCCATTTAGAAGGCATTTTTCACCCATTGGTCTGGTGTCACCTTCCTGTCCAAAGCCACGGACAAATTATGGGGACTCAGCCCTTCCTCCTGAGGCCATACTACCCTTCCCCCAACCTAGAAGTGCCTGCTCCTCCAGCTTCTCTGCACCCTGGTTTTCCTTAGGATTTTAGAATTTTAGCAAATGTAGAAAGTGAAATCTTGATCCCTCACAATAAAAGAAGAAATGAGCATGGAGTAAGAGAACTTTTTTTCTCCACAACCCCAATCCTTGCTTTCTTAAGCCAGTTTGAGGAAATGACTGGATTATGGGGCAAAGAGGAGGAATATCCCTGAGGATCTCTGCCCACCTCCCCCTTTTCTTTCAATAGGAACTGGGCCTGGGGCCAGCTGTGTTGGCAGGGCTCCTGACAGCTGTGCTAGGTCAAGAAGTCCGACCAGCGAAGTTGTATAGGAGAGGGGTGCCGCCAGGATTTCTCTGTCATACAGTGGGCAGACATGGAGCCTGGATGCCTGTGATCCTCATCCAGACTGCCTGGAAGCTAGGGAAGCAGGAAGGAGACTGGTTCTAACTAACCAACCTAACTTCCCCCATCTTCCCATGCCCATCTAGATTTCTAACATTAAGGCATCCAGTTCATCGTTCTGCTCCCTGGCTGGTCTGTTTGTGTCCCTGCTGTGTTTGTCCCTATAGATCTTTCCATTGTCCAACCACTTTCCCATGTTCTTCAGGTCTCTGTGAGTGCCACACTGTGGGGAGGGGGTGGGGGCCATCATGTCATCGTATCTGAAGGAACTGGAGAAATACAGAGACATAGATGAAGATGAGATCCTAAGGACCTTGAGCCCTGAGGAGCTAGAGCAGCTGGACTGCGAGCTACAGGAGATGGACCCCGAGGTAGGGGCTCCAGAACAAGGAACCAGGGGCAGTCCCCAGGCATTTGGGGAAGGGTGCAGGGCCCTGGGTGGCTGAGACCAGGGCTACTTACAGGGCCTGGACTCCCAAGAGGACCCAGGAACAGGTGTCTGGAGATGTTTTAGGGAGCCCTGGAGGTGCCTCACATCAGAGGGGCGGTCTGACTTGCTCCCCAAAACTCATCCCTAAGAACATGCTCCTGCCAGCTGGACTAAGACAACGTGACCAGACAAAGAAGAGCCCAACGGGGCCACTGGACCGAGAGGCCCTCTTGCAGTACCTGGAGCAGCAGGCACTAGAGGTCAAAGAGCGAGATGACTTGGTGCCCTTCACAGGCGAGAAGAAGGGTATGGAGACCCTACCATCCATGCCTCCCACAACACAAATTGCTCCCTCATGTGTTCCCCCTCCAGCTGCCCTGCCAGCTCCTAGCTGCTCAGGAACTCCGCTGCCCTGATACCTGCATGCAGGCTTGCACTCTTCAGCTGTTATAAAAGATCAGGGGACTCAGGAGCCCTGAGCTTGTAAAGGATTCAGGCTTTCTATTGTCCCCTAGTGACCCAGCATCCCAAAACCTCCCAAAGAAGAAAAGGAAGCTGGAGGCCAGGCTTAGGAGAAATGGCCTCTACCTGAATCATCCTTCCTCTCCCCATCAGGGAAACCCTATATTCAGCCCAAAAGGGAAATTCCACCAGAGGAGCAGATCACTCTGGAGCCTGAGCTGGAGGAGGCACTGGCCAATGCCACAGATGCTGAAATGTGTGATATTGCAGGTAGGCAGCTGGGAAAGTTGAGGAGGGTGGGAAGATCGGGGGCAGGGGCTCCTACTCATGGTATGGGATTAGTGAGGACGCCCTGAACCAGGACATGAATGTTGGAGAAAGCCTCAGGTAGTGGTTTTTAATTTTACTTATTTATGTTAGTCATCCATTTGTGTGTGTGTGTGTGTGTGTTTAAATTAAATAAGTTAACATCTTAAGGACATTTTTACAGGGATTATAAAGCAAACAAAAGTGGAAACAAAATCTGGCTGAAAACAGGAGGAAGTGTAACAGACTTCCTCACCCTCTAGTGGCTCCTTAGGGACCTTCCTTTAGGCCTCTCTCAACGTTTTAAAAACCACTGCCTTAAGCAGTTTACAGAAAGGACCCCTGGGGCCAAGGGCGGAGGAACCTCTGGAAGAGTGGAAGAGGTCAATCTTAAAAAATGCAAGAGAGTCAGAATGAGATGGGAGGGGTGGCTTGGAACAAATCCCTTCTCATTCCATGTCGCCCCTCTGCTTCCTCTTTCCAGCAATTCTGGGCATGTACACACTGATGAGCAACAAGCAATACTATGATGCCCTCTGCAGTGGAGAAATCTGCAACACCGAAGGCATTAGCAGTGAGTGTGTTTGAGAGCATGGCCCCAGGGCTCTTGGCAGGCAGTCCCAGAGTCTGAGGAAAGGTAGCGAAGGATGAAACAGGTGAATTGGGGAGGGGGCATGTACATAAGCTATAAGAGAACCAACAGGGAGAAGGTTGTGGGGGATGTGGGGTTTCCTTCCTACCCTCACCCACAGGTGTGGTGCAGCCTGACAAGTATAAGCCAGTGCCAGACGAGCCCCCAAATCCCACAAACATCGAGGAGATACTAAAGCGTGTGCAAAGCAATGACAAGGAGCTGGAGGAGGTGAACCTCAATAATATACAGGTATTTGACCCCCATCTTCCAAATAACAACATTTGGATAACTGCTGACATGTGAGTTCCTTTGCCCACCATCTCCTCCTGTTCCGCTCTAACAGGACATCCCAATACCCAAGCTAACTGAACTATGTGAGGCCATGAAGACAAATACCTATGTCCGGAGCCTCAGTCTGGTGGCCACAAGGAGTGGTGACCCAATTGCCAATGTAAGGCTGGTTGACATCCCTAGCCCTCTCCCTATAACCGGACATGCTTCCCCGGCAGGGTTGTCATAAAGGGCTGTGCTGGGGGTGCTATTCCCCTCATGTTCTCCTAGGATAGCCCTGATGGAGACTCCTACCCTGAGTCCTAAGGCTCACAGCTCTGAAACCCTCAGATTATCTTCCCGAAGAGCCACAACCTCTCTGCCTCACCTCAATTCTACTGCACACTTTATCTCCCTGCTTCCCCTACCACCTACCCTCACTTCTGTCTCCCTCTAGCCCCACCTACAGCTCCTCAAGGACTCATCTCAAAGAGCTGTTTCCCTTTTGCTCCTGTTTGCTCTCCTCAGTCATCTGTGAAACTGGCCCCTAAACCTAACCCAAGTCCCTACTACCTAGGTGGTAGCTGACATGTTGCGTGAGAATCGTAGCCTCCAGAGCCTGAACATTGAATCCAACTTCATTAGCAGCACAGGGCTCATGGCTGTGTTGAAGGCAGTTCGGGAAAATGCCACACTCACTGAACTCCGTGTAGACAACCAGGTCAGCATTCCCTTCCCTTGGGTTTTGCATTCAGCTAATGCTTCCTGAGTCTCCTCCCTGAGGCAGCCACTGGGTCAGGATCTCATCTAATCTTGTTGATTTCTCTTCATTGTCTATGAAGGCAGCCAAATCAGCACCTCTCATCAGCCACTCTAGAGAAACAAGCCTCACTGACCTCCCAAAGGGTGGGTGGTCTGGAGCAGTGAACCCAGAGTGGCTGACAGCTTTCATCTCTCCCTCCCCCAGCGCCAGTGGCCTGGTGATGCAGTGGAGATGGAGATGGCCACTGTGCTTGAACAGTGTCCCTCCATTGTCCGCTTTGGCTACCATTTTACGCAGCAAGGGCCACGAGCTCGGGCAGCCCAGGCCATGACCCGGAACAATGAACTACGTGAGTAACTGCAGACATGGTGTTGGGAGGGAGGGTCAAGTTGGTGCAGAAGCTGATGGATAGTCCTAAAGGAGACTTACTAACAGCTGGGGGTGCCGCCCAAGTGATACTCACATGAGAAATTCAAATACCATTAAGTGGTCCAAAAATAGAGAGAGAACTCCCCTGCCCCAATCTATACCTGCAGAAAAGTGGAAAGGAAGCTAGACATACCTGTCTGAAAGCATAGTTTTGTTGTGTCATTTCTTCTTTTCTTTTATTAATGTGGTGTGAGCATGTCTGGTAACCTAAAACATTACTTCTTTGCAAGTCTACCCAAGGAACTGGGAAGGAGAAGACCACCTTTGCAGAAAACAAGAGATGGGACAAATCTTGTATTTATTTTTCCTCCTTTACAGGTCGCCAGCAAAAAAAGAGATGACACTACCTTTGCCTTTACCGTCAATAGCTGGGAGCCCTGAATCCTCATCTATCCCCCCTTTCCTGTAAATAAAGGTCCTTCTGTCCACCCTGCCTGCCTCCTTTCTTGGGCTTTGGGGTGGAAATCTTGGCGCTAACACCCAAGGGTTACTGCCAGTTCATCAGGGGATTATTTATACCCTGGGGATCAACAGGCAGGGAGGTTCAAGTTACTAGGAAGAAGTGGGGGAGCTCCCTCCCTTGGTGTTCCCCATCCCTGCCAGTACCTTTAGTCTCTTCTACTTTCACAGGATACTTAGCCTCAGCCCGGTTTCCAGATGTGGTCAGGCCCGCCCCCACCCCAGTTTCTACCCACAACCCTCATGTGATTTGAAGGAGGAAAGGACTTTGAGTAGAGGTAGGAAAGAAGGCAGACACCATGAAGGGCAAAGACCTCCTTCTGACAGACTTATTAATAGGGCACCGGGCTGCATGCAGCTGACGCTTGGCATGACTTTGGTAGAAGGTGGGGGAGGGGTTGGAAGTATGGGGAGCTGTGTATGTACATTGCAGGGAAAGACTGGCCAGGCCGAGAAGGAACACATCTGAAATCCCAAAGTGGGACAAGGAACCAGACTTGAAGAAAGTTAGGCTCCCAGCGCCCACTGTAGTTTATTTCTGAATTAAATGGGGAAAAGGGTATCAGACCAAGGGAAGATCAGGAGGTTCCTCCTCATCAGAGTCAAATTCAACATTCTCATCTTTTACCCATCGACCTCGTCCATCTGGAATCCATCCAGAGCTGGAAACATAAGAGAAAATAGAATTGGTCAGGGAGAGAAGTTTTTCAGAAGTCAGTGGGACAAGAAAAACCAAGGTTTCAAAAGAGGGGGGTCATAGAAAAAAGGGAAAAGTGATTCTGCATACTCACCTTCGAAGGGTGAGGTAATGATCCAGGGCTCGTCTTCTCGTGGGGCTCATAGGTGCAGGGGATGAGACAGTTGCTAACTCCTTGGCCTGTGAGCCAGCCTCAGGCTCAGGGTCCCTACTGATCTTCTCACTTTGGAGTTCAACTTCTGGGGGTGGCAAAGGGGAAGGCAAGACAGAGGGTCGAGGTGCTTCTTGTCTGGGTAGAGAAGAATCACAATTTGTCAAAGCAATAAAGCAAAGAGCCATCTCTCCTGTGATTCCAACCCCTTAAAGCAGTATTTCCTAAACATGTTCCTCAAGATATCAATGTGTCCTAGGTAAAAAGGCTTTCAGAATCAAATAAATTTAGGAAAGGCTAGGTTAAAAATTCTAAAGTTTTTTATCTTAAGACTTTGTAGAGCCCTTAAAATATTACTAATGTTACTATTCTTCAAAAGAATCCTGCTTTAGCCCTGCTGGTGTGGCTCAGTCTGTTGGAGCATCATCCCATACATTAAAAGGTTAGGGCTTCAATTTCCAATCAGGGCACATACCTAGGTTTCCAGTTCATAGCCCTGTTGGGGTGCTTATAGGAGGCAACCGATCAATGTTTGTCTCTTACATTGATGTTTCTCTCTCTCTCCCCCTTCCTCTCACTCTAAAAAATCAATAAACATATCCTTTATTCTTTCTTTTTTTAATGATTTTATTTACTTTTAGAGAGAGGGGAAGGGAAGGAGAAAGAGAGGGAGAGAAATATCAATGTGTAGCTATCTCTGGAACGTCCCCTACTGGGGACCTGGCCCACAACCCAGGCATGTGCCCTGACTGGGAATCGAATCACGACCTTTTGGTTCACAGCTCATGCTCAATCCACTGAGCTATACCAGCCAGGGCCAATGAACATATACTTTTTAGAAAGTATCCTACTTTTGTCCTGGCTGGGAGGTCATCCCGTACACCAAAAGGTTGTGGGTTCAATTCCCAGTCAGGGCACATACTTCAGTTCCATGTCCAATCCCCAGTTGAGGTACATATGGAAGGCAACCAATGAATGGTCCTTTCACATTGATGTTTCCCTCTCTCTCTCCCTAAAAAATAAATAAATAAATACACACATTTTCAGGTGAGGATTTAAAAAAGCATCCTGCCCTGGATGGTGTGGCTCAGTGGATTAGGCACTGGCCTGAAAACCAAAAGGTCGCTGGTTTGATTCCTGGTCAGGGCACATGCCTGGGTTGCAGGCCCAGTCCCCAGTTAGGGGTATGCGAGAGGCAACCGACTTATGTTTCTCTCACATTGATGTTTCTCTCCCTCTCTTTCTCCCTCCCTTCCCCTCTCTCTGAAAATAAATAAATAAAGTATTTTAAAACAACTATCCTACTTTGTCATCCTACTATGCCATTTCCCAAACTTCTTTTAAATTACAAAATTCTCATTTTCCTGACACACCAATTAACATCTCCAGAACACTAGTATTCCTGAGAACATAATTTGGAAAACAAAAACTTAAGAACCATCTACCTACTTTCTTTCCCTCCATCCCTGATTTTCCTACCTCACAGACCTGTACTTCCGGCGACAGCAACTGTTATAGTGAGGAGCTCTGTGCAGAGCATTCTGGGTGATAAGTCGAGTCTGGGTTAACAGAGGAGCCTGGAATGGAGATGGAAGACAGAGTCAGTACTTCTTTCTAGAAGCCAAAGCCTTCAGGCCTAAGATATGTAGCACAATCCTGCCTGGAACACACATTTCCATCTCTGATTACCTCTGCTTTGGTCTCTTCCCTCTCCGATTCATTCTGCTGTCTTGGATTCTGCTCCATTCCCTTTCCTGTCTGCTTCTTGCCATAGAAAAGCTGCAGGCCTGAGGAGAAAGGCAAGAGAATTATAAGCAGAGCACCATGAGTGCCCTGCGTACATTTTAAGGATTTATTCTCTATCACCTTTCTTCCTGCAAACTTACTAGACAGATGTTTCTTGCCTGCACGGTGGGCAGTCAGCATGGTCAGAGTGTCCAGCACAGGTCGGTGGGGACAGATGGCACAAGCAAAGCTGGAGAGAAGATAAACAGTCCCTGGGGAGTGGGGTCTCTGCGGTAGGTCCGACCCTGTCCTAGCAGTCCTTTCCAAAGCCCAACTCCCAGCTATTGCAATCTCCACCATCCACATCCCTGTCCCTCACACCCCACCAAAAAATGCTAGATACTCTCGTCTCCTCTTTAACAAGTTTATTGTTAAGCCTCTAATGTCAGAACCCTCAGGCTTGATCCACTCTTCGCCCTCACCGTCCATCCCGTAGCATCAGCGCCTCATCCTCTGGGATATAACTAGCCAGCAAGTCCCCGACTCTTCGCTTCTGCAGAGGGAAAAGGAAGAAGTCCGGAAAGATCAGCAGGATAGGAGGAAAGGGTTGAAGGGAGATGACAGGATGAGGACTCGCATCCAAGCACCAGTCGCCTGTTCTCTCCCGCCCCCCGACTTGTTGCTAGAGCAACAAAACAACTCCTTCACTGCCTTCAGAGGGCAGCGGAAGCTGCTCTAGACGCTCCCCTCTCGCGCTTACTTTGAGCACATTGAGTTGACTCCAATCGTCCCCCTCTCTCTTAAAAGACATTACGACTGTGAGTCCCAGAAATAATGAATTCTATGGCACAGCCTTTGCCACTCCTTTCAGGCCACCGTAGCAAGAGTGGGGCGTCTCCTTCCCTTCTGGTCTCTTTCCGGTTGGCCTCCTTACTTCCGGGGACGCGCTTCCACGCATGCACTGCGTGATCCCGAAGGCCCGCCTCTAGCCCAGCGAGGGGGACTGCATTTCCTATGGTGCCCTGCGACCCCTCAGACGCATAGCCTTTTGGGAAATGAAGTCTTTTATCAAAGAGCTTGCCGGCCGGCTGGATTCAGGCTCTTGCATCTTGTCATATTCGAGGCATTTGGAAGGATAGATGTGGAACCCGAATTTGAGGATGTGACTCAATCGATGCGGAGCGGGGCTCTGAGGATCTCTAAGTGGAAAGTGTACTTCAAACTCTCCCAAACATCACGCGCTTCGTCGACCGCGAAAGCCCACCTGGGTGGGCCTGATTTCTTCCCTTCCCGAGAGGACCATCTCCAGGACAGGGTGGTACAGGGGTGTAGGGCAGGCCGGAGGCCCGGCCGCCGGATCTGGGAGCAAATTGAGCTGAACGTTGAGAAAAGTGTTTAGGGTTCAAAGGTCAGAGGTCAGTGTCGCGAGTTGTAGAGGGTCGAAAGTCAGAGGGCTACTAGAGAGACTCAGATAGAGACTGAATACTCAAAGTACAGATTTGTGGGAATAGGGGTTTGGAGGGAGGAGAAACGGGGGTGGAGGGTGAGTGCGTAGTGCCGGGGGAGACTTGAGAAATAATACAGAAAGTAAGAGCAATCCCCTGGTTATCCGTCCCCAGTCCCCGGGCCTACCACCGATAGGTCCCTTGGCTCGGTGTCCCGCAGTTGCAACCCCAGCTGCCGGCAGGGTGAGGAGATGGCTTCTCCCTCTAGACAGGATCCCCTCGGGGGATCAGGACTGCTTCAAGGGGGCCGGGCTCGTTCTTACGGAAGCCTGGTGCAGTCGGCTTGCTCCCCAGTGAGGGAAAGACGCCTGGAGCATCCGTTGGCGCCCGGAGACACCCTGGCTGGACTAGCACTCAAATACGGGGTGACGGTGAGTCTTCCAGGATTGGGATGTGGACACCCAGTTAAAAGAGATTTATTTCTCAGGAGAATGTAATGGCCCTTCTAGGCTATTCCCTCTGAAATTTTCCTGATTGTGTTGCGTTATCTGATCCTTCTTTACCTTTTTGTTTGTTTTCCCATTTGCACTGTCCGGTTGGGACAAATCCTATCCCACTACCTCAGTGAAGAGGAGCAGCTCCCTTATTATGCCGGTCACTATGTTAGGGGCTTTACATACATTAGCCCGCTCAATCCTCACATCGCTGTGAGAATACAATTGTCCCCTTTTTACAGATGAAGAAACTGAGACTTAGGTTGGCTCACCAGTTTGACCAAGGTCAAATAACTAGTGAGCATTAGGGTGGAAAGTCAAACAAGTCTGTTGGACTCCGAAGTCTGTACTGTTAGTCACAGAAATTTTTTAATTGAGAGTGATTAAAAATTTACAGCAAATCATGAAGAACTGGTCTAAGAACTTAGTTCTAAGTTCCTAAAGTGCCCGTCTCTCCTTGTTCTTTTTTTCTCCTCAATCATCTGCCTTCTTCTTTCCAAGGCTCTCTCTACACCAAACATTTCAGGTCATGATAAGGATGTATGTGATAGAGGTAAACATATATTGCACTAAAGTTGATGAGGGTTTTTCTTTTTTCCATACCCTGTTGAATTTAGCCAGCATTTTAATGCTTGGTAGGTTTAAAGCACTCTGATAGCCATCGTGGGAGATAGAAACATAAATAAAATGTATAGTTGCTGCTCATATCATTTACAGTCTAGTGAGAAATGAACAGGGACACAAATAATGGTCGTAGGTGACAGAATGTGGTGAGTTTGTGGAGGTATTAACAAAGGATGGGAAACCGGAAAAGAAGGTTAATTTTATTGGAGGGGAGTAGGAATGGACATCAGTGCAGATTTCAAGGGAGCCATTAGGAGGGGCCTTGAAAGACTCTCTTCAAACCTGTGTAGTCCAGTCAATTACACCTTTTAACATCTTTGTGTTTCCAATAGCCTGTACTCTCCTTAAGGGACAGAACTATTTTCTTTCAACTTTGCATCTGTAGAGTCTGGCAGAGTCCCCAGCACATAAAAGCTTAATAGATTTTTTCTTTTAATAAATGAAGATTTCCACATACAGAGACTAGGAGTTCAGGAAAGCATGGTCTAAACAGAGGAAGGCAGTATGAAAGTACCGAGCAGCCCCTCTATCCCAGCATAGACTCAGAAGCTGTGCAGAGGGGGACCTGTGCTGCCAGTCAGTCAATTATTTATTCGTTGAGGCTTTCTTACCGCCCTGTCCCTTTCTGAGTACAGAAAAGTCCTTTAGTCTAGTGAAGAAATCTAGGTTCTGGCCTCATTCTGCTGCTTCCTAGCTGAATAACTGCATAAGTTCACTTCCCCTGTCTGGGGCCTCAGTTTCCTCATTATTTATAAAATGAGGGAGATATAATGATAACTAAATTGTTACCTCTGCAGCATATAAAGAACATTAGCATGTGCCATGCTCTATATATTATCTTGTATGATCTTCTTAAGACTTTGTTAGGTAGGTAGGTGTAACTACTCCCATTCAAAGATAGGAAGCGGGCTTAGGGAGATAACTTGCCATAGACTACACAGCTAGTCTAATTAGTGGAGCTGGGATTCAGACAAGGTTGTTTCATGCTGAAATCCTCACTTTGTTCTGCTCTATTAAACTAACTAGATTCTAAAGGCCTTTCTAGCTTGTAAAGATGGCCTAGGATTCCTCTGGACTTCGGCTTTGGTTGCATCCTTTCTAAGAGTGGAATAATGTCGCCTTATGTAGTACTTCTAGGAACTAACAAAAGCCACAGAAAATTTACAGGTTAGTTCATAACGTCTTGGAGCTAGAAGGGACCTAGGATATTATCTGGGCAAAATAATAGCATAAAGCACTTGGCAAACTAAAAGTGCAAAACTGCAAGCCAGTTTTAACTTTTTTATTGTTCAGATTAATCTGGTTTTATTTTTAAATACATCATAGCATAAGATTTTCTTAGTCAAGCTTATTATTATAATAGTCTTGCCCCAGGGTGGAAATAGCTTTGATATTTGACAAATACAAGAAATATGATTTTCCAAACTGATGCCACATGGGATGAATTTTTAGTAGAACTGGCTGCCTGGCCTCTGATAATAAAGTACTGATATACTATATCTGTGGTTTCTATATTTTATTATCTAGTTTGTTTATTCATAAAGCATTAATGAGCCTGTGTTGTGTGCCAAGTGTGTGCGATGCTGAGGAGTGCCTTAGGGATTCAGAGGCAGCAAGTCATCATCCCTGCCTTTAAAGGACTCACAAGTGTGAGCAAATATGCAAAGAGGTAAATAACAATATAATAGGTTAGGTATTATTACAATGATATTTATAGTATGGGAGCTTTGAAGAAGGTAATACGAGGGAGAGAGAGCTGATAAGTAGAAGTTGTTCAGGCAGAGAAGGGGATAGTGGAGAAGCATTTTTAGGCAGATAAAGACACTAGAGTGTGAAAGATCATGAAATGTTCAAAGAAAAATGAGAAATCAGGATGGTAAATGTACAGGGGGGCAGGGGAAGGGAGACGAGGCTAGATATTATGGGGGCTAGATCGAGGGTGCCCTCGAATGCCAATGTGGATTTTATCTGAGCCAGTGAGGAGCCATAGGAGGTATACAAGTAGGGTAATGAATTGATCAGGTTAATTTTTTAAGAAAGATAGATGTTAGCAAGGTGAAGGATGAGTAGAAATGGAGAGAGAAAGACCAGTTAAACTTTCAGTACCAAATGAGAAATATTAAGAATTACCCTAAATTGATGGCAGTGAAGATGAAACCAGATATGAGAGACATTTTGGTAGGACTTTTCGTGACCACTCGAGTATGCACGGTGAAGGAAAAGTATGCGTTAAGGGTGACGTTGCTATTTCTACTTTAGGAGGCAGGTAGATAGATGGTGATGCCAGTGACCATGTTCAGTGATGAATAAGTGGGTACTAAATAAATATTTGGCCAGTGAAATAATTAATATTGCAGTGTGGAAAGCATTCCCAGAAGGAGTAAAGAGGCCCTAGCTCTGTCATTAACTTGCTAGATAATCTTAGACAAGTAACTTAACCTCTCTGAGCCTCAGTTCCTTCATCTTTAGTAGAAATTCTCAAAGTGAGGTCCAGGGCCCTTTACGGGGCCTCTGGAACTCTTGAGGAATCCACAAGGTCAAAACTAATTTCATGGTGATAATGAGATTTTATTTGCGTTTTTCATTCTCCTTCTCATGAGTGTACTATGTTTTCAAGAGGCTATATGACATGTGATACAAGATCGAGTGTAGAGACAGATATGAGAATCCTTTTGTCTTCTATTAAGTCAGACATTTTGCAAAAATGTAAAACAATGCCTCTCTTCTTGCTACAGTTTTTTTGTTGGAAAATAGTTACTTTTCATTAAAATATTTATGTTAAATTGTAATGGGCTTGTTATTTAATACCTTAAATATTAATAGCTATAATCCACATAAAGAAAAACTTTTTTCCTCACTGATTTTTTAATGTAGAAGGGTCCTAAGTACAAAAGGCGTGAAAACCACTAACCAATAAAGTAGGAATAATATCAGCTCTTCATACTTTACCTTGGTTGTTATAGAGTCAGGTAAGACTGTACAATCATTTTTAAAGGCATTAGATGCTATACAAATATTAGATATATCATTGTCAATGTCATTAATTGTGGTGACTTTTTTTTAAAGATGGAACAGATTAAGCGTGCAAACCGCCTTTATACTAATGACTCCATCTTCCTGAAGAAAACCCTCTACATCCCCATCCTGACAGAGCCCAGAGACCTGTTCAATGGTTTGGATTCTGAGGAAGAGAAAGATAGAGAAGAAGAGATACAGCCAAGTAAGGATGAAGTTTGGCCACACTCAGCAGGGAAGAAGAAACGAGAGACAGGTCCAGGACGTGCCAATGGTGAAGTCCTTCCCACACCCGGCCAGGAACCCCCTGCTCCCATCCATGACCTCTCCGCCTCTGATTTCCTTAAGAAGCTTGATTCGCAGATCAGCCTGTCAAAGAAGGCTGCTGCCCAGAAGCTGAAAAAAGGGGAAAGTGGGTGAGTCTTAATGCTTCTTTTTAAACACCTTCATAGTTTCTCTATCCTTCTAGCCTTACCTGACCAGATACACAAGTAAGCACAGTGTCAGCAGAAGCAGCGTGAATCCTTTCCTCCGGCGGGCTCCAGGGCAGTGAGCAGAGCCAGTGGCTGCTGGAGTAGGTAGAGGCAGTGGGGTTGGTTCTGCGTTCCCACTGGAGTGAAGTAGTTGACTGCTTACTGCTCTGATGAAGGAGCCTAGCGTTTCTCCAGAAGATGCTGAAACTCCCTCTTAGGCCAACCAGCTCGGATATACGAGGAAAGGAGGCCAGGGTCCCATGTGCTTTTTCACTGGGCCTATTTGCAGGTTCTTCCCTTGACCTATCACTCTTTGTCCCCTTTCCTCACTTGCAGGATTCCTGGGGAGGAAACAGGTCTTCACCAGAGCTCCCCTGGGATGCAGCAACGAGCAGTCCTAGGTCCCGTGCCGCTGACCCGGACCTCTCGAACCCAGACACTTCGGGACCAGGAGGATGAAATCTTCAAACTCTGATGTCCCCAGAACTGATTGAGAGAAGCAAGATGATGAAGGAGCAACTTGAGGGGGAGAGGAGCCTGAGGTGAGGCTCAAGAGCATGGCTTCCCAGCCTACCTCCCTCACTCCTGCTCAGCCTCGTTGTCCATCAAGTGGTCCTTGGCCTGGAGCAGTTTCTATTGACAAGAGTAGGGTTGGGGAATAGACCCCTTCTCCGTTCTTGGGCTGAATCTAGAGTTGTCCTTTAGATTCAAAAGGCTCTTTTTACATCCCTGCTGCCTTTCCCATGCCTTTCACCATTCCTTGGCCTTAGAGCAGGGAGGCAGGGACAACCCCCAGCCCTCAATTTCCTCCCCATCTCCAACTATGCTGCCTAATTTATTTGGTGCTATATGGAAGTAATATTTATTTGCTGTATTTTATTCTTTCCCACTGTTAGCTGAGAAATGGGATTTTTGTAGCCCTGGTGTGAGGGAAACCTAGGAACAGTGAGCCAGTGACTGCCGGCTGCCCACCTTCTTAGCCAAGCATGTTATTGAAGATGAGGCAGTCGGTGATCCAACCTGCTGCAGAAATGGTAGACTGTGCCAGGCCTTTTCTTCAATCTCAAAGTAAAGAATTCGAGCTCAGTCTTGACTCACTAATTCACTGTAATTTTTTCACCTTTGTCCCCTTGTGGACAAAGTGGCTCAGAGTTTTACTCTGAGAAAAAAAAAAATGGTGACATAGATCCCAGAACTCCCCAGTTCACCCTTCTACCCTGTTCCTCTGTTCAGCCTGTGTGGGGCTAAGGAATGGAAGAATGGCCTTGGAGTTCAAAGAGGAGGACAGTTGTGGGAGTCTTTTTGTTCTACCTGCCCCCTCCCCACCAGAGCCTGTCAGTCTACGCCTTGCTCCTCACTGCATATTTATTTGCAATTTGTAGCACTGATCTATGGTACTATGCTTTTGAGTTCCTTAAACAGAAGTAGGCAAGAGAACCCCAATAATACTGGAAATATGCCTGAGTCTCCTGTGTGGAAATGGTGAGTGGTGAGATAAATGGTGTTTATATACCTCTGTGATGATCGTAAGATATAAGAAGCTGGAGAGATTAAACACTGAGCCCTGTGCATGTTTTAGTAGTTTTATTTCCCCTGTCCCCACCCCCTCTTCCTGTTCTCTGGAACAGAGCTCTGGTATCTGTCCTGGCTCTGCCTTGAGCTGGAGGTCTAGGATGTCTCAAAGGACCCCCTCCCCGACCTGTCTTTAGTGTCCCCAGAGGGGTTAAACGGGCTCTGCCCTCTTCCCCTGGTTCGTAGGAGAGGGGCTTCCCTGTTTCAAACATCCCTTACAGGAGGAATAAGCGATCCAAGTTTCACTTCATCTTTTTTTGTTTCCTGCCCTGGGGTTGGGGCAGGAGAGAAGCCTAAACCCTCAGCATTGCTTCTTCTCCACCAGCCATTTAGGGTCAGGTGGTCTCACAGTCAAAAGCACTCTTGGGGGTGACGGAAGCCTGAGGACTGAAAAGTGTTAGTGCAGATGAGCAGAGTTAGAGAGCCCATTTTGTGCTGTTTTCTCAGCCAACCATGTTGCCAAGGTGGATGTGCTGGGGTCAGGGCACTCAGAGCTTCCCTTCGTCCAGCAGCTTCCGGAGCCCATCACAGATCTTGCCAAGGTGCTGAGTGAAGTCGGGCCCATAGAGGGCGGTGAGCAGGCCCGGGTCAGAGAAGTGATCGAACACGTGGCGGATGCGGTTGTGCGACTTGGGTGTGAGGTGGTGCTGTACGAGCTCCAGCAGCATGTCCCGGCACTCGGTCAGCAGGCCAGCCAGCACAGCCGCCTCGAAGGTGAAGTCCACTTCCCCAAAGCTGAGTGCTGTCATGGCGCCCTGCTGCAGCTTTTGGCGAAAGCGGGCAGCCAGGTCCAACTCACTGGGGCCAAAGCTTCCATTGCGGTGCAGGACGGCCACCTTGACGGCCACCTTGATGAGGTCCTTGATAACTCGCTGGGCCTGGGGCCGGCTGTGTGTGTACGCTTTAGACACCCGGTAGAGCTCATCTAGCACCTCACTGCTTGTCTCGTCGATGAAGAGGTGAGCCACAGACCGACCTGCCATCTTACTCAGGAGCTTCTTCTCCGCTTGCAGTGCCAGACTCTTTGAGCTGAAGGACTCCATGGCTCCTGGAGAAGAGGGTGGGGGTGGGGATTTGTGGTCAATCATAGAAAAAAGGCCGCAGGCTTCCTAGGAAAGAGAGAAATGGCTTTTCCCCTTTCTGTGTCTTTGGTTTCTATCTCATCAGCATCATGGCTTGTCCTGTTTTTTCCCCCTGGGCCTCTCAGTCCCCTATGCCTTGTTCCTATTTTTCTTTCTTTTTTTTTTTTGGTTTCCTTTAGTACTATAACAAGTCTTGATCTCTAAAGCGACCCAGAGCAGCAGTAATAGCTTTGGCTGGAGGAATGAGGGCATACAGGAGGCTAGTCACCACACATTAAGTTTTAAGGAGAAGTAGGCTGTTTGTGCTGTAGTAGAAAAGATAAGGCTTACCTGGCAAATAATTCTCCCAGCTACCATTTTTGGACACTGACCATGGGCCACACATCTATGAAGTGTATGTATTACTGTCTCTTTTTATAGCTGAGCAAACTGAGGCTTACGTTAAATCATTTACCCAAGTTCAAACACAACTATTTTTCTGACTCCAAACGCCCATGCCAGCTAGTGTAATGTACTGCCTTTAAGTAAATGAGAAGGGGCGGGGAGGGGGGGGGCGTGTTTCCAGAAGTCTTGATAAAAATAGTATTTATTGAGAAGCTACTATGTGCCAAATGCTTTATGTGAATTATCTCAGTCTTCCCAACCCTTTGTAAGGTAGGTGTCCCCATTTCACAATGAGAAAACTGAAGCTAAGTAAAATTAAGCAACTTGGCCAAAGTCACTAGCAAATGATAAAAATGGGCTTCAAAACAAACAATTCAAAGAAACTTCATTCCCTGTCCCTGCTGTCGAATGAATCACACTGAGGAAACTTGAGGAACAGTCACCTCAGTGGGGAAAGGCAGTACAAGAGGTTTACAGTCTTCTCCCAGGGCTGAACTGGGGACCCTCCTGGTGGCCCATCAGCTGCATATGTCCAGGGTTCTCTCCATGGTCTTCGCCTATGGTTTTTCTGGTTGTTTTGCTTCTTACTTCCCCCTCCCCTCCTCTGCAGGATGTGGCTGTGACCGCAGTGAGGAGCAGCCTCGCCCTCTCCCCCAAACCAAAATGGGAGTCTGAAGAGTCGGGCGAGATGGGTACCTGGGGGTTTTCTTCCCCAGCTGACCCAGTGCAATGGGAACCTAGAACCTTGCTTTGTTCTTGGCTTTGGGGCTTTCTGAACCAGGTTCCACAACCAGGAAAGGAGATTGCTCCATCTGAGCCTTCCTCCATTTGAGCCTTCCTTCCTCCTTGGCCTTCCTGTTACCCAGCTCTCCATTGTCCCCGTTGCCATCTCACGTTTGGCCTACTATCCTCTCCCTCTCTCCCCGTGTCAGTCTCCCTTTTTCTCTTGTCTGGGTCCTGCCCTATGATCCTCCAGCCATACTCTCCCTCTGGCCCTTACATTTACCTCCATGCCTCCTAAGATTTCCTTGCACCTCTCAGTGCTCTGTCACATGCCCACCTCCACCCCCATGCCTCAGACCTGCCCCCACCCCATCCCAAATCGTGTCTGTGTTTCGGAGGCTGCCATGCCCCAGGGAAAGCTGAGTTGGACCTCTCCACTGGGAACCCAAGAATGCTATCAAGTTGGAGTCTCACTATATGGAAAGATCAGGCTGACAGAGCTAGGACCCTTCTGCTACCGTCACCCCTAAAGCCTACCCCTCTGCCATTGCTGGTCCCTCACCTGCTGCACACTGGGTGCCAGTCTTGCCTTGGATGTTCCGGAAGAGTTGACAGAATGGAGAAGAAGCTCCTAAGAGAGAGGCCCTTTGGCCTGGCCCCACCCCTCAGGCCCCGCCTACCTACTCTGATCAACCTCCGGTACTGTCAGTCACCAAGGTCTATATGGCATAGGTCAAAAGGAGCAGCACTCTGTGGGAAATAGTCTTGATTCTTTGAGGTGAGGTAGAAGTTTATATATACCCTGTTCTCAAACTGTTTGTCTACCTGCTTCTTTCCTTGTTGCCCAATTCCTTGAAATCTTGTTTTTATATTTCCGTTACTGGAAAGGCTAAGTACAGATTGATTGCTGGGCTGGGGGCCAGTGAGGAAAGTGCTGAAGATTAAACTGAACTTAGGCTGCAGATGCCAGGCGCAAGCCAGAGACCAACAGCTCTGAGCATGCTCCTGGAGACCCCACGAGAGGGTGGTGCTGTGGGGCAGTGTCCACGAGCATATGCTTCCAGTGCCTGCCTGGGTTAGTGTGGCACAGGCTGTCCTCTACATTGGGAGACGAAGGTGCTGGGGCCTGGGCTGCCAAGCCAGATGTGACCAGCAGGTGTCAGCACAGCATTGAACCACTGGAGGAAAGCTGCAGACTTAAAGTACTTTGCAGCTGCCGAAGAGATTAAAAATGAAGGTAAGTCAGAGTTCCTGAATGAGGCAAAATTATTTGCCATTGAGAATCTTACAGCCTGGTCAGGGACATTGGCATAAATAAGTACAATGCAAGTCAAATGATGTCATCAGCATAAATAAGTACAAGTCGAATGATGTCATCAGCTTTAATAAAAATCTAAAGAATTGTGAGAGTAAAGAGAAGTTTAGATTTTTTTTTTTTTTTTGCAATTACCCTTCTATTTTTTTTTGTTTTATTTTCAGAGTGGGGGGAAGGGAGGAAAAAAGAGGGAGAGAAACATCAATGTGTGGTTGGCTCTCACACGCCCCCTACTGGGGACCTGGCCTGCAAGCCAGGCCAGGGAATCAACCCTGACTGAGAATCAAACTGGAGAACCTTTGGTTTTCAGGCAGGTGCTCAATCCATTGAGCCACACCAGCCAGGGCTGGTTTAGTTTCTTTCTTTAATCTTTTTGTGTGTGTGTGAAAAGGAAAGGGATTATTTATTTAAAAAGTTATACATACAGACTTAGAGTAATGACTTAATGTCTTCATTAAAAATACTAAAGTCCTTTAGAATACCCACAAACACACACAGTTCTTCCTTCTCCCCTTTGCCCAGTCCGGGGTACCGTATCTCAGGAAAAGAAGTAGAAGTCCGTGGTTTAGGCAGCCTCTTGGTTCCGGCACCATCCGCTGTGTCACCGCTGCGATCTACAGTTAATCCAAAACCATGTGGCACCTTCTCATGGTCCACCAGCAAGAATCCTTTCACCCCTTTTTTTCAGGCAAAGTCTCTCCTGCTTCCTAAGCCACATAGCAAAAAGTACGCACCCTAAGGCTGCACAGTCCCAACTTTCACCAAAGCTGCATGGTCCCAAAAAGCCCTTCTTTCTAATCTTCACCCAAGGACATTTTTTTCATTGCTTTAGAGAGAAAGAGAAGTATTGATGTGAGAGAAACATCTATTGGTTGCCTTCTCATACACACCCAAACAGGGGATTGAACCCACAACCTGGGCATTTGCTCTGACCAGAAATTGAACATGTGATCTTTCGGCTATGGGACAGCTCTCCAACCACCTCAGCCTCACTGGCCAGGGCTAGATTATTTTTGTTAGGACTGAAAGGCAGCCTGAGAAGGATGGATTTAACTATTAATCGATATGAGGAAGAAGTGCTTCCCAGATGATGGGGATAAGCAAGAGCCATACATCAGATAAAGACGATCCAGGGCATACTGAGGAAGTGGTGATTTATTCTGTATGTCTGAAGCATAGGTTGTTTGAGAGAGAAGGGAAGAAAGGAAAAGACCAGATTATGGAAGGCATTAAAAGACTCACTCAAGACTTCAGAGTTTTCTGATAGGCATTACAGGTTTTTGATCATGAAAGCCAAGTCCTTACTTAGCTCAGTGGTCAAGCAGGGGTGTCCAACCTTTTGGTGTCTCTGGGCCACACTGGAAGAAGAAAAGTTGTCGGGCCACCCATTAAATACACACACACTAACAAAAACTGATGAGCCAAAAAAAGGTTTTAAGTAAATTTAATATTTTGTGCTGGGCTGCATTCATAGCCATCTTGGGCTGCATGCAAGTTGGACATCCCTGGTAGAGGCTTCAATAAACTTTTAGCTGAGAAAGGGGCATGCTTCAAAGGAAGTGATGGGCGGTATAGCTTGCTTAAGCACAGGATGAGTACTAACGAGGGACCTTGGTGATTTTACGAGAAAGAAGTTCTAGCAGAATGGGAAGGGTTGGAAACTTAGCTGGTTGTGAAAAGCGGAAGAGTAAATTGAAGTGCAGAAGTCGAGGCAGTCAGCATACCACTGACTCCCAAACCACTAGTCTTCCTCCTTGCAGAGAGTGGTTGGGTCTTGACTTCTTTTTCACTCCGGCCTCTCCGAACCCAGGGTCCAGAGCTGAGGGTCCATGATACAATGTGGAACGAAGTGTTAACTCCCTCAAGGAGTATGGTGGGAAAGGGATGAAGAGAAATGGAAAGGTAGTTTAGGAGGGTGGGGAGCTGAACTGAGAGGGTTACTATTTTTAGCTGAGAGCTTGAGGACATTTGTAGGCTAAGAGAAGCAAGCAAGTGGAGCGGGAAGCTTAGAAAATGCAAAGGAGAGGGAATGCTTATGGAGCGCAGTATGGGGGCAGATGGAAGAGAATGGACTATAGAGTTCTGGAAGGGGAGTGATAGGAGAGAACAGGAGCTAGCATTTATCGATTGCACTTTGCTAGACATTATGTAAATATCTCATTTAATCATAGACCTCATAGATACCTCTATGAATTAAATGTTGAGATGTCCTTTTTGCTAATGAAAAAGTCCAAGGCTTAAAGAGGTTAAGTAACCTGTCTCCAAATTAGAGAGCTAGTAACTGGCAGACCGAGGACCTTGTGTGATTCTCAAGCCTATGATTTTTCTAATAATTCACAAAGTAATAAATTCAACCTCATAATGAATGTGGCAGCATTTTACTCCAGTTGCTCTATCAATTCACTGACCACACCACACTCTGGGGACAAGAGTAGGTAGCACTACTCAAATCACAGGAAGAGTAAAAGTCCTTTTTAATTAAAAGAAATATACTATCTAACTGGAAAACAAGAAGGGGGAGTGAGAATACAAGAAGATGCAAATACACTAATAACTTCTGAATGCATAATTCTGCTACCAACCGCTTACCTATTTGCCCCTCCTGCTTCACCCCTTGTCTGTCTCTTATACTGTGCTCCACCTGTATTACAATTCTCAGTTCCTCCACTGCTCACTATGGTCAGTTTCTCTCTCTGCCTCTTCTATGACCTCTTCCTGTGCTCTAGACTTTTCCATTCCCTGTCTCCTGCCTAGTGCTGTCTTCCCATGCGTACCCCTCCCTGCCCGGTTAATTTCTACTCATCCTTCAGGATTCAGCTGCAAAGTCGTAACTTCTGCGAAGCCATCATAACTCCCTAAGTTACATTAGACACATCTGTTATGTAGTCCTATAGAACTGCATACCTTTCCTATTATAATAACCACTCTTCACTTTAGTCTGTGACTTTATTACCTGCCTCCCCACTCGACTGTAACTTTCATGAGGGCAGGGAGTATGCTTTAGTTCCTACACAGTGTCTGGCACTACTGCTCAGATATTTGCTAAAAGAATAAATTGAAAACACATTTAAAAACCAGACATAACAGTCACATGGAATAATGTTCATTTACTTCACTCCTGGGGAAGACTTTCTTTTATTTTCTTTTAATCTATACCCATTTCTGGTAATCATCTCCAAACCCACAGCATATAATTAGCAACAAATTAAAAGAGCAAAGAAGAGCTTTTAGAAGCAACACTGATAACAATGAACATTAACACAGCAAGAAAAGACTAGGAAAACAGGAAAGCAGACAATTGAAAATTATAGCATCTTTGGGGGAGCAAACAGCATTAATATTAAGTACATACATTCTAGACTTTGGAGTCCTCACAGTTTTCCTAGACAATTAAGTTCACAGTGTTTCTTCTGAACAAGCGAAAAGCTGGTTAAATGATGGTATCTTAAATGTGTGAAACACTGGATTTACAAAACATTTCACTTACATTAACTTATTTGATCCCATGAGGTAGGGAGGCAGGCAAAGTGTCCACTCACAGATGACAGGCCCAGCCTTAGATTAGTTTATCCAAGCCATGCTCCAGAGGTTAATCTATGTCTTAATGACTCCTAATCACCCTCTTTCCATTATGTCACCCACAGGAAATTAATATATTTAAAATAATCCCCAATTTGAAAGTTAAAATGAAAGTGCTCTGCACTTAATTGGATAAACTTCAGTTATCTGGGAAAACATTCAGAACGGAACATTCCTCTGTGCTTAGCTGAAATTTCACCACGATAGGGTCAGTACTCCTATCAGTTCAGGAAGAGATAGTTCACTGTGATTTAAAGCAGTCAGGCAAGACCTCAGCCTGACACCAGGGGGTAGTTCACATCTTCGATGCATTTATTTCTTCCTCTACTTAATATATATCAGCCATTATAAATAAGCGTTGGGGATACAAAGATAAGACACGAGCTTCCTGTCTTTACACTAAGTGCTACACACCTATAAAAATCCAAATGGAAGTATTCAATAAGCAATTGCATATGTGAGTTTAGGGCTTAGGAGGAAGACCCAGCTCAAATAGCTAGATTTTATGGTAAGCAGCACATAAGTAGTTATTGTAACTGTTAGTATGGATTAGCTTGACCAATGAGATGTGTAGAGCAAGAAGTGATGGCCAAGGACATGACCCTGGGAAATATCAACATTTAAGGAGAGGTCAGAGAAGGCTGAGAAAGAGAGGCCATATTAATAGAAGCGAAGCTATCCATTTATTTATTTATTTATTTATTTATTTATTTATTTATCTTTAGAGGGAAGGGAAGGAGAGAGGGAGAGAAATATCAATGTGTGGTTGCGTCTTGTGTCCCCCCTGCCGGGAACTGGCCTGCAACCCAGGCATGTGCCCTGACTGGGAATCCAACCACGATCCTTTGGTTCGCAGGCCTGCGCTCAATCTACTGAGCTACACCAGCCAGGGCACTATCCATTCATTTTAAAAAAATATATATCTTTAGTCCCAGCTGGTGTGGCTCAGTGGATTGAGCGCTGACCTGAGAACCAAAGGGTCACCAGTTCCATTTCTGGTCAGGGCACACGCCTGGATTGCCGGCCAGGTCCCCAGTAGGGGGCATGTGAGAAGCAACCATACATTGATGTTTCTCTCCCTCTCTTTCTCCCTCCCTTCCCCTGCTCTAAAAATAAATAAATAAAATATTTAAAAATAAATGTTTGTTTGTTTGTTTATTAAGTCCTAAGTGCATCTGTAGAGAGCAAAAAGGTGGTAGAATTCTCACTTTATTACTTGTTTTCTCCAAGGATGGCTATGGATTCTGCCTAAGATGAGCAAGGAGGTGGTGAGGAAAGAAACTTGAAAAAAGAAGCAGTTGTGTGAAATGGCTACTTGTAGGGCCTGGGAGACAGTGATTTTCCAAGCTTGAAGATCTTTGAATTTATTAAGGTGCCAAATGTGTGGGACTGTTTGGTTTTCTCCAGAAGACTCCAGGGAAGAACAGCATCATTTGGACTCTTTGAAATTGTTCTCAGATTCACTCACGTCATCCCAATACCAACATCTTTGTCTGACCGTCTCTCTCCCCGCATCCTTGAACTTTCCTATCTTCTTGCTCGAAGGTCTCCTTGTCTTCTTGCTACAATAAAGCATTTTGACAAGTAACACCCTTATTCAAGAATTTAAAACGGCATGCTATTTCTATCAAATTATTTTCCTATGAAATTAGTTGAACCTACTCACCTTGGCATACCAGGCCTTCCAACACTTGTCTCCCTCTTACTCTTTCCTCTGCTTCTAACTCTTACATATCAGTCATACAGGACCTTTTTTAATCCATGTTTCAGGCTCTGTGCTCACCAAATAAAAGCTTTTGCTTAAGTTATATTTCTCTTCAGAACATTTTCTCCTTTCTTTTGTACCAAGGCAACTCCCACTGAGGTTTTCCTAAAACATATTCAGCATCTTTCCCAAAACTTTTATTGTCTTTTCCTTCATTTAGGGCTTGTGTTCAATATAGCTTTTGGAGTGTTTTATTTTTTAGTCTTGATATTGCTGTTTAATCAGTTAGTACATGTAAGTGCTGTTTTAATTCAAATAGATGGTCACCTTTCTTAAAGACTAGGGCCACATCCCAAGGTGGATTTTACTTGAAGTAAGTACTTAATACTCATTGGATTGAACTGAGATTTTAGTTGGGCTATAAAAATGAGTTACACCTTAATCCCCATTCATTAATCTATTCAATGAACACCTATTTGGGTACCTGAGCCCTGTGGTAGGATGTAGGGAGATTTCTTCCTCCCAGTACCTCTTTCCAGTCTTTAAAACAGCTCAACTGGCCACTGAATTGCCTCGAACCCAAGACCTTCAGCAGTTAACCTTGTATAAGTATTGTTCCATCATTTCTGATTGTGTTTATCTCGCTGGTTCACCTGGCCTTCCATCTGTGTGTGTGTGTGTGTGTGTGTGTCTCTTTATGTCTCTTGCTTCCTCATGGTGGGTTCAGCCCAGTTGGCGAGACTATGCACCCTGATCTCAGTCCAGTAAAGACTGGCAAGAAGTAGTAAACCCCTGTTTCTCCTTTCCTCCAGTCCAGGGAAGAGGATATGGGGGCATGGAGGAAGGAAGTGCCCACTCAGAGAAACTGTCAAAGAATGCTGATGTCTCCCAGGACACCCACTATCCAGGGAATTTTGAGAAGTCTGACTTTTCTTGCAGCCCCCAAGCAGGGAAGAAACTTAGCAGGCAATACCAAGGTGGGAGGTGATCAGTACTGTCTGAAGTAGCCTTCTTTTTCCTCCCCACTGACATTTTCAGAATCAAAGGGTGTTTATGGAAGGTGGAGATGGAGAAAGCACAGTTTTGCTGTTTGAGAACGTCCAGGGTTCTTTGAGGAAAGATGGCACATCTCTAACCCTGTGTTTGGGCGACCGTAAGGCTATGTGCAGTTGGGACAGCTGGTAACTTCTCTCTTTCAGTGTGATTCTCTGAGTCAGTTTGTCCTGATCTCCACATCTCTCTTTTGGCTTTAGCCCGACTCACCTGTTCTCTTCCATCAGCCAGCAGCCTGACTGCCAGCCATCCTGACATTCTGGCTTCTTAGTTCCTTGCTTAGAGGCCCAAGCCCATTCTGCTTTGACAATAGGGATGGAAGTGGAAGAGATGATAGGGACAAGGAAAACCTCCTGGTGACATCCTTTTCCTTTCCAGGACTCAAGCTCTTAAGTGCATGCAGGCCTCCCTCCCTTATTGGGGTCAGGATGAACCAGAGGAGGCACATGGAGAGAAATAAAAGGGTTGAGGTAAAAAGACTAGAGAGGAAGAATAGAGAGTTGGGGCGGAGTGGGCGGCGGGGAGGTGGGAGACTCCCCAGGGAGCAGAGTAGCCGAAGCCGTTGGGCAGAGGAAAGGAAGGAGGAAGGGTCGCATCCGCCCTAAGAGGCCAGCCCAGCCGAGGTCCCCGGGTTTCCTGTCTTTATCTCCTTCCAGCGGCTCTTCCTTGACAGGGCCTCTCCACGTTAAAGCGTGTGGATCCCCCCCCCCCCCCCCCCCCCCCCCCCCCCCCCCCCCCCGCCCCCCCCCCCCCCCCCCCCCCCCCCCGCCTCCTTCAGTCAGGGTCTCAGCGACTGTCCGCGGGTCTCTCCAGCTTGTGCCTGGCTTTGGTTTCTAGCTCAGCTTCCCGGCCTGGCCTCTCAGTGGGGCAGTGCTCCTGACGCCCCGCCCCCTAGGAGGAGTATTGGTGGAAACGTGTCGAGAAGGCGGGGTCTAGCCGGCTGGAGAGAGCTGGATTAGTTGCGGCGACCTCCAGGCGGGTCGGAGGCGGGTCCGACCAGGAGGCGGGCGGGGCTGCTGGGGCCCGGCCCAGAGCTCCGGGCGGTCGCATTGTTTTCCTCCGTAGAGCCGCGGCGGGAGTGGGTGCTGCGATTGGGACCCTGGGCTTGCCTGACTCGACAGCGCCCTGGGGTCCAGATCCAAGCTCCATCCCACTCGGACGCTTATCTCACCTCACCAGAGCCCCAAACACGGATTGCGAAGTCGGCGCGGTGCGGGGCCGCTGCCCGCCCGCTGCGCTCTCGATCCCGCTGGCCCGGATCTCGGAGCAAGTACCCCAGAGCTGGGAAGACGCTGCAGGGAGGCAGGGAGGACTGGGCGCCGCAGGCTGCAGTCAAGCTTCCCAAGTGCGAGAGAGACTCGGGAGGTGCCAGTGCGCGGTGTGCTTGGCAGGCGGAGAGGGTCGGCAGAGTTGGGGTGCGCGGAGTGAGGAGGGGGCCGCAGCCAAGCCCGGTCTCTGCACCGTGGGCGCAGGGTCTGGGCGTCTCTGCCGACTGAGCTTTTGTGAGTCCTGTCTCCTGGATTGGGGAGCGCGAAAGGGGATGATTTGAGGCGCACACTGTACGGAGGGTGGAAAACCTGGACCCTTGCCTCCTTATCAGGGAAACTAAGGCTCCAAGATCCGCGGGGAACCGGACCCTCTTGATGCCCCTGCAAGGATGGGAAGGGGGACGCGTCCATTCGGACTTCGGTGTCACGGCTGCACCTCTGTCCTTGTGCTAGCAGGAGTCTGAGCACCTCCCAGGAGGTTGGCTCCGGCAGTGGGTTGGGAAATGGGGTCCTGAAGAAACATCAGTCCCAGAGTCCGTCTCCTTCCTGCACCCCATTCTGCCCAGGGCTTTGTTAGACCGAGGTCTCCCAAGGAGGAGAGCGGAGCTGGCGATTCCCTCTAGAGCCCGCTGACCCGGGTCCGCGCTGGCCCCGGACCCGCCCTCGTCTGTTCCCAGCCTCTGGCTGTTTCCCTGGCCTCAGAGACCCGCCTCCGCTCTCCCACCCCCGCTCCCATCCCCACTTGGTCTGCGCCTGCAGGCCCCTCCAGCCCCTCCTCCCGCTAACGTGGCTCTGGGACCCGGTCCCGGCCCAGAATCTGCTACCCGCCCCTCTCGGAGCCCCGGATCCAGTGAGGGGGAGACACGTCGAGCCCCTGGCCCCGATCCCACCTCATGCGAGGCTCTAGACACCTGGATTATCTTCGTTGGGGGCTGGGTGGAAGGGAGGGTAGGTGTGAGCCTGGGGCTGAGAGCTAAGGGTGGGGGAAATGTCTTGGAGATGGGAACGCGTGTGTTCCGCGCGGCTCCTCGACGCGCCCCCCACTCCCCCAGAGGAAGGTGGACTGGGGCGGGCGACCAGGCAGAGGGCTTCCTGCTATTGTCCCCAGTCCGGTCTCCCCTTCTCCATCCCTTCCCCAGTCCCAGCAAGACTCTAGGTATGACCTCAGCCACTCCCCAGTGGTGGCTTCGGGGCCAGGAGGAGAGAGGAAGGCTGTTTCCTCTTCCCAGCGAGGGGAGGGTTGAGGAGGGGGAGAAAAAGCCGGCCAGGCCTCCCCCATTTGCTTCAGATGGGGGTATGAAGCAGCTGGGATTGGTCCCAGCAGGGTAAGCCTTTCCCCCAGGCTGCTCAGATGCTACTCCCCCAAAACAGCTATGGAAAACCCTCTTAAAGCTATATCATAGTTAAGTCTAGGGGGCCCATGCAAGGGCCAACCAAGTGTTTTTTAGAGGCCAGACCTAGGTGGAGAGTGGTGTGGAGACAGATTGGGTGAGAAGGAGGCATGGCTTGCTCTCTCTGGAAGGAATTAAGGGGCTGGGGGTGCCTGCTATCAGCATTTTGCCTAGAAATGAAGCGCATGTAAATGAGATGCAAATTAGCCTCTATTGTCCCCAGCTAGGGCGCTTTTTCTAGGAAGGCTGCAGGATTCTGAGGGTTTTAATGTGGCAATGGTCATCATACCCCACAAACTGTCCCAGTTACCTCCTTCCCAAGACTGGTCCTGTAGTTCCAGGAGTTTCTGGCCAGGAGCCAGCCCCAGCCCCTGCCCTCATCTCTGTCAGCATGAAGCAGCCAGCACCTTAGTAAACAAGCTCAATGTCAAAACACACACACACACACACACACACACACACACACACCCCACCCCACCCCACCCCACCCCACCCCACCCCACCCCCTTCCAGGGCAGCATCTCCTCTATCCTAGCCTCACTAGCTTTCTCCTGAATTTTCATTTACTTTTAAGGGATGTGGTAAGGAGATGTAGTAACGCAGTCTCTTCCTTCCTCCTGTCCCTCCTTCCATCAGGTCAGAGGTCTTCTATCCTCCTCAAACCCCAACAGCAGTCACCACCCCAGGTAAGAAAAGGGCAGCAGCCCCTGAGGGCAAGGGATGGCAGCTGACATGGATGGCCTGGGAGCAAGGAGAGGGTCTGGCTGTTTTCCCCACTTGTCAGAGACCAAAGTTGTTTCCTGGGTGAAGATATCAGTTGCCCAGGGCAACTTGGAGGGGGAGCAGGAAAGAAAGGATAGGAGACAAGCTGTGTCCCTTCCTCTTCCCCTGGGAGCACCAGCATCCGGAAACATGGTGGAGGTGTGGGGGAGGGAGTTTTGGCCTTTCAGCACCAGAGGGTGGTTAGCTAGCTGACTGCTCTGCCCCTGGGGAGGGGGTCATCATTAGGTGTTCCTACCCCTTCTCCTCCTCCAGCTCTCCTGAGACCCCATCTGACGTCAGCCTCCATACCACTGACGTTGGATTGGGGGTGGGGTACATTTGGGTCCTGGCTCCAAGAGCAGAATTGTTGGGGAGATGGAATGGGCTGGGTCTGCAAGCCCAGGGTCTCTTCTTTAGGGGACATGGCAGGATGGGCAACTAAGGACTGGTAAAGGGTAGTTGTCTGTTCACAAAAAGAAAGGCTTCTCACTTGTCCTGACCTGATTTCTGGAACCTGCTAAGACCCTCACTTCGGTTTCAAAGGAAGGCGGGAAGCTGGTGTACACCTCCCGCTGTGGGTCCCAGTTCGATTGGGGAGGCTGGTGGCTGGGAAGGAGGCTTGTCTCACCATCCCTTCCTCTACCCTTCTTTTCTTGGACTTGGGACTATGATTGCCTGCCTGTCATTGAATTATTTATATTTCCATTTCGAGGCAGCCTGAAGAGGGAATGAAGGGGAAGAGGGACATGTGCAGCCATTTATCCTCACCAGTGCATCCCCTCTACCCCTGCTCCTCGCAGGGGGTGGGTCTGCTCTCCCTCCCTGACACCCCCATCAAGTAGAAGCACTGGTTCTTAGAAGCCAGTGAGGGGGCAGGGGGCTAGAGAGGCTGGAAGGGGGCCACAGTGGTCGAGCAGACAGCTGCAGCCAGAGCTAAATTTAGCCTCTGATCTGGCTTTGATGCAGATTCATTTTTGGCTAAGACAGCAGCCCCCACCCCAGCTTCTCCCTGGCAATGGGGAGGGCCCCTGAAGCATGAGCTTAGACCAAGAAAATGACCCTTACACTGCCTCCCCCCACTCTGTTCTTCCTCAGCCCTAAAGAGGATGGTGGCTGTCTCACAGCTGCCTCTGCCTGGGCACAGCGCCTGCATTGCTCCCAGGGTGCTGTGGGGGTCTGGGAGGGAGGGGGAGGCAGACATGGTGCCCTCTTCCTCCTCCTAGTGCCAAGGAGTCACTATTTATAATTTTAAGGCTTCGGTGTCTAATTATAGCTGTGAAGGGGTTAGCAAGAGGGGGGCCAGGAGGTGTCACCTACTAAATGTCCCGGGCCCAGTCAGGAGAGAGGAGGAAAGGCCGGGTGAGAAGCCTGGGAGGGGGAGCGGGTGTGGCCTGTCCTTACCTGGGGTCACGTAGGCAGGCCTCTCACCAGCCAGTTTGGGCCAGTTGGAGAGGGTAGGGCCTTGAGTGACAGTGACAGTCGGTTGGGACTGAGGCAGTGCCAGAGAGAGGGTTCTATTCCCACTCCATAGGGTCTTCTGGGGATAGACTGGGGAGGAGACTGCCTGCTTCAGTGTGGAGAGAATTTAGCTCCTTCCCCCATGTTTGTGTCCTCTTTCAGCGCCAGCATATGGGTGAGGGGGCACCCCCTGGGGCCTGAGCTGCCCCCCACAGGATGCCCCGCGCCCCCCACTTCATGCCCTTGCTGCTACTGCTGCTGCTGCTCTCACTGCCCCACACCCAGGCTGCTTTTCCCCAAGACCCCCTCCCTCTGCTGACCTCTGACCTGCAAGGTGAGTGCCCGGAACTGCACTGCGGGGTGCGAGTTCCCCTGTGTGGGAGGTGAGGTGCAGGAGGGCTCTAGCCTCCAGGAAGCTCGAGGCCTGAGCAGCAAAGGGGAGCAGACAGGTAGAGAGCTGGCACCTCACATCCGTGGTTCTCATCCCTGGGCCGACTTTCTTCACCGTGAGGCAGCACCGTGTGGTGGTGAAGAGCATGACTCTCAGCCAGACCAAACCTTAACAGGTGGGAGTCCTGTTGAGCTGCCCTCTAGCTGTGTGACTTTTGTCTAGCAATTTGCCCTTTCTTGCCTCAGTCTCTTCATCTGCAAAATGAAGGTAACAATAGTATTCTACCTGATAGAGTCATTTAGGGTTAAATGAAGTAATACATGCAAAGTGCTGAGGACACTTGTCTGGCACCAAGTGAATTCTTTGTACATGTTTGCCATGTTATTAGCTACAAAAGTAAGACTTGGGACTAGCTGAGTGGTTCCCAGCACCTCTCAGCTCTCTCTCCACTACTTGTACCACTACTAAGCCCATGTCCTACCATGAGGGAAACCATAAACCTGCATTTTATAAGAAGAATTTTATCTATTTGTAGGCTCCTGTTATGTATGTAGGATTTAGACTAATTTTAAGGATGAAGGAACTGCATTTGGGTTATCAGGAGTAACTGCTGGGAGATAGATAAGAATAGCAAACGCATGTGCCAGACATAGTCCTAAGCACTGTGCGCCTGTTAAACCGTCTGCCCATGAACTCCAGACTCCCTGTGAGTGCTGATGACTGTGGTTTCCACGATCAGGCCCGGTGGGAGGTGGGTGCTGGGGTTGGTCACAGGAGGCAGAAACCTTGGAGGGCTGAGGTAGTCTGTGAAGAGCCTTGAAGGGAGGGTGCAAAGAGAGGACTGAGAGAAACGGGCTGAATAAAAGTTCCAGATGGGACAGTGTATATTGTGGGAACGAAAGGGAATTGCTAGCTTTAAGACAGCACCAAGAAGGTACTGGGCTCAGCTCTGGAGTCAGACAGAGCTGAATTCAGGTGCCTGCTGCTTCCAAGCTAAATGAGCTATGCAAATTCCTTAATGGCTTTAAGCCTCAATCTCCTCATCTGTAAAATGGGACCAATGTTAGTACCTTCCTCATAGGGTTCTTGTATTAAGTGAGACAATACACCTAAGGTGCTAACTGTGCTTGGCAGAGGTTAAGTGCTCAGAATTAGCTGGCATTATTTTGATTAAGAGCTCAGTTAATTAATACCTCAGAACTCATCTCACATCTCTGCTGTGTCCATGGCTGGGTTTCATCTGGTTGGAGATGGGGCTGAGGGAGTGTGTGGTGTCCTGGCTGGCCCTCAGCACCCACCTCTCTGTGTGCTCTAGGTTCTTCCCCATTATCCTGGTTCCGGGGCCTGGAGGATGATGCTGTGGTTGCAGAACTTGGCCTGGACTTCCAGAAATTCCTGACCTTGAACCGGACCTTGCTGGTGGCTGCCCGGTAAATTGGCAGTGGCACCGTTGTGGAGCTGACATGCATGTTCCTGGGCACACGTGGGGCCTGCATGGTCATTGCAGGATCTTGCAGGGGACACATACAGGTGTACAAGGCACGGGACATGGGCATGCTGGGATCCAGGGTGCAAACACCAAGGCATGGAGGATAGTGGGCAGGAGTTCTGCACTGCTTGTCCCTGAGCAGCTGAACAACGAGGGCAAGGAAGAGACTTAGGAGCTCAGATGGGGTGCCTTGGCTTGTCTCCGATCCCTCTTCATCTGTCTCTTTAGGGATCATGTTTTCTCCTTTGATCTACAAGCTCAAGAAGAAGGGGAGGGGCTGGTGCCCAACAAGGTGAGGGCCTGGGTCAGGGGAGGCACAGGCATGGAGATGAGGCTAGGGAGGTCTGATGGGAGTCAAGGGGGTGGGGAAATGAATCCAAAAGAAGCCCTATGTAGGTGGGGTCCAGGTTGCCCCATGATTTTCCCTCTTCCTCCTCCCCCTTCAGTATCTGACATGGAGGAGCCAAGACATGGAGAACTGTGCTTTGCGGGGGAAGCTGACGGTGAGGAGTGGGCTGAGAATTTCGGGGGAAGGAGATTATGATTACCCGGCCCCCAGGCTCTGTCCAAGCAGTCCTCTACTGTGCCCAATTTCCCACTCACTTCTCTCACCTCAGGGCACAGAGGAAAATGCACGGGAAAGGGAATTCATGCTTTCTAGCTTCTTTCGCATGTCTCACCAAAGAGAAGAGTGAAGCTCCAACAAGGCCCAAGGACTCACCCAAGGCCACAGGGCTAGTGACTAGCTTAGTCGCAACTTTACCCCACGTTGCTGTGACTGGTTCAAGGGGAATGGCCTTACTTCCTGTGACCCCCTGTCCCAGTCCCAGGGACCCCATCACTGACCTAGAGCTTTGGGTTCTCTAGGACGAGTGCTACAACTACATTCGTGTTCTTGTTCCCTGGGACTCGCAGACACTCCTTGCCTGTGGAACGAACTCATTCAGCCCTGTGTGCCGCAGCTATGGGGTACAAAGGCGAGGGTGGGCCTTTGGGGGTCAGGATGGGTGTGGGGGGAAAACCCAAGTGGGCAGTTTGGTAAGGAGGACAGACCAGTGTGGGTGGGGGAATGGAGTGCCCAGAGTGCAGGGGTCCAGAAGGGGTGAGGGAAGGAAGCAAGGGGACATGAGGAAGTGGGCTGTGGAGCCAGACTCTAAGACCCCGAGGGTTCCAAGAACCTGCTCCCTCTGCCTCTAGATAACTTCGCTGCAGCAGGAGGGTGAGGAGCTGAGTGGGCAGGCTCGATGCCCCTTTGATGCCACCCAGTCCAATGTGGCCATCTTTGCAGGTGTGCACCTGGGCATGTGAGAAGCAGGCATGTGGCTGGAGGGAGCTCCCACCTTAGCCCCTCTCCCAATTTGGTCTTTCCCCCCTGCTTCTGAGTGGAGGGTTGAGGTAGGGGCCATGGTCAGGCCGTGGTTGGGGCGTGGGAGGCTCAGAAAGAGCCAGAATACAAATCCCAGGCCTCCCCTGATCCCACCTGACCTGTCCCTCCAGAGGGCAGCCTGTATTCAGCCACAGCTGCAGATTTCCAGGCCAGCGATGCTGTAGTTTACAGAAGCCTTGGCCCTCAGCCCCCGCTCCGCTCCGCCAAGTACGACTCCAAGTGGCTCCGAGGTCAGGGCGGGCCTAGGGAGGGAGGCTGCTCTCTGGGAGGAGGTGCTTGGGGAGGATGGTGGCAGGGAGCAGATAGATGGTGGCAGTGTCCGTGTGTGCAGAGGGGAGAGCCTGGGTGGGGCCAGGAGTTTCCGAGCAGGTGTAGATACGTTTTCATACCCTTTCTTGTCACTCCCTCCTCAGAGCCACACTTTGTCCACGCCTTGGAGCATGGAGACCATGTCTACTTCTTCTTCCGAGAGGTCTCTGTGGAGGATGCCCGGCTGGGGAGGGTAAGGAGGTGGTGGGCACCAGGGGTGGATAGCGAGAAGGCTCTGCTGGATCCTGCGAAGGCAGTCATGAGTCAGGGGAGAGCTCCTAACCCTAATCACGATGCAGTCCCCTAGACCCGGGCCCCCGGGTTAGACTAGCCCCCAGCCCTCTGCCCCCATGTCCTGCTGTGCCCCTCGTCCTCAACCCAGACCAACCTAGTGCTGCACACCCTTCCTTTGTGTCCCCGTGCCTTGACTCGCTGCATTCCTCCCACCCTGCTGGCCCCAAGGTTGTTTCTCACTGTTCTCCTTGTCCTCGCTCTCCCCCTTCAGGTCCAGTTCTCTCGTGTGGCCCGTGTGTGTAAGCGTGACATGGGTGGCTCACCTCGGGCCTTGGACCGGCATTGGACATCCTTCCTGAAGCTTCGGCTCAACTGCTCTGTCCCTGGGGACTCTGCCTTCTATTTTGATGTCTTACAGGCCTTGACTGGGCCTGTGAACTTGCATGGCCGCTCTGCTCTCTTTGGGGTCTTCACCACCCAGACCAATAGGTTGGTACTAGACTAGGCAGTACGTCCCAGTCTCTTCCCCTGCTGCACTAGCATCCAAGCTTCTCAGAGCTTACTGATGGGGGGCAGGGCACTGAGGGGAAGCTCCATTCAAAGCCAGTTGCTGTTCCACCCATCCTTTTTCTCCTGGCATGACCCCCAGGGGTGCCCCCACCCTCTCAGGCTCTGCTCCTTAATGTGGTGCATGAGGGTAGCTGCCATGTCTTACCTGGGAGGAGCTGTGCTGTCCCTTCCAGCACCCAGCCCATGACCTTTTCTGGCTCCCTCAGCATCCCTGGCTCTGCGGTCTGTGCATTCTACCTGGATGATATTGAACGTGGATTTGAGGGCAAGTTCAAGGAGCAGAGGAGTCTGGATGGGGCCTGGACCCCTGTGTCTGAGGACAGGGTCCCCTCCCCCAGGTATCCGGGATGGGGGTGGCTTTTGTGGAGCAGAAGCAATCAGTGTCTGCTCTCAGAATGGGATTGTAAGGAAAGGGAAAGGTGTCCAGGGCCTGGAGAGGGGCCTGTGATGGTTGGCAGTGGGACTGGCGAGCTGCAGCTGGGAGGGAAGCAGTGGTATGAGTGTGTGGAAGGGGAGCCGCATGTGTGGGGAGCACAGAGCCTAGGTCCCAGCCCCCTGCCCTAAGGCTGCCCCTTCCCGTGTGCCCACCAGGCCAGGATCCTGTGCAGGAGTAGGTGTAGCTGCCTTGTTCCCCTCTTCCCGAGATCTCCCTGACGACGTCCTGACCTTCATTAAGGCTCACCCACTGCTGGACCCCGCCGTGCCACCTGCCACCCACCAGCCTCTGCTCACCCTCACCAGCAGGTATGCGGCTAAAAAATGCTGCCCACCACCCACCCCTTTCAGCCACTCTTCTTCTCTGACCCCACAAGGTAAATCGTGGTGGTGGGAAGAAGTACCAGTGAAAGTGGAAGGGACAGAGCTAAGAACGAAAGCCTGAGCCGGGGGAAAGAAGTGGGTCCCAGGATACACACACTGTCCTTGAAACACAGAAGCTTCCACTCGTCAGGTTGCCCTGACCCGAGGCTTATTCCTCCAGGGCCCTACTGACCCAGGTAGCTGTGGATGGCACGGCTGGTGCCCACGGTAACACCACAGTCCTGTTCCTTGGCTCCAGTGATGGGAGAGTGTTGAAGGTGCTGCCCCCTCGGGACCAATCTGGGGGACGTGAGCCCATCCTGTTGGAAGAGATCGATGCCTACAGCCCCTCCCGGTGAGGACACGAGGCCTTTGTCTGGCAGGCCCTCGCAGAGCTGGGATGGGACGTAAGGTGGTAGTAAGGTGGTAGACGGGGATGTGGGAAGGGGGTGGGAGCTCTAACATTGCTCTGTAGGGCAGAAGCTGTGGGGTAGAGAGGGGCTTGGTGAGAAGCTGGACAGTGCAGTGGGGCAGGGTGGTCATTCAGAAACACTTCGCCATCAGCTATACTCAGTTGCTTGTGCCCCTCCCCACCTTCAGGGAGAAAGGAACCTCGCTGGGGCTGCCCCTTCTCTAACTCCTTCTGGCATCACCCTAGGTGCGGTGGGAAGCGGGCAGCCCAAACAGCACGGCGGGTCATAGGGCTGGAGCTGGACACTGGAAGTCACAGGCTGTTTGTGGCTTTTTCTGGCTGTATCATCTACCTCCCTCTCAGTCGGTGTACCCAGCATGGGGCCTGTCGGAGGTGAGAGAGGCCTAAGGCAAGGCCCTGCCTGCGTGGGTTCCCTGGGCCAGCAGGAGCTCTAGAACGCAGGCATTGGGATGGCAGGGAAACACAGGGGGTGGTTGGCGGGGAGTTGCCTCAAGCATTCTGCAAGTGGACAGTAGCTGGGGTCTGGAACAGGGGTTGGGTGGACAGGATGGGAATACTGGCCTAGGAGCCTCCTGGAGGCCAGGGTGAGAGTCAGAGAGGCAGAGGAATGGAGCGTGAGTAGAATGGAGAGTCCCAGCCTCACATGACTCAAGTCAGTTTTCCCTAGGAGCTGTCTGGCTTCTCAGGACCCATACTGCGGATGGCATAGCTCCAGAGGCTGTGTGGATATCAGGGTACCTGGTGGGTAAGTGAGGGGCCCCTGGATTTCCCGAGTAGAAAGTTCCCCACCCCTAAGAGAGGAAGTTGAGGGCCAGTGTGGGGGATGGGGGCAAGATGTAAAACTGCATCGAGTGCCTCCTTGTCCTTCTAGGACTGACGTGGATCCACCTGGGAACCAGGAATCCATGGAGCATGGCGACTGCCAAGGTAAATGGAAGGGGAGGCCGCCACTGTAGCCCTAGGTACACAGGACTCTGATGGCCACAGATGCATGCAGGCCTAGTTTTGTCTTTCTCCCTTTCTATGGCACAGTCACCTCCAGCAGTTCTTCATGAAGCTTCCCCTTTCTCCCTTCTGTACCCTCTCTCCCTTCATAGACGGAGCTGCCGGGAGTCGGTCTGGCATGGGGTCTTCTGCTTACGGTGAGTCTTCTTGTTCCAATTTCACTTCCCTTGCTCAGCCCACACTCACTCAAGCCTGTGCCCATGGCAGCAGCTGACCAGCACCCTGGACACCCAGAGAGAGTCTCAGAACAGGGTTAGCATCTTCCAAATACCTAGCATATAGCTCAGTGGTTGGCATGTAATAGGGTGCTTAATAAACACTCTCTGAACAAATAAATGAATGTCCTGCATGGTGAGCCTTTCCCCACAGCCAGAGGAAAGCAGCAGAGACTGGGGTTCTGGGCCTTTGGGTTCCAGGGAGGGATGATTGGGGAGAACAGCTCAATGGGTATCAGAGGTGGAGAGCAGGAGCCTCACTGGCTCTGACCTGGTCTCTGTCACCAGTGCTTCTGGGTCCTGGCCCTTTCCCTGAGACCCCCAGCCCCCCCAGTGATGCCCACCCCCGGCCCCAGTCTTCCACTCTTGGAGCTCACACACAGGGTAAGGTGGCTGGCTGGGAGGGACAGGAGTGAAGTGTGGGGCTGCTGGTTCTTGAAGAATTCTAAGCTCCTCAAGGACCCGTGTCTGGTGCTCACTAATGCCTGTTTGGAGCCACCCCTCCCCAGAGTGGGACATCCCAGCCCAGCTTCCTTCTGCATGGGCAGTTTGGCAGTTGTTCCTGGCTTGGATTCAGGGGCGAGAGCTGGGATGGGGACACCCCAGGCCCAAGCTCTAGCCTGTGTGTGAGGGGTGGTGTGATGGATTGTGTTTGGAAGGGTCAGGGGAGGGAATTCCCTGAGGAGGATCAAGGAAGTGTTGGAGTTAAGCTGAGCAGCAGGAGAGGATAAATTTTGCGACTTGCCACCCCGGCCCTCTGGCCTTCGGCCTTCGCTGAGCCTCCTCCCTCTCCGGCAGGCGTGCGCCGGGATCTCCCCGCAGCCTCAGCCTCCCGCTCCGTCCCCATCCCGCTGCTCATGGCCTGTGTGGCCGCAGCCTTCGCCCTGGGTGCCTCAGTCTCTGGTCTCCTGGTCTCCTGCGCTTGTCGCCGTGCCCACCGACGTAGGAGCAAGGACATAGAGACCCCCGGGCTCCCGCGCCCTCTCTCCCTTCGCAGCTTGGCCCGGTTGCATGGGCCGGGCCCAGAGCCACCACCGCCCTCCAAGGACGGAGACACGGCACAGACCCACCAGCTCTACACCACCTTCCTGCCTCCTTCCGAGGCTGGGCCCCCTCCGGAGCTGGCCTGCCTGCCCACCCCGGAGTCCACACCGGAGCTGCCAGTCAAGCACCTCCGCAACGCAGGAGGTCCCTGGGAATGGAACCAGAATGGGAACAACGCCAAGGAGGGCCCAGGCCGTGCACGCAGCGGGAACACGGCAGGCGGCCCTGCGCAGCGTGTGCTGGTGAGGCCGCCGCCACGCGGCTGCCCTGGGCAGGCCGTGGAAGTCACCACCCTGGAGGAACTGCTGCGCTACCTGCATGCTCCGCAACCACCCCGGAAAGGAGCTGAGCCCCTCGGCCCCCTGACCCCACGGGCGCTCCCCGCAGAGCCCGCCCCGGCCGCCACCCTCTTGGTGGGCTCCAGCCTTCTGCCCCGGGAATGCGCCCCACCGCTGCGGCTGGACGTGCCCCCAGACGGGCAGTGCCCGGTACCCCCTGGCCGGCCGGTCCCCGCCCCCCGGCTGGGGGTCGGGGGCAGCCGGAGGTTGCCCTTCTCTGCTCACCGTGCGCCCCCCGCCCTGCTCACTCGAGTCCCCTCTGGAGGTCCCTCCAGGTACTCCGGGAGACACCTGTACCTGGGCCGCCCAGAGGGCTACCGGGGCCGCACCCTTAAGAGAGTGGACATGGAGAAGCCCCAGTTGCCCCGGAAGCTCCCCCTGGTCGTACCCTCCTCCCAGCCGGCCGTCCCTAACGGCAGCCATTTTAACTTCTAAAGGAAGCTGCTCTGCCTTGACCGTGAGCACGGACATGCCTCCAAGGATGGGTCACCTCCCTCTCCCTTTGCCCCATACTTCCAGCCTTCCTGGACTCTTCCCGGGGTCCCTGCCCACCTCGGGTTTATTTATTGACTGCCTGTCCCTCTGTCCCGTCAAGAAGAGTGGGAGATGAGAAGCTTGCCCCCTCAATGAGCCAGCTTTTGGGGGCTGGCGTACTCCACTCCCACTCCCCACTCCCCCAGCCAAGCTGCCTTAACTCGCCCCTCTGGGCTTCCTCCCTAGACTGGGCCCCAGGCAGGCCGCAGGCGGACAGACATGGGGCTGTGGCCATGGTGCATTGTGTACGGAGTCCTGGGGTCTCCTGGGACTTGCCTCCTACTGTGTAGGAGCCTTTGCTTCCCAATACAGCTGTGTCCCCGAGCTGCTGCCTGACTTCACTCGCGGAGGGGCAGGGCGGGAATCGGTTGGCTCTCTCCTAATACCTTTGCCCCTGAATCTCTGCCTTCATCTTGGCCTTGAGCTCTCCCCAGTAATTAGGATGGCGGCGGTCCCACCGGGGCTAATCAGGAAAGGCTTCCTGAAGGAGACCAGTGAAGAAAAGGTGTGGGGCACGGCCCAGGAGACCCACAGTAGAGTTTGGGTGGGGTTGGGGAGGGCACTAGGAGCACGTTTCCGGATTGAGGTAAGACGGACGTACTGCTCTTACCCTGTCCCATGGGGTGGGGGAGGAATTTTTTTTTTTTTTTTTTGACAAATAAAATGAAGCCACAGCGTAAATGATTTAAGTTTCACATCAGGAAATCTTGTCCTAAAGAGAATTTGGAGGATCTGGGTTGCATGAGGAGTACGCTGCAAAGAAAAAAAAACAAACAAGCAAAGGATCGGCTCTGCTGGAGTCGAAGGTCCTCCCCAGCAGTTTCCTAAACAGCAGTTCTTCGTAGAGCTGGAGGAGTGTCAAGAGCGCGTGTTATCGCGCGCATGCGCGGCCGCACCGTGTCCGGGGGCCGCAATAAACCCGGATCAGCCAGCTTGTGGCGGTAATGGTGTTCCTCGGACTGGGACTGGCTGCAGATACCTGTCAGTTACCCCGGGCCAGTGGGAGGGGCGAACGGGACTGTCTGCCCCCGCCCACTGCCTCGAGCTAAGGACACTTAATGCCTCGAGCCAACTGTGGCTGCTTTTGCGGATTTAGAAGTTGGGTTTTTTGCCCGCGTGGTCCTACTATCCTTCAGTTGGAGCCCTAGGCTGCCCTCCCGCTGGCGCCGCCTGGAGGCCAGACCAAGCCCTGTAACTAAGGTCGCCTTGTCAGTCCCTCTCCACGTTCGCTGCCTTTTTGATTTATGCCTTCGGCGGGAAACCGCTACGAACAATTTGAAGAACCCTGGGATTTTTTTCTAGTTCGGCCCTTTACTGCTTCGTGATCCTGACAAGTCAAAGCTTTGCCCTTAGTCTGCCTATCTGAAAAGTGGGGTTGAGAGGCTCAAGTACGATAATGTACAAATGATTTCAAAGGAGAAAGCATGGTAGCTTGTGAGATGCTGGTTCCTCCAAACTCAGGTTTAGACTATTCTTCACTTTGTGATCTACTGAGCAATCCGTTTCCCCTTAAATCCTTATAACGTTCATTTATAGATTTTACCCTGAAGGTTTTGAAATGCCTTCTGAACATTCTTCATAACTCAGCTTGTTGGGCCACATTTGGCTTTCTTCCAGAGTCTACACTCTGCTTGGAGCTCGTTTCACTGAGTTGGAGAGGTCCTTTAGGTCTCAGTTTCTCCTTCATTAGATGACGCTCTTAAACCAACTTGTTTTGAAACCATTGCTAATTTCCTAGATGGTGGAGGGCAAGGAAGGGGTGGAGAACCTTTCCAATCACCTGACTTCAATATCCTCTTCAAATCACCTTGTTAAAACCAGGACAAAGAAAAAAATAATTTAAGGATACAATCTTCAACTGCCCTGAGGGGTAAGTCTCACAAATACTTTAGTTCTTGCCCAGAAGGTGGTCACAGGGAGATGGTAAATGACCCTCAGGTTAAATATAGACTCAAAAGAAAATTCAATGGAAATCTAACCTAGCGACCTTGCAGGCAGCAGCAATTTGCAGGTTAAAGTTCTGGTTTCAGTTTGTGAAGGGTGTTCACTTATTATTTATAAAGTATGGCGATTTCTCTGTGTGCCCACAGTAGAATCTCAGAACTTTCTCGAAGCTAGTCAAAGCAACTATGTTGCAATGAGAGCAACAGTCCTTGGACTCTGCAACTTAATAATTTTGTGTGTGACCTTGGCTGTATCTGAGCCTCAATTCCTTTTGTAAAGTATGGGAAGAACATGCTGATGGGTTTATAAAGCACCATATAAATATATAGGTTTAAATTAAGTGCTTTGTGGGTGATGATTATTTGCCCCAAATAGGCTACTACCAAGTATACAGTTCGTTAATACTCATGATATACTTCATGCTGGCAATAGTGAATAATAATTTAAGGGGTTAAATTCTTATCCCCCTTGATTATTATCATTGACAACAGAAGGAAAACCTGACCCCAATTAAGGAATCTGCTGATGGTCTTTTTTTAAAATTAGGATATTAGCTCAAACTGTGCCTTTATAAAAACCAGAATGTGCCACTAGGAGGATAAAGTTGTCATCCTGAGGGATTTCTAAGCTGATTTCTCAGAGGTATCCTGGGAGGTTATGGAGAAACCAGGGCCCCAGTAGGCAGAGTCCATCAGCTTGTGCAAGGCTTTGGGGACCTGAAACACAGAGGTTCCACAGTCACAAAGCTTGAAAAGCATCTTGGGTTCTTTAGGAGCTAAGTCACAGGGGCCTGAGCTATTACCACCTCTCAGATTTGTGTTTTCTTGATGCCACTACCCCACACTTGGGAACCATACAAGCATGAGTCACTCTCTGCTACTTTATTCAGCAGTTGACTCTTTAGTACTGTTGACTCATAAGAATGTAAGGTTACATGTATGAGAGGAAGGTTCCAGTATATGGATAAAATATGAAGCCTTTGAATCCAACAGATGAACTACCTTTACTAAGTGTATTAGGGTCCCAACAGGAAATAGATGACATGCTCTTAAACAATGAAGGGCTATTTTTAAAAAGTATGGGCAAGGGATGGGTTGGTAACTGGAGGCTAGTGACAGCCTTAGGCTTGAAAGGACAAAAGGAGGTAGTGGTTACTGGGACCTGGAAGGTGAGGCTGCCTTTTAAGGGGCAGTGACCTTTAATCAAAGGATACAGCTAAGCCCAGGTGAACCCAGGGGAGAGGTGTCTTCTGCCAGAGTTCCATATTGGCTGAATCCAACAGAAAGCCAAAGTACAGGGAACCCATTGATGAAATTCATGCAGATTAGCCTCCCAGAATAGAGAATAAAATATAGAAGAGTGGAGAGTAATCTGGAAGGAAAGAGAGGATATCTAGCATATCTAGAGATGAAGACCCTGTCCATTCCCCACAAGAGAGGTTATCTTTGATTCTCCTTGCTCAAGTACTGCTGGCCAGCAACTTTATGGAGATGGCTCCTGAATTAGTTTTGAAATAAAATGTACTCTGAGGAGTTTGCAAGAAAGGTTGCCCAGGTTCTCAACTGCAACTGGAGATGAGTTAAGCTGCCCAGCTAAATAAGATAGTACTCTGGCCCTGGCTGATGTGGCTCAGTGGACTGAGCACCAGTTTGATTCCTGGTCAGGGCACATGCCTGGGTTGTGGGCCAGGTCCCCAGTAGGGGGCACTCGAGAGGCAATCACACATTGATGTTTTTCTCCCTCCCTTCCCTTCTCTAAAAATAAAATAAATCAAATCTTTTTTAAAAAAAGATAGTACTCTGATTAAAGGACAAACTACAAAGGGAAGACCATTAATAACTATATGTAGAAACTGCAATTCACTTATTTAATTTTATTTTTATTTTTTCATTGATTTGAGAGAGAAAGACACATGAATTTTGTTGTTCCACTTATTCATTCTTTGGTTGCTTCATATATATGTCCTGACCAGGGATGGAACTAGCAACCTTGACGTACTGAGGTGATGTGAGGACGGCTCTAACCAACTGAGCTACCTGGGCAGGGCTAAACTGCAGTTTTAGAACAATTTTTTAAAGCTGAGGGATTCTGGGTGAAGTCACAACTTTTTTTTTTTTTGTATCTATATACTGAAGATAATATGATGCAGACACCGGCCAGCAGTGTCCGCATCATTATGGATGAATTAAAACATACACATGGACTACTGACTCTGGTGGAGGAAAAAGGACAGCATGGCTTTTTTCTCAAGGGGAGCAAAAGCCCATGGCCTCCGCCATGACAGGCCTTTATTGGGTTTCTGGTTACATTACAAGATGGTCCTCATTTACTATGCACAGGTTCGCTATAGGTGGTTACCTTTTACAGAGAACAAAGGAGATGATGCCGCTAATGACATTACAGAAGGCTATTTGCAAATTAAAAGGGAAAAGTGGTTGAGCTCCATACTGGGGAGTTTTAGCATGGATTTTAGGAAGTTAAAATAAGCACTTGATATCTCAATTCAGGGTGAGGGAGTTTCAACAAAAGCAAGACTCAAAGTGGTCTAGGCACATCGCACACCTGATTTCGCACGAGAGAACCTATCTGTGGGCGTGGGTCCTGTGCATCTCCAAGTGGGAGCTGGGCCCATGACACACAGAAGGGTCTCCCACAATAATACGTACTTGCAAGACAGGTATATTTATATGTATGCCAAGTGCCTAGCTCATTGCCAGACATGTAGCAAAAGCTCAAAGCATGGAAGTTATTTCTATTGGCCTCTCTCTCAAACATCAATTTCCCTTACAATAAAAACTTTCTTAAACATTAGACTAGTTATGGGAACAGAGTGCAGCCCCACACTTTGCTCAGGGGTTCCCTCTCGTCTTAACTCACTTACTCTACCAGACATCTTGCACAAACCTTACAGAGGGGCAGTTATCACTAGGCTGCTGCCACTTCAACTTGTGTTCTTACCTACTGATCTTCTTGGAGCTCACTTTTACAGAGTGAGAACTCTTAGGAAAGTTGCCCTAGTTAACGTTTTTCTCCATCATTAAGAATATTACCCTTCAATAGGCCTGCAAACCAAATAGTTGCTGGTTCGATTCCCAGTCAGGGCACATAACTGGGTTGCAGGCCAGTTCCCCCCACTCCTGGTAGGGGGCACACAAGAGGCAACCACACATTGATGTTTCTCTCCCTCTCTCTCTCCTTCCCTTCCCCTCTGTCTAAAAATACATAAATAAAATCTTAAAAAAAAGAATATTACCCTTCAGAGAAATTGAGGTTTCTATTCAATTCCAACACTCCTGTATTTCCTGATCATTTCTCACTAGGATTTTAATTCAACAAGACTCTTATTTTGTGTGTGTGTGTGTGTGTGTGTGTGTGTGTGTGTGTGTTTCTCAAAGCCCCTCAAGCCCTGCTCTTTTTCTCAGCAAAAAACTGTGTGTACATTTATGAGGTACCTGCCAGACCAGATGTACCTTATAAATAATATGCACACTATATTTGTTGTCTATGTGTATTTACCTAAAAGCAATTATCTACACACAGCCTAGTACATGGTAGGTGTTCAATTCCCTAAATACTGACTTTGAGAGCTTACCTGGAAATTCTAATTGTTGAACACAGATGCTGACATATCCTTCACTTTGGTATTACTCTCCTGTATTTAAGAAAGGCATCCTTATTGCCAATGGAGCAGCTTTTGAGAACACTACTATACACTAAATAAGGACACCCATTTTACCAGTCAGATGGGTCTATTCAGCCCTGGTATCAATGAGGTTTGTGCCACAATCAAACTGCTACTTGTATTTACTTAATAAATGTGTGCTGAGTTGGACTGAGATAACAAAAAGGCACCTTATTAACTAAGAATAGCTAGTTGAGAAGCCAACAGAGCAAATCCACTATTTTCAAGCCTCCCTAAGTCTGATGTTTCCCCCGCTGTATCTTAGCATCTGACTGGGCACCCACACAAGGCCCATAATCATTTCCTTCAGCCACTGTTCTCTCTTTGCCGTTTGCTTTTAGGGAAGAGGGTGAGGAATGAGAGAAAGGAGGAAGATGTAAGTTTAACAAGCCAATCAAAGGCTCTTTCCATTCTCACTCAATTTCTTAGCGAAACTTGCTCTGCCTGTTAAGAATTCCAGCTGAGGAGTAGCAGCAGAGGGTGTGAGTGGGTTAGAAGACCCTGAACAGGGGAAAGAACCTTTCCCAATGTCTTCCAACCACATCGCCCTCATTAGCTCAGCTGGATAACAAAAACTTACACAGTCTGGTACCACATAATAATGTTTCACTCAACGAAGGACTGCATACACAACTCCCACATTAGAATGGAGCTGAAAAAATTCTATTGCCTGGTGAAATTGTAGTTGTAACATGATAGCATAACACACTACGCAAAGTATTTGTGGTGATGCTGGTGTAAACCAACTGCACTGCCAATCGTGTAAAAGTATAGCACATCCAATCATGTACCATACATAATATTTGGTAATGATAAACAACTATGTTACTGGTTTATGGATTTACTTTACTACACTTTTTACTGTTATTTTAGAGTAAAAAACATTGCTGTAAGACAGTGTTATGTTGGCAACAGCCTCATACATCTCGTGTTTACCATTTCTCTTGATTTCATCATTTTCTCTTATGCTTGATTTAATCTCATGTTTTTTCTTTTTGTAAATTTAGTGTAGCTTAGTTTGAGTCCTAGTCAGGTACCTGGGTTGCAGGCCAGGTACCCTGTAGGAGGTGCATGAGAGGCAACCACGCATTGATGTTTCTCTCCCTTTCTCTCTCTCTAAAAATAAATAAAATCTTTAAGAAAAGTAAATACATTTAAAAATGATTGTAGTTTAAATATACAGTGTTTATGAAATCTATAATAGTGCACAATAATGTGCTAGGCCTTCACAGTCACGACTCACTGACTCACGCCAAACAGCTTCTAGTCCTGCAGGCTCCACTCATGGTAAAGGGTACCACCAGTAAGACACACCTATACAGGTATACCATTCCGAATCTTTTTTTTAAATTTTATTTATTTTTAGTGGGAAGGGAAAGGAGAAAGAGAGGGCGAGAAACGTTTATCAGTTGCCTCTCATACACGCCTCAACCAGGGCCCAAACCTGCAACCCAGGTATGTACCCTGATCAGGAATCAAACTAACAACCTTTTGCGTTGTGGGTCGATGTCCAACCAACTGAGCCACATTGGTCAGGGTCCATTCTTCATCTTTAACACTGTAATTTTACTGTACCTTCCCTATGTTTAGACACACAAATAGCACCGTTATAGTTGCTTACAGCATTCAGCACAGTAACATGCTGTGTAAGTTAGCAGTCTACGAGCAGTAGTCTATACATGCAGCCTAGGTGTGTAGTGGGCTGTGCCATCTAGGGGTGTGTAAGTGCGCTCTGAGATGTTCACAACAGAATTGCCTAGAAATGTATTTCTCAGGACGTATCCCCATCACTAAGTGGCGCACGACTGTACTGACGGCTATCTGTGATTGAGGAGTAGGTACAATTTTTGCCCAGAGATGTAAAAAATTTCAGTGACACCCTGAAATGGTAAGACTTTGATATTTTATTAAGAAACACCTTTATTTGAAATGATATTACAAAAATTGTATATATAATATAGATCTGTATAGGAGTATATACACACACAAATGCTCAATCACACACACACACAAACTTGCTCATCAGAATCAAACCCTATTTTATTAAAATCCTAACTAAAAGTATATTTAAGTTTTCCTAAAACATACTGTACATAAAGCTGTCAGACAACCTGAAAAACAGAGGCACCCACCCACACTTTCTCTCCTCCCCACTAATCACTTACCTCCCCACCTCCTGCCCCAACATGAACGGCCTCGGCAGAGGACAGTAGACAGGGCCAAGCCAGAGAAAGAAGCTGCCATCATTATTGATAGAGCAAGATGCCTTAAACCAACTGCCTGAAACCAACTAGGAGGCTGTGACCTAAATTCTCAGAAGCAACAGAAATAAACAGAAACTTCAGAATAAACAGAAAATATGTATTTGGGATAGAGGGAAGTGGAAAGAGGACACACAAGGCCCACAGACCATAAATGACCCGGTAATTAAGTTCTAGTTCCTGGGAAAGACTATGAGATAAGAACAATGGGGTCACAGAAGCAGAAGTAGTTAGAGAGGGAAGGGGAGGAGACAGAGAGATAGGGAATCACAATTTCCTGCCATTAACAAGCGAAATTGCTACTGTAGAGTCTAGGAATGTCACCCTACCCTCTAATCCTAGAGAGGCTCAAAAAATAAAATAAAAGACAGCACCAGAGGTCTAAAGCTATGTAATTCAAATGTATATCCTTCTTGCTCAATATATTAGCATAGGAAATAAGAGTACTAACTCAGAAGGGGAACATATTCATCATGTAAAAAGGAGACAGATTAAGAGCCTAGAGCAGCATATAGGTGGTCTTGACATGTATTCCATTCTTTTTATTTTTAAATTTTATTTATTTATTTTTACAAAGGGGAAGAGAGGGAGAGAAACATCAGTGTGTGGCTGCCCCTTGTGCACCCCCTCCTGGGGACCTGGCCCGCAACCCAGGCATGTGCCCTGACTGGGAATCGAATCAGCAACTCTTTGGTTCACAGGCTAGCGCTCAGCCTACTGAGTCACACCAGCCAGGGTTGTATTCCATTCTTAATCTCCTTTTCTGCCCATATAGAGATGTCTGCACAAGGAGTACAAAATAGGAGGCCATTCTCCAATAAATAGGGACAAAAACTGATTCCTACTCAATATTAAACTTCTAGGAAGAATTCACGATGTGCCTCAGATCTTCTAGCTCTGTTGGTCTGTAATGTCGTTAGGAGAGGGCAACACAAATTGTCTTAAAATAATCCCTCTCAAAAGGATGAGATTCTAAACTGGGAAAGTAGATGTAGAGAATGTCTTCTCCTTCCGCCACGGCACTTTATCCAGGGTTTCTTTCTTCAAAAGTCTAAGAGACTGTACAAGTGCCAGTCAAAACAGCTGCCACAGGAGTGGAAAGGAGGCTTGCTCTGTAGAAGGGCAGCTCTGCCTCTACCCTGACACTGCTCTGAATCCTTCAGTTTACATGGTGTCATCACGCTAAATGCTAAACAAACCTTTGTAAAGCCGGGTACTGGGTCTCCCTGGGATCTCACTCCTCAGGTTTCTCACCACTGCCTGTGAAAGCACACCTCTCAAAGAAGGGCCAAAGCAATGCCTTTTTTCCCTCAGCCCCTTTAGTGAACCCAAAGAAACTCTCTCTCATGCATTTCATAAAATAAAAAATTTCCAGGTTATACCAGGTACTTCGGAATTGAACCTTAAATAAAAAAAAAGTGAGAAAGTCCATATATCTTTATAAACATACACACAAATATACACCCTGCGAAGGGGCACTAAAAATGCCCTGGTCACATAATACCTAAGTTCAATTGGAGAGCCTTCTGGTAAACTCATTGCTTTGACATTGGCATGAGGACAGTCATCAGTGTGCCACATATTCCCAACATCACCGGGCAGACACACAGATTTTAAATATGTAAGGGTAAGGCTGAGGAAGGGGAAAAGGCAAAGCCCAAAATAGTTACCACAGTTCTGACAGAGAAAAAGAACTTCTTTTAAGGCACCAAGTTCAAAACACAGAAAACCTAAAGCCCAGTTCTCCCATATTTCAGTAAAAAGACCTCAACTCTGGCATTACAATGAAGAGATCCCACAGAGGTAGTGGTAGGAAGAGAATGTACACTCATACATATGTAAGTAATTTCCCTAAAGCCAAGGAACAAAAACAGAAATGTTAAGATTTATTTTTTTCTCTTCTTGGTGGGGGTAGGGGGGGGTAGGCTTAAGATTAAAATACAAAGGTACAGTGTAAATTTCCTATATTAATACTGATATTATTAAAGCAGCTTTATTTTAAAGTAGGCAACCATCCTAGGCTCCAGGTGTCTTCTGCTCAAGTACCAACTCTGAACCACTTGTCTGTTATTGGAGTCTCTGTAATTCAACCTTGCCATAAATAAGCCAATTGGAATCCCCTAACCTAGAAGATCTAGCAACATTTCCCAATTTCCATGGATGACCCTGAAAGAAATGCAAAATCATAAAATGGTATTGACTTTAATGCATTTAATGTTCAACTTCTAACTACTTCAAGGGATCCTGCCTTACCACTCTCTCCAAGGCAAGACAACTGGAGACCAAATCTTATTCCCTTCTCTGGGATGCTAAACGATCTATTCCAAGTAAATAAAAACAAGTAACTTTTTGCTACCCTTTCCAGACACTTCCCTTCTCTCTCTCCCCTATCCCAACCTCTCCTGTAACTCCCAGTCTCAGAGACCCCATCATCAGAGATGCCTTGGGCTGGATTAGAGATTTTGTGCGTGCGTGTGTGTGTGTGTGTGTGTGTGTGTGTGTGTGTGTGTGAATGACAGCCTCCTATAGAAGGATAATTAAGAACTGAAAAACAGTTCCCCAAAACAGCAGGGACTCTGTATGCTCAAAAGGGAGTGCTGGATGAAAACTCCCCACTCCCAATCAGAAGCTACCTTAGAGTGAGGTGGTTAGGCCTGGATATCTTCTGCAGCATTAAACTCAACCCCCTTAACAGGAAAGAAAAAAAGGAATTAAAGTTAACACATACACCAAGAACATAAACAAAACACGTCTAAAATGACACTTGGTCCAACTATAGTAGAGCTAAGGCTCTGAAATGGCACACAATAGCAGCTTATCATTAGCACCTGGTTCATAAAAGGACTCAGAAAACAAAACAAAATGAAACATCACAAGCAGAAACAGGACAATTTGACAGCAGATACCATAATTTTATCCTCTTATTCTCACCCTTACCTAAGCTCCTCCACTGCATTTCTCCATCATCCCCAACAGCCCAGAGTAATCTCTGGCCACCTGAGAAGCACTCAGTATGCAAGCCCATGGGGAAAACCAAGCTTAGGTGGCCAGTCATCAAGATTAATTTTAAAACTGACATTTTTGCCTAGAAGACTCTAACAGCCAATTCTATTTGTTAAACTTGGTTTGGAGAGTTATGTTTTGATTTTTCACCTCTGGAAAGCTGTGGCAAGTTACTTCACTGATCAAGGTACATAGAACCATGTTAAATGTCAAGTTTTACTCCAAATTAAAAATGTATGTTTTCCCCATGATCACTAATTTAGAAAACCATATTCTAAACAGTCATTCAACGTTTACTTGGCACATCTCCCTCTAGTTTCTTCTTATCATTTACAACAAAGCAAGCAAGCAAGTCAAGAATGATGGGGACCTAATTTCAAAGGCATAACCTCTGTAATGCAACCTCTCCACCACCTCTCTCTTCATCTGTATTTCCCTTTCTTAACTCCAAGCTGGCACACAAAGAAACCCAGCAATAAAACACCTTCCGGAAGTGCCTAAGGCAAAGGGAGCAGACACAGTGAGAGAGAAGGGAGTGAGTCACATGAAGTATCTGGCCAGAATCTTTGGTTCCTTACTCTATGGCACTGACAATTCTTACTCCCTTTGCCAGTGCACACTGACACCTACTGTAGAAGGCACACACCTATAAGGCACAAAAGCTCTGCATAAGGTCCTACCTTAAGGAAACAGAGCAATTTACTCATTCCTGAATCAAAAGGCAACAAAACTACCCGACATCCTCAGCATTCATCTCTCCCGCCCCCTTCTTTTATTGCATATAAGAGATACCATGTAAGTTCTACAGAAAGGCACACTTAGGAAACTCAGTAATATTGTATAAAATGAAAGAATTGCTATTAAAGCTTGATACTACATGAATAAATGTTTGGAAGCAAGTTGTTCTAACAACAGACTATCATCCTGATTGTAATTTTATAAAATGCAGTCAGAGCAAAGTTTGTATCTCAACACCAGATTGTTTCATAACCCCAAAAGCCTCTTTCTGGCCACTTTCCAGCATTGTGAAAGCACAGCCTGGAGGATTCTGGATTTATATACACTTCTCCACATAAACAAGTTTTCACTCCTTTCCAGTTTTTAAATATTACATTTCAGTTTCTTAAAACTGGCAGCTGAGCTATGACACACCATGGATGCGGGTTTAGGCAGGCACTCACAAACTCCTTTCCAGTGAAATGAACTCAGGATAGTGAGGAGCGCCTTGCTCCTTTGGAGGCGGAATATATTCCTTCCTCTTTCCCAAAGCTTGCTCCTAACCTCCCTCCCAATTACTTTTCTTCTGTAACAGATACACATCATACATCTAAGGCAAATTTTCAGGTCACTTGATGGTACTATTGAAGAATCTGGGTGGGTCCATGTTAGGAATGTTATCTTAAAAATATCTTTTGATATCTTAAAAAATCTTTTGATAAAAGTAAAATCTTTTGATAAAAAGTGAGTTATTTAAAAAACAATCAATATACAACATGCAGCATTCTTTTACCTCTACGCTTAAAGCAATGATGTAAGCTGAGAAATTTGGTCCTTATTATTTTGGCCCCTCAGAAGAAGTGTTCCCTAATTTGGCTCTGTTATCTCCAGTTGCACAGAAAGCCTTCCTGAGCCCGAGCATTATACCCTGCTATAGTTTTCTTCTTAAGGACGTTCTTAATTTTTATACAAGGTTTGTCCTCTGTATTTTCTTTTAAAAAGGAGAAAAGGATGGACACAGTACAAATTGTGGCCCTTGTATGTTAAGATGAAACAGCTTCCATGGAAACTCCAGCACGAGGCTCTGCGGTCCCTCCTGCCCCAGGCACTCCCCTCTCTCTCTGTTCCATCTCCCCCTCTGTGACTACTACAGCGTCTACCTCAGCCACCTCTTCAACCATGGTGAACTCAACTCCATTGGGCTGTTGTCGGGCCATAGCCTCCAGTTTGAGGCGGTACTGTTCTGCCTCCTGCTCTTTCTTTAGGAGCTGGTGTCGGTATTCCTGGGCTCTTCGATTGGCCTCCTGAAGCTGCTGCTGTAGTAGCTCTTTTTCAGTGCCTTCCTGTGAAAGTAAACCACGTCACCACCAGGTAAGAATTCCTGACCACAGTTATCCAGAGAGTGTACAAAAAGACAAAGAAGGGTTCAGGCCTTGAAAGTTTTGGGTTTTGATTCTTTCCCCTCTTCTCTTCACAGTGCTAAAAATATTACCTGGCTTTCCTCCATACTGTTTGTCATTTCTTCTACCCTTGGTTTCTTAGTCAATGGCGACTTCTCTGCTTCTTCTTCCTCTTCTTCAATTATAGTCTCTTCTGCAACCTGACCAGCAGGTACAGTTAGAACTACAAGCCAAAGGACACCAATTGGAGGTGATGAATACATTGTAAAACAAAGTAAGTTTTGCTTGCTTCAAATTAGAAAATAAACTGAAATATATCCTCTGATATTTTATTTTTCATATGCCTTTGGATTTTAGAATCAGCAGGTAAGGCATGGCCCTGCAGAAAGAAGCAGAAAGGATTAAAGAGGCACTAAGAAGGCCTCTGAGAGGAAGGGTAAAGATTGACAGGTTTGGATAAGCCCAGGTCTGAGGCGCTTATACAAAAATGTCAGAAGCTATGACCAATTAGCTTACAGTTCTGCAGGAATAACTTGTCTAAAGAAGGCCTGATGTCTTCAGATAAGATTTTTAAAAAGATTTTGTTTATTTATTTTTAGAGAAAGGGAAAAGGAGGGAGAAAGAGAGGGAAACATCAATATGCGAGAGAAACACTGATTGGTTGCTTCTTGCATGCCCGCTATGGGGAACCTGGTCGGAAACCCAGGCACATGTCCCGACTGGGAATCAAATCCGTGACCTTTCGACTGGATCACATCTAACCCACTGAGCCACACCAGTCAGGGCTTCACATAAGATTTTTGAGAAACCTCTCATGAAAGCAGTGTGCCATTAACTGTATCTAATTTAATTATTTCTCTTTTCATAGATAAGTTAAAAGAGGGTCAACACATGTGCTCACAACACACATGTGATGCATAGTTATCACAATATCCATGACTGCACTCCCTACGCTTCACTTAAGTCCCCATGACAATTTTGTGACTACCAATTTGTGCTTCCCAGTCCCGTCACCTCTTTCACTCACTGCCCCACTCCCCTCCCCTCTGGCAACCACCAGTTTGCTCTCTGTGTCTATGAGTCTGTTTTACTTTTGTTTGTTCCTTTATTTTATTCCTTAGATTCCACATATAAGTGAAATCTCATGGTACTTGTCTTTCTGTGACAGACTTATTTCACTGAGCATAATACCCTCTAGGTCCATCCATGCTGTCTCAAATGTTAAGATTTCATTCTTTTTTTATGGCCGAGTAATAGTCTATTGTATATAATGTAAACCTGAGAAATACATCTACTAAGAAGGGCTCCTGGTGGCTAACTGGGCTCAAATTACAAAAATAAATAAATAAAACAATTGAAAAAAATCCCAGAACCTAGCAGCCATTCCACATAAGAGCCTCTCCTCTCACACAAACTGCACTTCAGGGATAAGCCTGCACTGAACTTGAACTACCTGCCTGTACTCTTTCTGCCATCTGAGCCAGCCCTTATAAAGGAATTCCCGAAATCCTATTTCAACCAGTAGGACTGCAGCTTTCCCCATCCAATTAGAGCTGCACAGTTCTGACCAATCAGAGCAGCTCTATTCTGACCTATCAGGAGAGTACCTTTTTTAAAAAATATTACCTGCACCACTACTTTTTCACCCACCAATCTACTGATGGACACTAGGGTTGCTTCCCTATCTTAGCTATTGTTAACAACGCTGCAATGAATGTAGGGATGTATACCTCTTTTCAAATTAGTGTTTTGGGTTCCATTGGATGTGTAACCAGAAGTGGAATTGCTGGGTCATAAGGTAGTTCAGTTTTTAATTTTTTGAGGACCTTCTATACGGTTTACCGTAGTGGCTACACCAATTTGCAATCCCTGAAACTGGATGAGGGTACCCTTTTCTCCACATCCTTGACAAACACTTCTTGTTTGTTGACGTATTGATGACAGCCATTCTCACAGGTGTAAGGTGATATCTCCTTGTGGTTTTAATTTCCACTTCTCTGATGATTAGTGACATTGGGCATCTTTTCATGTGTCTATTGGCCATTTGTGTGCCCTCCTATTCAGGTCCCCTGCCCCGCACCCCCCCCGCTTTTTAAAATATTTTAATTATTTATTTTTAGAGAAGCGGGATGGAGGGAGAAAGAAAGGGAGAGAAATATCAATGTGCGGTTGCCTCTTGCATGTCCCCCACTGGGGGCCTGGCCTGCAACCCAGACATGTGCCCTGACTGGGAATCAAACCAGTGACCCTTTGGTTCACAGGCCTGTGCTCAATCTACTAAGCTACACCAGCCAGGGCTCTCTGCCCCCTTTTTAATCGGATTATTTGGTTTTTGGTGTTGAGTAGTATGAATGCTTTACAAACTTTGGATATTAATCCCTTATCAAATGTATCATTAGCAAATATGTTTTCCCATTTAGTAGGTTATCTCTTTGTTTTGTGGATGGTTTCCTTTACTATGCAAAAACATTTTTGTTTAATGTAGTCACATTCATTTTTCTTTTGTTTCCCTTGAGAATGGCTAAAAATTTAAAAGTTAGTGACAATATCAAATGTTGGTGAGGATGTGGATAAACTGGATTATTCATAAATTCCTGGTAGGAATGTAAAATGGTACAGTCACTTTAGAAAACAGTTTGGAAATTTCTTGCAAAACTAAACATAAACTTACCACAGGACCCAGCAACTGCAATTTTGGGCATTTATTCCAGAGAACTAAAAGTGTATGTTCCTACAAACCTGTATCTGATTGATCATAATAGCTTTATTCACAGTTAGCCCAGAACTGGAAACAAGTGTCCTTCAATGGATGAGTAGTTATGCGAACTGTTGTACATCTATATCACGGAATAATATTCAGCAGTAAAAAGGAATGAACTATTGAGACAAACAACTTGGATGGATATTAAGGAAATTGTGCTTACAGAAAAAAGCCAATCTCAAAAGATTACATACTGTATGACTCCATTTATGTAACATTCTTGAAATGATAATAAAAGTATAGAGATACAGAATAGATGAGTTGGTGGTTGCCAGGAATTAGGAGTGGGGTAGAAAGGGAGGTGGCTGTAAGATACAAAAGAGTAGCTTGAGGGATCCTGGTGATGGGCTGTTCTGTATCTTGACTCTGGTGCTCACACAAAAGTATACATGTATTCAATTGTATAGCATGAAGCATATACACAAACATACAACAGAATGCATATAAAACTGGAAAAATTTCAATAAAGTTGGTGGATTTTATCAATGTCAATTTCCTGTCTGTGATAATGTACTGTAGTTATGCAAGGTGTTGCCATTGGGGACCCTGGCGAGGTAGCTCAGTTGGTTAGAGCAGGGGTCCTCAACCTGTGGGCTGCAGATTGGTACCACTCCACCTATTAGGAACTGGGCCACACAGCTGGAGGTGAATTTCAATGTAATGTGCTTGAATCATCCTGAAATCATCCCCCCACTCACACCAGTCCATGGAAAAATTGTCTTCCATGAAACTGGTCCCTGGCGCCAAAAGGTTGGGGACCACTGGGTTAGAGCATCATCCAGATTCTCCAAGATTGCCCACATACAAGAAGCACATACAGGGCACATGCAAGAAGCAACCAATGAATGCATAAATAAGTGGAACAACAAATTGATGGTTTTTTTTTCTCTCTCTCCCTTCCTTTCTTTCTCTAAAAATCAATCAATAAAAATTCTTAAAAGATTTTATTTATGTATTTTTAGAGAGAGTGGAAAGGAGGGAGAAAGAGGGAGAGAAACATTTATGTGAGAGAGAAACATCAATTCCTCTTGTAGGCCCCCAACTAGGGACCTGGCCTACAAACCAGGCATGTGCCCGGAGGTGGAAACGAACAAGCAACCTTTTGGTCCACAGGCTGATACTCAATCCACTCAGCCACACCAGCCAGGACAATAAATAATTTTTAAAAAATATATTACCAATGGGGGAAACTAGCTGATGTACATGGGATCTCTGGGTAGTATTTCTTCCACTTATACATGAATCTATAATTATCTCAAAACAAAAAGTTAAAAATTTTATTTAGTTTTAGGATGAATTGAGATTTTTTGTTTAAAACAGAAGATTTACCTAGTTATTTGGTTTGGTTGAGTCATCAATTGATGGTAGTGGAAAGCAGCTTAGATAACACTATATGGAAACAGAAGTTTGGTCTGGTACTTAAAACTTCCTGAAGGTGATTCACAAAATCTCAGCTTTCCTTCTTTGGGCCTGGTTAAACACATTTTTAAAAAGTAGTGTAGCCCTGGTAGGGTGGTTCAGTTGGTGGAGCATCGTCCCATGTACCAAAATTTTGCAGGTTTGATCCCTGGTCAGGGCACATACCTAGGCTGTGGGTTTGATCCCTGGTTGGGATGAACACAGGTGGCAACTGATTAATGTTCCCCTCTCACATCAATGTCTCTCTCTCTCTGAAATCAATAAACAGATCCCTGGGTGACAATTAAAATAAATAAAGGTTTAATTCTTACTCTTTCTTCCCATACTACAAAGATCCATCAATTTAAATAATTTGAAAATTATAAAATGCCCTGAATTATTTAGACCAAATCAAAATTTTGGTAACACTAAGGCAATTATACCAACCCTGTTCTTTTCAAACTCCAATATTTTAAAGGAATAAAGTTGTAATGATTAGTTTCTTTCTCCTTTCAAAAAAATATTTACTTAGGCATTTTTGGAATATGCAATACATTCATATGGTTCAAAAATCAAAAGCTATAAAAACGTATATGGTGAAAAGCCTCCCATCCCCAACTAGATACTCAGGTGTTCTCCCAGAAAGCAACCAATGTTATTAACGTTATTATTGAATGTTCTTCCAGAGATAGACTATGAATATATTAGCAAATATACATATATTTCCCCTTTAAAAAAAATAGTAACGTGGCATACTCTACACTCTGTCCTGTATCTTGCTCTTGTCACTTAATAATATATGTTGGAGATCAGACCATACTGGTATATAAGGAAATTCCTCATTGTTTTTAATAGCTGCAGAGTATTTGTATCATAATTTATTTATCTGGTTCCCTATTAACATATACTTCAGTTCTTTTCAACCACTGACAAATAACACATTACAAATAACACTAGAATAAATAGCATTATATATGTCATTTTTGTGTGTGTGAATATAAATTCATAGAAAAATAACTTTTTAACCAAAAGGTATGTGCATCATTAACAGTGATAGATATTGCCAATGGGCTCTTTACAGGACATTTCAATTTACACTCTCACTGGTAACTTGTTAGAGTGCCTGTTTCTCCGCACCCTTGACAACATAATGTTGTCATGGTATCTCAGAGCAGTATTTATTCGAATTTCTCATACTATGAATGAAATAGGCTGAACATTTTCGTATTTTTAAGAACCACCAGCCCTGGCTGGTGTAGCTCAGTGGACTGAGTTTAGACTGCAAACTAAAGGGTCACCGGCTCGATTCCCAATCAAGGCACATGCCTGGGCTGCAGGCTGGGTCCCTGGTACGTGAGAGACAACCACACATTGATGTTTCTCTCCCTTCCCCTTTCTCTAAAAATAAACAAAATCTTAAAAAAAAAAAAAAAAAAGAACCACCAATATTTCTGTGACCTACTGGCTAATAGTTTGTTCTTTCTACCAGATCATGGTTTTTACTCACAAACTTTGTATGTATTAGGGGAATTTGCCTTTGCCAGCCTGGTTTCTGTTTCTTTTTCAGAAATTCTTTGACCTATTTGGCATCTGGCATTCTCCCATTTCTACTACTTGCCTTAATGCCTCAATTTTAGAGGAGAGATGAGTGTCTAAAATATCTTTTCATAAACAACTGTCTAATGGGATAACTCACCTTGCTGTCCATCTTGCATAGTTACAATAAATGGCTGGCCAATGCCTCCAGTAGGGATTGCAGTTTGTATATTACCCAGAGGGACTCCATCAGTCACTATGGTGATCACTCGCTGGCCTCCACTCCCCACCACTTGCTGGATTGATGAGTCAACAGAATTTCCTTCTATGATTTCCTCCGAATTAGCTAGAGATGACAAAAGTAAATAAACACTTTTAACTTTAAAAAAATAGAAGTATAGCAATTTCAGCCCCTTGAATTTGATAATATCTGGAATAGGAAAAGTGGGAAAAAATGTTAGATTTAACAGTACACAAAAGCAAGCTCTGACAATGCTGAGTCAGAAGAGAAAAGAGACAGAATGCATTAAATGTATTTTCTAAAATGTCTGCATGGAGACATTAATAGCTTCTACTAAAGATGGGTTCTATGTTCAAATACATTCTCAAATTTCTGGTTTAAACATGCTTAGACTTTTTTATTTGTTTGTTTTGTAGGAAGTATCAGAGACCCTAACAGGCTAATGGGCACTGTGATTCTCCAGTACAGATAAGATATGCTGAGTTTCCCCAACATATTTGATCTTAAAACCTTTTTTTTCAGGAAGCATCTTGAAAGTCTAAATAAATCTATGAAGCTTAGAAAAATAACTATAAATTAGAGCAGATCTATTTCTATAAAGAAATAGAGGAACTTAACAGTGAGTTAACAATATGTGAAGTAGTCAAAGCGTTGAAGAAGTCTGATAGGCAGATTAATAATAATAGCAACTAACACTGACTACTTACTATATGCCAGCTACCTTTCTAAGAGATTTACATGTGTTATGCTGAATCAAGGTTTTCAGTCTGATTAGTCAATGTCCCCAATAACTATTAGGGAAATTCCTCTAAAGAGTCATTGCAATAAGTGGAGTACGGACTTTCCATATGAGACACATTCATATAATTCAGTGGAAATAAAGCATTCACACCCCTTAGAAACAAAGAACAATAAAAGGTTAATACTTGAAAGAACCCTGATAAATAATATAATCATCATGCTAGAAATGAGGGAACTAAGACCTGAAAATGTTAAGGCCTACCGCCAAGATTGCTCTACCCAGCAAAGCTACCATTTATGATGGGAGGGCAGATAAAGAGCCGCCCAGACAAGAAAAAACTAAAGGAGTTCATCATCACCAAACCATTATTACATAAAATGTTAAAGGGACACTTACTTAAAAAAATAAAGATCAAGACTATGAACATTAAAATGGCAAAAAATACATATGTATCAACAACTGACTCTAAAAAACAAACTAAGCAAACACGAAGAACAGACAAAGAATCATAGATACAGAAAGCATGTTGACGCCAGATGGGAGGTGGGTGTGGGGAAGAGGTGAAGAGGTAAAGGGATTAAAAAGTACAAATAGGTAGTTACAGAATAGTAATGGGGATGTAAAGTACAGTACAGGAAATGGAGAAGCCAAAGAACGTATACACATGACCCATGGACATGAACGATGGTGGGGGGATTGCCTCAAGGAGTGAGGGGTGCTGGGTGGAGGGGGGCAAAGGGAGAAAAATCAGGACAACTATAATAGCATAATCAATAAAATATAATTAAAAAATAAAAATAAATAACCTAGTCATTCTTTAAAAAAGTTAAAAGATTTATTCAATATCAAAGAGCAAATCAAAAGAATAATAAATACAAGTTTAATATATTGCTTTTCCTTCTGCCATGCTGCTCACTCATACACATCTGAGTAGAGATCCTTACAACTGCTGCCAGTCGAAAAAATTAGATTGGAGGAATGTTCTCACTACCCAAATATCAATGACAGAAAGAAATCAGAACAATCTGCTTTCATTCTGGATGGAGCACTCTGCAGAAAGTTCTAGAAAGATTCCTAGATGACTATTTAGCCCTACTTAAAACTATCTGCCCCTAGCTATATGAAGCCCTCAGCCTTTTCCCAACAGACCATGATCTCTAAGTGACTCAAAATCTTTTGTTTTAAATATCAGTAGGGCACTATATAGCATGTATCTGCCCAATTCCATCGGAAATGCCAAAACAACATCTCTAGTGGGAAAAAAAAGCAAGCCAACCTGAGATACAGAGGATATGATAGTGAGGGAGGTAACAGTCTCATATATTTTGATGCTTTAATACAAGATAGCTAGGCTGCTATTTTGAATCATTCTATGATAGTATCAGTCAAAACATAATATAGAGTATTTCCAAAAAAATCTGCTGCCATAAGACTAAATATTTCAATCTGAAGCAACTGGAGTCAGGGCAAACAAACTTGAAACTGCCAAAGAACAAAGGAATACCAGTCATTCCCTGATAATATTCAGCTGTCTGATTATACCACTTAGTCATTTTTCTTTCTGATGTGCAATGACTCTACCTCCTTTTTCCTAGCTCTCTCTAATCATAATTCCTTAATATTTCATGCAAATTAAATCTGCTGGAGATTTAAAAACAAAAGAAGAAATGGTGATTCAACCAGCAGATATCCCTTACCTACCTGTGGCTCTGTGTGAGTTGGAGAGGGGGGATGATGCTTCAGCAAGAGCTGCAAGGGTGGCCAACACAGAGGTGGTAGAATTTGAGAAGTGTACTGTTGAGGAGGCACAGGTAAAAAAGGCAAGTGAGGCAAATGATGGAGAGAATAAATGGAGATTAACTAAAATAAACTGAGATGTTTTATTAAATCTAAACCTCAGCTTTTCATGCTGAAATTCTTAATCTTGTTCGCTAATACAAATTGATATGAACCAATTATCACGGTGTTAAAATTCTTTAAAGGTTTAACAAATTTTCCCTTTAAAGTGGACTGAAGTAATACGCTTGGTGTAGGGCCACTACTGTCCCCTCATTTGCTCATTGTCTCAGCAAGGCCAATGCTCAACATCAGCAGCTAACAGACCAAGAGTGCTGCCCACTCCACAGGCTGGCTGTGCAGAGCTCTCCCTGGCAGCAGGCAGTAAGCATACAAAGTATGCCTCACTCTGGCTAAGCAGTGATGTGGGAAGAGACCGCTCCTGGGCTTTACTCGATCTACTACTTTGATTCATCAGCTAGATAGGTGAGAAAACTAAGCTTGAACTCTAGTGTGAGGACAGTTAAAAACTTGAAGTTTCACATATTGAATATCAAAGGTAGGACAATCAATTAATGCTAAAAACAATAATCATCTAATTTACTTATGTCATGATGTGCTTTCAAAAAAAACTTTATTCATAACCTTTTTCTTTTGTATCTGCATGCTATTCTTACAGCTCAGTTCCCAGATGGAGTGCTTTAGATCTGACAACAGGCATGCTTAACTTTATAAACAAAAAGGATTACTCAACAGTTCTGCATAAATCTAACTTTCATAAAATGAATAGCATTTCCTATTTCAAAGATATTTATTGTACCAGTTATAAATTTATTGCCTCTCAGTCTCAAGCCCACCCTTCTCTGCCTTGCCTTGTAATAATGAAGCTGGACTCATAAACATTTCTTGTCAGCTGGCATGAACTTAAGTTCTGTCATACAGAAGTAGTGGCTGTTCCCTATATTGTTTTCTCTTTAAATGTCAATAGTACCAAGGAACTTTACTTTTTAATTGTTTTTTAGATTATATTTATTTATTTAGAGAGAGGGGAAGTAACAGAGAAAGACAGGGTAAGAAACACCAGTGTGTGAGAGATAGATACATCAATCTGTTGCTTCTTACACATCCCCAACTGGGGGCCTGGCCTGCAACCCAAGCATGTGCCCTGACTGGGAAAACCTTTGGTTCACAGGCCATCACTCAGTCCACTGAGCCACACCAGCCAGGGCTGTTTATTCCTGTATTCTTTAGGGTTCCCTGCACAAGAGGTGGATTAGTAGTTAATCCACTCTTACTAAGAATTCTTTATAAATTACATATACAAGTATATAAGTTATATATGTATATAAAATAAAAATATACATATTACCATGTAGTTTTGTCTCCTGACTAGACTCTGACTGATACACATCTTCTTTTTCTTTTTCTAAAGATTTTAAAATTTATTTATTTACTTATTTATTTTTAGAGAGAGGGGAAAGAAGGGATAAAGAGAGGGAGAGAAACACTGATCAGTTGCCTGTTGCATGCACCCCAACCAGGGACTGAACTACAGTCTAGGCATGTGCCTTGACTGGGAATCGAACTGACGACCTTTCAGTTTGCGGGACGACACCCAACCAACTGAACCACACTGGGCACACGTATCTTCTTTTTAAATATATTCTTAATTTTTAAGTTTTACCATTATCTACACTTAAAGATTCTTTCTACCTTCTATTCTATCAAAAAGGAAACTCCTATTTAACATTCTTATAATAAATCCTCCCAAAGAGTAAAGAATTCTCTTTTGACATGATTACTCTTGGGAACCTAACTTACTTATAAATTTAAATTTTAGAAGATTTTCCTTTAAAAGATAAATTTCTTGTGTAGTACTCCCCATAGTTGCAAACTTACTCGAAACTTTGGGATGATGACTGTCGGGGTGGGGATAAAGGTGGAGATAGTGATGATATCCCTCTTCCATTCTAATTCTCATAGACTGTTCAGGGGACCAAATGGTCTGAGTGGAACACAATGCCTGACTTCCAGAAAGGAGCCTGTCTAACGACTTCGTGCAGAGCAGGGTCCAGCCTATTCCCTAATTTTTCTGCTGAGTTAATGCTTTTCTCATCACTTAGCCTATCATAACAAATGTTGACATAAGAACTCACAAATGAAAAAAACAACAAGGTACGAGTGATTTTTAGATATATGTACACTCATGCAGGTTACACTATCTGTGACAATAAGCCACTAGCAATTAAAAAACAAGGCTGTTGAGAACTTCCTCAAGGCTTAGATGGAGGTGTAGGTAGACACACTGTGCCTCCTCGCACAACCAAAATTAAGGACAACAAAGATTTAGAAACAAGAAAACAACCAGAACTAACAGAAAATTGAGCTGTAGGGAAGTCCGACAACCATTCATCCAGACTGGTAAGAGGGGCGGAGTCACAGCAGGAAAAAGCAGAGGTTAGCAGACCAGGTGCAGCAGGAGCCCCAGGTGCATAGGCAGTAGCCAGCGGACCCAGGCACTGGGTGGCAAAGGGAAGACCCAGTGAGGCTGTGCAAGGCAGCTGGCTGACCAGGCGGTCCCACATTCACGTGCAGATAATCCAGGCGAAAACGGGAAGCGAGACCGACAACCCAGGGTCCCAGCGCTGGGAAATAAAGCCTAAAAACACTGATTAAAAACACCTGTGGGGGTTGAGGTGCTGGGAGAGACTCCCAGGCTCACAGGAGAGTTTGTTGGAGAGACCCACAGGGTCCTAGAATGTACATAAGCCCACCCACACATAAATCAGCACCAGAAGGGCCCAATTTGCTTGTGGAAAGCTGCGGAAGGGACTGAAATACGAGAGAGAGCAGAGCAAGTGCCATTGTTCCCTTTCGGACCCCGCTGCCACATACAGCCTCACAACCCAGTGACTGGTCTGACCTGACCTGGTGAACACCTAAGGCTCCACCCCTCACTACATAACATCCAAGACCAGACCAAAAAACAAACAAACAAACAAACAAAAAATGGCTCAAACCAGAGAACAGATCAAAGCCCCAGAGCCAATTCATCTAAGCGACCAAGAGATAGCCAACCTATCAGATGCACAGGTCAAAACACTAATCAAGATGCTCCCAGAATTGGTTGAATTTGGTCACAAATTAGATGAACAAATGCAGGCTACAATAAGTGAAATGAAGGAAAATGCACAGGGAACCAATAGAGATGGGAGGAAAACTGGGACTCAAATCAATGGAGTGGACCAGAAGGAAGAAAGAAACAAAAGAAACAGAAAAGAAGGAAGAAACAAGAATTCAAAAAAAATGAGGAGAGGCTTAGGAACCTCCAGGACATCTTTAAACATTCCAACATCCGAATTATAGGGGTACCAGAAGGGGAAGAGGAAGAGCAACAAGTGGAAAACTTATTTGAACAAAGAATAAAGGAGAACTTCCCCAATCTGGCAAAGGAAATAGACTTCCAGGAAGTCCAGGAAGCTCAGAGAGTTCCAAAGAAGTTAGACTCAAGGAGGAACACACCATGGCACATCATAATTATGTTAGCCAAGATTAAAATGAAGGCAAGAATTCTAGAAGCAGCAAGGGATAAGGGGACATACACCTACAAAGGAGTTCCCATTAGACTGTCAGCTGATTTCTCAAAAGAGACCTTCCAGGCAAGAAGGGGCTGGAAAGAAGTATTCCAAGTCATGAAAGTCAAGGACCTACATCCAAGATTGCTCTGTCCAGCAAAGCTGTCATTTAGAATGGAAGGGAAGATAAAGCACTTCTCAGATAAGGTCAAGTTAAAGGAGTTTATCATCACCAAGCCCTTATTGTATGAAATGTTAAAGGGACTTATCTAAGAAAAAGAAGATAAAAAATAGGACAGTAAAAAGACAGCAAACTCACAGATATTAACAACCACACCTAAAACAAAAGCAAACTAAGCAAACAGCTAGAACAGGAACAGAAACACAGAAATGGAGATCATGTGGAGGGTTAGAAACAAGGGAGTGGGAGAGGGGGAAAAGGTACAGAGAATAAGTAGCATAGACAGTAGGTAGAAAATAGGGGCAGGGCAAGAATAGTGTGGGAGAAGTAGAAGCTAAAGAACTACTTTTAGAACTAAAGCGGGGAATGTAGGTGGGAGGGGGGTGCAGGAGAATGATGGGAGAGAAATTGGACAACTGTAATAGCATAATCAATAAAATATATTTTTAAAAAATCCTTTAACCCAGTTGAATAACAAAACTTGAATTTGTTTTATAACTTTTCTTTTATCTGCACTGACTGAACAGCAAGCAGGCCAATCCCCTAAAGGGGAAGGGCTAGGTAGAACTACTTCATGGTAAAGATGACACTGGAGAGCTCAGCTCTGTTACAGGATGTTTAGCAATTTCAATTTGCAGTTGTCAACATTTGGAAGAGAAAAAGAAGAGCAGGTCTGACAAAAGTAACACAATAAACATGATATAGCCCATGGAAACCAAGGATAAAAATCATTATCCTGAACGTCTTCAGTTTAGCTTACCATTCCAGATCAGAGTCTGGAGAATTTCAGTAGTTAGACTAAAGATCACCTCTAGGTCTTTTCACATGTCTGCGTACATATAACATTACTGGTGTCTAAAGACTTCGATTACAAAAGCACTTGTTCTAATCAGTATGGCCTGAACTACTACAAATCCAAAAGGCTGTGAATTTTCTGATTACATGTGTCTGTATATTTAAGCTAATTTTAAAAAATCATTTAGTTGAAAGCAAAGTGACCTTAAATGAGGTGATGAGCTACAAAAATGGAGGGCACCACTGCCCCCTTGTGGGTATGACCGAGTCAATCTTTATTAAGAAGTTAATTTTCACTTACCACTAGCTATTACTGAAGCCCTGCTATAAACTGGACCCTTAAATACAAAATATCAAAGTCTTACAATAACCCCATAAAGTGGATATTATTATATCTCAATTTGATAAATAAGGAAGGAAGGCTTAGAGAAGCAGTTGTCCCACAGTCAAGCATCTAGTCAATAAATATTTGAATGCAGATCTGAATGTACAATTCTACGTATATTGTATACATGTTCTTTCTATTTTACCACACTGCCTCTCAATAGTAACACTTCATGCAACATCTTCCTTTGATATTATATAAACTTAAGTAGAAATATAGTTCTTAATTTTAAATAAAAGTCAGAAAAAAAAGAGTCAGCTGGAAAATTTATTTAAATGAAGACACAAGTTCTTTTGTTGTAAAACAAATATTTGTAAGGAGATGTTGAAAATAAATTAAGTTTTCTCCTTTTTAGATAGACGTTTTTTGTAAAAAAAACACACAGGTTTTAAAAGATCAACAACAAGCACTTTTATCTGTTATTTTGTTGTTGTATAAGTTCTCAAGAACAAACTGACACACATACTTTATTCAAATAATCACATGTACCTCTTTTATACTAGCATTCCAACAACCACTTAAGTCTCTTCTGCTTTATTTCTTATTGCTTTGGATTATGAATATTTAATTATTTTCCTTAGCAGTACTTTATTGAAGTACTCCTGTATTTTCATTTTCTGGGCCAGACATAATCCTTCAACAGATTAATCTGTAGAATATTTTACTTTGAACACAGCAAGCACTCAGACAGAACTCCTATGTATGACCTTCCCTTCCCCCAGAAAGAATAAGTACATTAGCTTTAAAATCTATTATAAATCTTCTATTTGGGGGAGATTTTAATAAAGAAGTGGGTATCAGAGAGGGTATCTACTTGTCTCATAGGAAAACCTGGGATTTTCATTTTAAGTCTAAAATAAATGGCATGGTATCAGAGTATTACCTGAGGTTGTTTTGGTGTTGGCTGAAGAGACAAGGCTAGCGAGGTTGACAACCTCTCCCGATGTGAAGATAAATGGGGTAGCCACAGTCACAGGGTTGACTCTCTCACGATTAGCATTCACCTGATTCTGCATTGCTTCCTGCAAAACAAGGTGGATATTTCAAAGTCAGAACACTTATTAGCCATAATTACACAGTTACTGAAGAGTCATTTCCCACCTCCAATGCTCTATAAAACGGAACTAGTTCTAGCACATAATGTCCCAGGGAACTCAGAGTTCTCATGAAGACCACTTCTTACTTTTTGTTTTACGACCAGGAAAACAGAGATGTTAGGTTGCCTTCTCAAGCCTGTTTCTACTTTACAAAAAATGGTGTATTATGTGCAAAAACTTCTACACAACTCACTTAACCTCTAGATCTTGGTTGGTTTGTTTGTTTTAGTTTGAAAAACAAGGAGGGTGGCCTAAAAAGTAATTTCTAGCACTAATATTCTATGATCAATTATCTACACATCAATGTGTTAGGAGGAGATCCCTACAGAGAATCTACAGAGAAGAACATTCCCCAGAGTTTTTCCCAACTGCTTGTTCCATTCTGCCACTGGAGAATTCCTTAGAGAATATATAACAAGCAAATAAATCAGTGCTAGATTTTAAAGTCTACTTTCATATGCTGTACTTTTTCTTCCAGGAATGTTTGTACAATTTTGAGTAAGGACACTTAACTTTAGTTTATTATTATTATTATTATTATTATTATTATTTACTTTCAGCAGTTTTCTATAAACATGATCACTCCTAAAAAAGTCCCAATTATGAAAGGGCTCTAAACAAGGAATTGAAAGTTGAAGAGGATAACCAGTCTATAGGGAACCATCTGTAAGAAATAACAAACGAATAAGCAACTGCAAATGCAGCAGAAATGTCTATTTTTCATATATAATTATCCTCTTGACTAATTTTGGCTTGAAACAGATTACCCATTCTCTAGCTACTATTAAATTTCTTCCTGACTATGCCCCTTCTACCTTCTACTACACTTCCTCAACTCAAGCCCTCAGTGGCTCTTGTCTGGCCTAATGAAAGTCAATATATGGTTCTTTAGCATTAAGTCTTCTCTATACAAGTCTGCATACCACACTCTAAATAATCACCTTTTTTTAAAAAAGCCTAACTTACATCAATCCTATACTTAAAAATTCTATTGGATCCCCACTACCCACAAAATAATCCAAACTCCTTTGTATGCCATGTAAGACTCCTACATTGAGAACTCAGCCTCTCAAGTCTTATCTCCCAAACTTCACTTCCCTCGCCTAGTCACAGAACTACTTACTCTTCACTGACTATTCCATGTGCTTTCACACCTATGCCTTCTGTTTGCTTTATTTAAAAAATATTTTATCTGTTTATTTTCAGAGAGAGGAGAAGGGAGAGAGAAAGAGAGGGAGAGAAACACTGATTTGGTTGCCTCTTGCACATCCCCAACTTGGGACTTGGCCGGCAACCCAGGCACATGCCTTGACTGACAATCGAACCTGCGACCTTTTGGCTTGCAGGATGGCACTCAATCCACTGAGCCGCACCAGCTAGAGCTGATTTGTTCTTTTTCTGGCCTAGTAAAACATTTTCTCACTTGTCTACCTACTTTTCAGATTCTGCATTCACTTTAATCCTTGCCATAAGCATCAATACTCCCTTTTTTGTGCTCCTGTAACAGTTCCTAAATACCTGTTTATCAACAGAATATTGTAATGCTTTATTTCTTGTCTAAACTTCATCATGCTGGCCCTGACTGGTATGGCTCATCTGGTTGCAAAGCGAAAGGTTGCCAGGTGGATTTCTGGTCATGGCACAAGCCTGGGTTTCAGGTTCAGTTCCTGGTTGGGGGCACATATGAGAGGCAACTGATCAATATTTCTCTCATATTGATGTTTCTTTCCCTCTCTTTTCCCCTCTCTTCTCTTCTCTAAAACTAAATAAATAAATAAAATCTTTAAAAAATAAATAAAAATAAAAAAATATATTAATGACATTGAGTCACAAGATTAAGGCCTATTAGAAGTACCTCTTTGAGTCCTGGCTGGCATAGCTCAGTGGATTGAGTGTGGGCTGCGAATCAAAGGGTCGCAGTTCAATTCCCAGTCAGGGCACATGCCTGGGCTGCAGGCCAGGTTCCCAGTGGAGGGCACGTGAGAGGCAACTACACATTGTAGTTCCTTTCCCTCTCTTTCTCCTTCCCTTACCCTCTCTCTAAAAATAAATAAATAAAATCTTTTAAAAAAGAGAAGTACTTCTTTGATAAGATAATGAAAATTCAGTTTTTATTCAGCTCCCACAATACATCCTTAAATTCAACTGAATTATACTCTGGGGATGAAATAAAAAAACCAAAAGCCAGACCTGAAGGATGACCAGAATTTCAGCATTGTTCTTCTCCAGGGCTATGTCAAAGGCAGATTTATCAAACTTGCTAAAAGCATGGACATCGGCTCCATATTTGATAAGTAGCTCTACAACATCTCGATGGTGGTACTCTGTGGCCCAATGCAAAGCTGTCATCTTCAGCATATCCTTGGCATTCACGTCTGCACCATTCTGTCACAGAAAAGTAATTCATTTCATATAGACACTGGTTACAGCAGCACAGATGCAAGATCCCATCAACAATACAGAGGATCATGTTTAAGAAATATCAGAGGGAAAAACACCTCTCAAATTATTCTGAATGCTGACAGAAATAAGGTTTTCAATGAATGGGGACATCACTGGGAAATTATGACAGATGGGAAAAGGGGAGAAAAACCAATTTTTGTTGCATTTATTAACAGAGCTGCATGTCTGAAAAAATAGGCATAAGTGCAGAGAACACCTGCAGAAATGGCATGAAGAAAAATCAATAAAGCCTGTTTAGCTTTCAAAAGATTAGAAAGCAAAATTCTCTTAGTCATGATTACTCTGGAAAGAGATGCAACTCAATGCCATAAACTGTCCTCAACTTGATCTTTCCCAACCTAGTTTCCTACCACTCATTTAGGTAAGGGAGGTGAATGTCTTTTTTACAATATAAACCCACCACTATTCTTGCTTTACCCTAACAAGAAGTTCCACGATGTGCGCATGTCCATCAGCTGCAGCCATGTGCAAGGGGGTCCTGTCCACTTTGGTTCGTGCATCCCTGCTAACGCCTGCTCGAAGAAGCACTTCTGCTGTGGAATAATGACCATACTGGGCTGCAAGGTGGAGGGGTGATGTTCCAAGCTGTGGGAAAATAATATTCATTGAATTATCAACTATGTGAGGACTCTTAAATAATTACTGGAGAGATTCAAATGAACAAGAGGTAAGTTCTATGGTTCCTGCCCTTGGAAACAGGATCTGGTTGGGCAGAGAGGACTGAAGAAATGACTTAATTAAAAAATTAGCCCTGACCAGATGGTTCAGTGGGTTGGGTGTTGTCCCGCAAAACAAAAGGTCATTGGTTCGATTCCCAGTCAGGGCACATGCCTGGGTTGGGGGCCAGGTCCTTGGTTGTGGGTATGTGAGAGGCAATGGAGATGGATGTTTTTCTCCTTCTTTCTCCCTTTCTTCCCCTCTCTCCAAGAATAAAATCTTTTTTTAAAAGTAATATACTAATTAGGAATAAATATACCACCAATTAAATAAATGCTAAATATAATGGATTTAAGTCAGGTGCGAATCCCTGAAAGGCATGATTTTAAGCAGGGCTTAGAAGTAGGTAAAAAAAATGGACAGACAAGAGCATTGTGAGTCAGGAGTAATGGGAAGGGATAGATGCAGGTTCAAAACAATTTTCAGGAAAAGGGCAGAGGCTAGAAAGTTGCATGTGGAACTTGGTTGGAATAGAGGTTTGTTACTATAGTAAAACAATGCAAAGCAAAAAGTACTGAGGAGATGAAGAGGCAATAAAAATTCAGCTATCAAGCCTTGGATGGGGTAGGTCAGTTGGTTGGAGCATCATCCCATAACTGAAAGGTTACAGGTTCAATTACCATTCAGGGCACATACTTAGGTTGCAAATTCAGTCACTGTTTCTCTCTCACATCCATGTTTCTCTTCCTCTCTCTAAAATCAATGACCATGTCCATAGGTAAGGGTGAAAAAAAATTTAGTAATTGAGTATCAATAGCAATAAGCAAGGCTGTATCATCTCAAAGTAAACCTTGTAAGAGTTATCAGCATCCACTTTGGCCATATATCTATTCCTTTCTTTGTGTTATGCTCTATATTTTAAGACTATTTCATTTATTCTTGGTTTGGTTTTTCATACATTCAGTCTCTCTACCTGACTAGATTTAATTCACATTATTCTTTTCAGGTCTATTTATGGAAATGTTAGCCTCATTTGTTTCCTTTCTTCTTTTTGTGAGGTGCTAAAGACCTGCTGACCTCTAAAGTTATGAATTAATCACTCCAGAAAAGAGGACATTTACTCATTGAATTGTCAAAATTAGGCAATGCTTACAAAATCTGTGAATGCTACGCAAGCCTATATTATAACCTGGACCTGGATATTACAAAACTCTGTTCTCCAAGCTGCCTGTTGATGCTCATAAATTACACCTTCCTCTTTAATGTTTTTTTAACAGTGGTAAAGGAAACAAAATGGCTAGACTATTCCATTAACTAAGACATTTTAGAGAAAAGGAAACAAGAAGTATATTAGTTTAAAAATATACTTTTATTATACTGATTTTGTTTAATGTCTAGCTAATTACAGAAGTCTATAACCTACAGGGAGAATTAAATTTGTGCAAAATACTCCGAAAAGCATTATAGAAAATCACAAGTATATAATACCTTTACAATTACCATCTATATATCCACAGATGACACTTTCAATATAGAAAACTAAAAGAAAAAGAAAATCACATATGCAGATGAGATAAAGAAAATAAAACTCCTGAAAAGAGAATGAGGCAGAAAGGGAATGAAGAAAAATCAAAGTCTGTTTAGCCTTTAAGAAAAAGATTGGTGCCCTGGCTAGTGTGGCTCAGTGTATTGAGCATGGGCCTTCAAACTGAAAGTTTGCCAGTTCATTCCCAGTCAGGGCACATGCCTGGGTTGTGGGCCAGTCCCCAGTTGGCAACAAGTGAGAGGCAACCAATGTTCCTCTTGCACATAGAGGTTTCTCTCCCTCTCTTTCTTCCTCCCTTCTTCTCTCTCTAAACATAGCAAATTTAAAATTTTTTAAAAATATTTTATTTATATACCTTTTTAGAGAGGGGTAAGGAGGAAGAAAGAGAGGGAGAGAAACATCAATGTGTGGTTGCCTCTCACACACCCCCTACTGGGGACCTGGCCCCCAACCCAGGCTTGTGCCCTGACTGGGAATTGAACCAGCAATCCTTTGGTTTGCAGGCCAGCGCTTAATCCACTGAGCCACACCAGCCAAGACTAAAAATAAAAATCTTAAAAAGAAAGAAAAGAAAAAGATTGGTAACAGCCCACATTGGGAATAATCAAGAGAACTTACCCAGTCTGTGGTAAATGGGGCACCATTTGCCATCAATGTTCTCACTTCATCATCTTGGCCTTTTCTTGCTGCTTCTAGCAACCTCTTCCCTAAGTCCACCAAAGACATCTTTATGCATAGGAACAAAAGTTTTCAGGAAGCTGTAATCCAAACACAAGGAAAGCTGCCTGTAAATGTTTTTAGAAGACTTCTTGTACTTTGATATACTTCTCAAGATGACTGGTAGGGCATTTCTTTTCTAGCTCATTATCTAACACAAACAATCAGGTATTTGGAAAAGTTTCAGGCCCTAAACAATAGTTCCTTTGCTTTCAATCTCCAGAAAAATGCTTTGGAAATATGTGCAACATATCACCTTTCTAGCTTAAGAGATGCTACAAAGGCAATAAAAGGCAGCATTTTATCCATTTGAAATGACCATGGGTAGAAATATTACATTACAGGAAAGAATGACAGACAAACCAAGGATATTGAGACTCAGGTATATGGTAGATACTTTTTCAAAAATGAACAAGTTGAACCTGCCACTTCAAGGAAAACAATCAACAGTATTTATTAACAATTACCAACTATAATTTGAGCTTCCAAGCAAAAATTCAAATTTTGGGAAATCTACATACACCAGTTGAGAGCTGATTACTAACTTTTTGATGAAATTTATGGTGATACTAATGAATGTGAATTTTTAAATATTGTATAATAAAAAGCATCAACATTTGGATAATCTGTATAATCTTGTGAGCCAATATTTTTCAAATAACCAATGTATGTTACAAAATAAAGCAGGGGTAGGAAGAGGGAAAAGAAGATGGCTAAGGAGTAGGTGGAAGTTATACTCACCTCCTCCCAGGCCCAAATTGGAATTACAACAAAATTATGGTACAATCAACCTAAATAACCAACTGAAGACTAGGTGAACAGAAGTCTTATAACAAGGATTTACAGAAGAAGCCACATCGAGACTAGACTATGTGACAGAAGAGCCACATAGTGGCAGAAGCCACTATAATGGCAGATGCCTCGATCCCTGAGTGATTGTCTAAAAGAGAGCTACTCAGAAGTGTGGCACGTACAATGGACTCTGCACGATTAAAATCAAACTTTTATTTCATTAAAAAAAATACACAGAGGTAAAAGATTCATTCAAAGTGAAAAACGGATCAATGAATTTTAAGGTAACAGAGTATAAAAATTTCACTGATACAGTTTCTTCTCACTGCAGCTAACTTTTAAGAAAGTACCACTTGTTACACCTGAAACTAATACAAAATAATATTAAATGTAAACTGAAATTGAAAAATAAATTTTTAAAAAAGAAATTATTACTTGTTGAATTTCTGTGTAGCAGCAGAGTATAATACCCACAATAATCTGAGGTTACTGAAACACTCCTCCCTTTCTCCAAGTTCAATATTGCAACAAATTGAATGCAGAAATAGATATGAAAATGCAGCTGTCTTCTAAATAGCCAGAAGTTAAAGGAAGTTGCAAAAATATAAAGCAATGCCATTCTTCTCATTGTCTCTTTGACTTGGAAGATATATTTTTCATAAAAATGTATTATCTATAACACATAGATTTATTATTGTATTTTAATTAATGAACATTTAAAATTAATTTCTAAAACAGTAAATATCAATAGATATAACATATTGGAGTCCTCAATAATTTTTAAGGATATAAATGAGTCCTGAAATCAGAAAATTTGAAAATCGCTAGCTTAGGCAAATCACTTGGACATCATGTAACTCAGTTTTCCAATCTGTATCACAGAGCATTGTGCTCAAGCACAGGTGTGTCCAAGAGATCACCAGAGAAGTCTGTTCAAAAGGGAATCTACACAAGGCTCTACTATGAGCCCTCTGAAATAGTGTGTTCAGGAGCAGGGGATGAACTTTTTAGTGTAAACTTCTATAATCTGATCTGTCAGTTTTTACAACTCAAAAAAATGCTAGAGAAAAAAAGATAGCAAAAACTTCTCACAGAAAACCAGTACTTTGCATTTCTCCAGAGTTATCTTCATTTGAAAGTATCAAAACTGCCTTTCAATTTAATTATCATGATAATTAATCTTTTAAAATTTTAATTATATTTTATTGATTATTCTATTACAGTTGTCCCATTTTCCCCCTTCATTCCCCTCCACCCTGCACACCCCCTCCCACCCACATTCCCCCCTTTAGTTCATGTCCATGGGTCATAAGTTCTTTAGCTTCTACATTTCCCACTATTCTTGCCCTCCCCCTGTCTGTTGTCTACCCACCATCTGTGCTACTTGTTCTATGTACCTTGTCCCCCTCTCTTCTCCTCCCACTCCCCTATTGCTAACCCTCCATGTGATCTCCATTTCTGTGTTTCTGCTCCTGCTGTAGTGGTTTGCTTAGTTGGCTTTTGTTTTAGGTCTGGTTGTTAATACCTGTAAGTTTGCTGTCTTTTTACTGTTCATATTTTTTATCTTCTTTCTCTTAGATAAGTCCCTTTAACATTTCATACAATAAGGGCTTGGTGATGATGATGATGAACTCCTTTAACTTGACTTTATCTGAGAAGCACTTTATTTTGCCTTCCATTCTAAATGACAACTTTGCTGGATAAAGCAATCTTGGATGTAGGTCCTTGACTTTCATGACTTGGAATACCTCTTTCCAGCCCCTTCTTGCCTGTAAGGTCTCTTTTGAGAAATCAACTGACAGTCTGATGGGAACTCCTTTGTAGGTGACTGTCCCCTTATCCCTTGCTGCTTCTAGAATTCTCTCCTTCATTTTAATCTTGGCTAATGTAATTATAATGTGCCTTGGTGTGTTCCTCCTCAGGTCCAACTTCTTTGGGACTCTCTGAGCTTCCTGGATTTCCTGAAAGACTATTTCCTTTGCCAGATTGGGGAAGTTCTCCTTTATTATTTGTTCAAATAAGTTTTCCACTGGTTGCTCTTCTTCTTCCCTTTCTGGTACCCCTATAATTTGGATGTTGGGACATTTAAAGATGTCCTGGAGGTTCCTAAGCCTCTCATTTTTTTGAATTCTTGTTTCTCCCTTGTTTTCTGTTTGGTTGCTTCTTTCTTCCTTCTGGTCCACTCCATTGATTTGAGTCCCAGTTTTCCTCCCATCTCTGTTGGTTCTCCATGCGTTTTTCTTCATTTCACTTATTGTAGCCTGCCTTTGTTCATCTAATTTGTGACCAAAATCAACCAATTCTGTGAGCATCCTGATCACCAAGGCTTTGAATTGTGCATCTGATAGGTTGGCTATCTCTTGGTCACTTAGATAAATTGGCTCTGGGGCTTTGATTTGTTCTCCGGTTTGAGCCATTTTTGTTTCTGTTTTTTTTTTTGTTTGTTTTTTTTTGTTTTTTTGTCTAGACGCAGCTGTTAAGTAGTGAGGGGTGGAGCCTTAGGTGTTCCCAAGGGCAGCATAGCCCAGTCACTGGGTAGTGATGCTGTGTGTGGGGGCGGGGTCTGAGAGGCAACAATGGCGCTTGCTCTGCTCACTCCCAGATTCCAGTCCCCTCTTCTGCTTCCCCTCTGACTGGATTATCCACGTGTGAATGTGGGAACCCCCTGGTCAGCCAGCCGCCCTGCGCGGCCTCACTGGGTCTGCACAGCTGCCACCCCATGCCCAGGGTCTGTCAGCCGCTGTTGCCTGCGTGCCCAGTCCGAACCTCCACTCTTTCCTGCCACGACTCCACCCCTCTTACCGGTCTGGATGAATAGTTGTTGGACTTCCGAACAGTTCAATTTTCTGAGTTCTGGTTGTTTTTTTGTTTCTAAATCTTTGTTGTCCTTAATTTTGGTTGTGAGAGGAGGCACAGTGTGTCCGCCTACGCCTCCATCTTTGCCGGAAGTCCAGGTAATTAATCTTATGATACTACCACTACTACTACTACTAATAGTAATAATAATAATTAGTAATCATAATACTAATAGTAATAATACTAATATTTAAAAACAAGAACAAGCCCTGATGTGATGTGGCTCAGTCAACTGAGCGCTGGCCTGGGAATCTTAGGACGAAAAAGTCGCCAGTTCGATTCCTGGTCAGGGCACATGCCTGGGTTGCTGGCCAGTCTCAAGTTGGGGGCATTGGAGAGGCAATTGGTCATGATGTTTCTCTCTCTCTTCCTCCCTCCTTTCCCTGTCTCTCTAAAAATAAATAAGATCTATTAAAAAATAAAAATAAGAACAAATTTTTAGGTGGTTCATTTATTAGTTGTAAATAATTGCTTCAGCCCTGGGTGGGTGTCAAAGTGGTTAGAGGATCACCCCGCTACACCAAGGTTGCAGGTTCAATCCCTGGTCAGGGCATATACAAGAATTAACCAATAAATGCATAAATAAGTGAACAACAAACTGATGCTTTTCTCTTTCTCCCTAAATAAATAAATAAATAAATAAATACTACTACTACTACTAATTCCTTCACATTTTCTCAAATTATACTATACAGGGCTGGGCAAAAGGAGGTTTACAATTGTTAGTGCACAAAACAGAGTTTACTATTGCACTATTATTTTTTAATTATTGTATTATTTTTCATGCAAACTGTAAACCTACTTTTGTCAACCTCTGTATATAAAGGTCTATCACCAAGCCTTAACAGCTCTACAATAGCTGACCACAAAGAGAAAGACTAACCTACATATGGATGTTTAGAAATGTTGCTACAAAGCAGGATTAAACTATCCTCCTAATAAAATTCCAGTTCTATTCTCTACCAAACACATACACAAAAACTTCAGTTGAAGGTTGAGGTATCTGTTTAAGGAGTAATCTGGTTTGCTTCATATTCCTGGGAAGCTGATACTTCTGGAAAATAAGATACTTAAAATTGATTTTATCTCACTGCAACTGGTGTCTTCAGTACCTGAACTCCTGCAAAATGTTAATTGAGCAAATCTTTTCAATTTTTTCCACTGTATTCTGCTTTCATATGTTAATTTTATCACATCTTTTTAAAAATTTTTACTAATTGATTTTGAGAGAGTAAGGGAGAGCTTGTTCCAATTCTTTATGCATTCATTGGTTGTTTCTCGTGTGTGCCCTGACCCAGGAACTAACCTGAAACCTTGGCGCATTCAGACAACGCTGTAACCAACTAAGCTACCTTGCCAGGGCTTATCACATTTCTTTAATCGTTATTTGTGAGTCTGTGTATCAGTATCACTAAATAGCAACTGACCCAAACTTGTCATCCCAAACTTTAGGCCATGAGAAGTTTTATTTCTTACTACATGAAGATATAGTTATTTGGTGATTAGAATGTAAATAAGGCATTACAGTCATCACTTGATATAAAATGGCTCCTAGAAATGTGTTCTTCAAGGTCCTTTTCTCCCCATATTCTTTTCTTTTGAGCAAAAGTAAAATCTATTTTTATCGATTGACTTACTGATTTTAGAGAGAAAAGGGAGAGGGTGAAAGAAGGAGAGAGATTGAGAGACAGATTTGTTGTTCCACTTATTTATGTATTTATTGATTGATACTTGTATGTGTCCTGGCTATAGATCAAACCTGCAACCTTGGTGTATTCCGATGATGCTCTAATCAACTGATCTAGGGGCCAGGGCCAGTAAAAATGCATTTTTAAAATAATAGCACTTGCGGGAAACTATGTGCCATTTTCCCAGTATCCTGTGTCAACGTGGGCAGTACCCACCAAATAAAAGATGTAGCCTAAGAGACAAGAGGTCAGTCTAGGGACTTTTGAGCTCCCACTCCCTAATTACTTTAAAAAAAAGGGGGGGGAGGGGTGAACATTCTCCCTTAATGTACATACCTCCACTTTCCCTACATATAAAATTAAAAAACAAAATCTGACCTAACTTGTCTCTTAGGACTTTGAAGACAAATAAAACAACAAGGCACTCACACCTCCTTTCAAACACAAAAGAACTTTCAATAACTGTGCTTTAATAATGAATGAAGTACTTGAGCTCTTGATAACAAAATACTCTGTAATTACGTTGGTTGATATAAGAATTTGGGTGGTGCAGTTCTTTCACTGTTATCAAACTGTATATGAAAACAGATGCTTAAGAACATTTATATTGGACTGGGTGGGTCAAATAGTATATTGAAAATACCTAGATGTATTTGTCCTAGATGGCCAAAAATGTTAAATTGTTGAAGGTAAGCCATAGAATGTCCTTTTCCAGAGAAAGAGATTAGGGTGGTGGTGGTGGTGGTGGTGGTGGTGGTGGTGGTGGTGTGTGTGAGAGAGAGAGAGAGATCGATGGATCTGGGACTCTGGGAAGGGAGAAAAGAATGGGATGATCTCTGAGTAAATCTGTGAGCAGAGAGAAAACTAACTAACGGGAAGGCGAATTAGAATTGAAAAATCCATGGTCTGACGACCTTTTCCACTTTTTTTTTCTATTGCACACGTCCCCACTGAGCCTCCAGCTGTACAAATAACCGTGCAAGAGGCGGGGCCCTTATGCTCTTGTTCAGATTAGCTTGCTCACTAATAATTTTTAGACTATTCCTGGGGCCCGGGAATTTAGAGTCCCCGTTTTCTCCTCTATCACAAATCCTCCCGTTTCCCAGCAAAATTCTGTCTTTCGGGAAGCGTCAATTTGGGGCAGAGCCAAGATCTCAGCCTAGAAAGCAACCCCCGGCTCGGGCTCCGCGGTGCCCCCTACTGGTCACCTCTGCGGCCTTGGCTCCCCTTGGTCCAGCTCCCCAGCCCCAGGTCTTACACCCACCCCCTTCTTCACCTCCTCCCAGTCCCCTCCCCTTCCTCCCGGCAGCATCCCCTTCCTCTTCGTCCCCCTCCCCCAGGTGCCCCCGCTCCGACGAAGGGGCGCCGCTCTGTCTGCACCCAGAAGTTCGGGGCTGGGCTGCGAAGCCGTGCAACTTCTCGCAGTATTCTCCCTGCCAGCCTGACACCCCCGCGAGTCCACGCATCTCTTCTTCCCCCTCACCTCCTCGTCCGGGACGCTGCCGGCAGCGTTTTCGCCAAGCCCGCCAGTTTGGTCCCGTTTCCTTCTCTAGTTTAGACTCCCTGTCAGTGACGGCTACTTTTTGGCCTTTTCATATATGCATATTTTGGGGGCCTTTAACCCCCCTCGTGGAGAAATGGAGGCAATAAAATGGCGGACCCGGAAGTGGAGAATCTGCGATAGTAATTTCTGGCGGAAGAATCTGTGAAGAGAAAATGATTAGAAAACCTACATTTCCATTCTAACAAAAGGATGACGCACCTCCGAGGATCATTTGCTATTCACCGAAGGCCTTTTGCAGTGAAAAAGCGTGTATCCTAGAAATATTAGACTGGACTATTTAGCGTGGCGGAGGATTGTCGATTACGTGTCTTACGTGTTGTATAGACCCGGCAGGGGACGGTCCGAGGGTTTGTTTTGGCGCCAAGAATCAAGTGAACCGCGGAAGAGAAACGGGATTCCGTCTGGGTCCTGCGCCGTGGTTGCTTCTTGGGAGGACAGCTAATAGGAAAACCTTGTTTCATTGTCTCAAGCTAGGGTGAAATAGTTTGGAAGGTCCCTGGCTTTGCGCAAGAATTGAATTCTGCTGCGTGACGGACATATTTCCAGTTGCAGCCGGAACGTAAGGACGCTGGAGCCGAGCTGTCAGCAGGATCAGTGAATCAAATAATGGAGGCAGTTCATTTGGGGGGGCTGGAAGAAGATGGAGCATGAGTTTGCAAATCCATTTAGGTATTTTATTTACCAAACAGGTGTGTCCCATCTCCACCCACCAAATGCCATGACTAAAGGACAGCAAGAAGTCCTTCAAAAATCAGTAAAAACAGGAAAGGACACATCACTGAGCCATTCTTTATTAGATTTTGGCTTTTGATGTTGATAGTCGGCCTCTCAAAGTTTACAAGGAAGATTCACGTGTTTCCCTTTTCTGAACTTATCTAGATCTCGTTCATGTCATCTTTAAAGTATTTACAGCATGTTGCCCAAGTACTGTCCATCTGTATCGGTATTTATAGCTTCCTTTTCTAAGTCTGAGAATCAAAATCTTGTTTCGTTGTTTACATCCTTTTATACTGTCCGGCTCAGTGACTTTCACAGAGTATGCACCCCAAAACTACTTGTAAGTTAGTACAAATTTTTTTTTTTAGCAGATAACAGATTTGGGTGAATTCTTTTCTTTTCTTTGGCACCTAGGCTGAGATAAGAAACAGATTATAGTGCCACAGGTGCCTCCTGAGGCACCTAGAATTACTACCTCAAATACGTTGGTAGTGGGCAAGCAGAAGAATGGTGGGTTGCAGCTTTCTAGCTAAATAATTTTAAGTCGATTTCACCTTTTACCTTGTTACCCGTTCAACCTAAAGTTAGTCATTTTAAAGTATAAAAGATACTCAAGTCACTCTTCCTCAAAGTTGAATATTAGAAAAATATATATAAGCTGAATGTGAAAACAAGGCTAATTTGTGAAATTCTAGACTGCGTTCCTGTGGAGAGAGAAAACTAGAATGCAATCCTGGGATTGAATGACTTTATTAAAGATATGAGTAAATGGCAGCGCAAATCAAAAATTTTGGAAAGAGTGGGAACAGGGTGTAGGGTCAATGTGATTGCTCACTTCCTGGTCTCAAGGTAAGCTGAAGAACTGTGCCTGAGGCCCAATAATCAGTATCAGTGGGAGAGGCAGGAGGGCAAGTCTAAAGTACTAAGGACCGAACCCCATGCCTTTTAGAAATGGAATCAAGACCTTACAAATTATGATTAATAGTCAGCAAGATTGCATTTTAAGATTTGAAACTGAGTGATTTTCCTCAGAGTTTTCAACCCACAGTTAGGAGCAAAATTATAAAGTAAGTAGGTTTAAGAAGAAACATCCTTTTGAGAGAGCATTACTATTCCTGAAATGATTCAGGGTTTCCCCTATTTTCATTTTCCAAGACATATTATTTCCTCTTGTTTTATACATTTACCCCCTAATTTCAGAAAAAGCAAATGTTGTTATCACCTTATTCTTTTAGAAATCCTACTGTCTTGTAGCAGATAATCTCAAATTAAGGTATTCATCAACCCTTAAAGAAATATTTGTGTTTACTGGCTTGGAACAGGGGATTAGGAAGGTTTGAGCAATCTCTAAATCTGATTAAAATGAGGTAAAAAAAATATATATCAGTCCTATTATACTACTACTCTCTGGTGCCCCCATCAGGCCTGTTTTCTGGAATTAATATGGGGTGGAGAGGAGGAGGAATCCCTGTGACCTAGTCACTAAGTACTCCATTGCTTGAACCCTTTACTTTGTGGCTTGAGGGCTCTTGAGAGAAACAAAAAATACATTAAATAAATAAATAAATAAATAAATAAATAAATAAATAAACAAACAAGTACAGAACTCTGGCAGATTCATCAGCACCACCTCAACACAGTGGAGAAGAGAAAGCAAGGTTGATAGGAGAAAAGGATAGAAAGGTAAAGGGCTTGAAAGGGAAGACAATGAGGGCAAAGTGGTGGGAGAGAGGAGTCGGGCTTAGAGCAAGTCCAATTCAAAGGAGTGGATGCTGGCAATGGGAGCTCTCCAGAAGTTGAAGGTGCTGTACTCAAGGAGGACATCGCCTTCAGGATTTTTCTCCTGCTCTGTTCCAGTTGCTTGCCCGGTCATTTTGCCAACGCTGCTGTCCTTGACCTTGTAGGTGGACGTATCTGACAGACCCAGGCTTTCCAACTCCGACAGATCCAGTTCTGGAATGGGCATCCTCCAGAAAAGAAAAGAGCTGTACTGGCTACTCACAGGGTCCCTCATAACTTCCTAGAAAGAAATCGTTTGTCAGTCTTCATGCCATAGCAACCTCTTTGTAGCGCACTGCCTTTCCTTACTTAGAAACTTTACATACACGTTTGCTTCTGTACATAACCCAAGCTCCCTAGGACATTCTTCAGGAATCCTTTTTCTATTACCATTTTCTACTATTTCCACACTTCTCCCCAATGAATGACTTATTCACTGCCTCTTCAGGTCAATTTTGAGTCTGGTTTTCAAGGCCTTCCAGAATCTGGCCTTATTCTTCCTAGTAGCACATTCTCTGCTACAGTGATGCTAATTACTGTCTTGCTTAACTCTCTCCACTCTCCATCTTAAAATACTACCCAAGTTCCAACACTCCAAGTCTCAGGGGAATCTTTCCCCTGAACTATTTTTTTAAAGATTTTACTTATTTATAGAGAGAGGGGAAGGGAGGTAGAAAGAAGGAAAGAAACATCAATGTGTGATTGCCACTCATGTGTCCCTAATGGACCTGGCCCGCAACCCAGGCATGTGCCCAGACTGGAAACTGAATTGGCGACCCTTTGGTTCACAGGCTGGCACTCAATCCACTGAGCCACACCATCCAGGGCTGAACTCCTATGATGTTTACAAATACAGAACTTCTTCCTGCCTTTGGTTTAATAGGTCATCGTAATGAAAAGGGCTTCCATAACATTTTGGCTTTCTGTTTTACTCCCTGCCTTCTAAGCCCCATTATAAACTTACCTCTTCCAGGAGGACTTCCTAAAACTTATTCAGCTCCAACTATCCATTTCTTCTAGCATTTACCCTAACACCCTGTAGAGTTTTACCTGACTATATCAGTTTGGGGTTACAGATCACTGTTATGTGTATAGGGATAGTCTTATCTCCTTCAAGGGACAGAGTATCCCCAAGGGTAAAAACCAGTCTACTTTGTACTTTCTTCACAAGTGCTGGGCTTTGCACACAAAGGACATTCAAGGCTGCTGATTAATTTTCCCTCATAATACCATGAATACCTTGTCACTGCCACCTAATTAGTCCACAGATAAGCCTTAATGACTTATCTATTTCTCTCTAGCCTACCTCTGCCTCGAAACAACCCAGGCGCTAAAAAGTTTTTTCTATGCTGTAACAGTTATTTTCTCTGATCACAATGCTAGACTATATGTGATGATAATGAAGCAAACGGATTGGAAACTCCAGGTAAGGAAGGTAAAGTTTAGATTGAAAGGAGAAGGTCCTTTAACAGAGTGAGACACTTTTCCATGCTTTAATGAACACTCCTATCACCTTTTCTGCTCATCCCACCCACATATGATTATTGATGTTATATGACTATTATACCTCCCTGCAGCCTCCATCCTACTGCTTACTAGCCAAGGGAAGGGGCAAGAAACATTAGTTGAAATGTTCCCAAAGGAGCAGAAAGAACATTCCACCACCTCCAAAAATAGAACCCCGTCTCAAAAGGACTTCCTCCAACACACTCCATTGGCTCTCATTAGGCCTTGAGATGCCTAAGCAGTGGCCTAAAATAGGTTCCAAAATGTGTTAGGTTTCAGTAGGACCCTACAGAAACCCTATCAACCTATATAACATGAAATGTCTTTACTAAGGCAGGGAAAGAATGCATTAATCTAAAACATGTTTATGCGTGAATGTGAGGGCTTTAGGAGGGGTGGTAGGTAGACTCAATGTTTTTAAAGTTTAAAGTAAATTCTGAGTTGCTCTTTTCTTGTTAGTTTCAAGCTCCAAAATAAACCCTGGGAACTGAGCATTACTCAGCAGAGAAGCTGCTTATGAGTGTGATGGGGGGGGACTGGGACAGGGTGGGAACATGTTAGAAAGGTGAGGTCATCATCCTATAATATTTAGCTGATCATCTCCACAATAATTTGCAGAGACATGTGCACAGAAAAAGAGCTACAAAAAATGGTTGTACTATCAACCAATCAAGGAGGGCTTAGGTCTGTGGCTATAGAGATCCAAAGAAGCAAACGTTGTTACCAGTTAATTGCCCACATAGCTGACTTCTTTTATACCCTCTCCCTTACCAGCTCTCTCCAGTGAGAGCTTAGCATAAAATGGGGCAAATACAATAGGCTCTCTAAAAAAATAGAATCGGCCCTGGCTTGGTGTGGCTCAGTGGATTGAGCGCTGGCCTGCACACTAAAAAATAGAATCATAAGGAAAAAACATCATAGGTTTTTTAAACTAGAAAATACCTTAGAAATTATCTAGTGACTTGTGAGCTTCCAAGCCAGTCTGGATAGAACCTAGGTCTCACAATTCCCAGTCTGGTCCTTTTTTGATGTGTTATACATAGATAACTGCCTACAGCTTTATATCATCCTATACCAATATTCTCAAAATATGCAAGAATTCTTAGTTCCTGAAGAGCAGATATTCAGTGGGTTAGGTGTTGATTGTTCCTGTGGTCCTAATCTGAGTGCTGAACTTGCAAAAAAGGCCGTAGAGAGCAGGTTAGAATCTGAGAAAGGGGAAAAGCTCTGACAAACTGACTTCTTATAGCCAGAGTATGTATCAAAGCTGTCCAATCCCTGAGTGTCTGGCAGAGCTTCTCTTGGCAATTAAAAAAGCTAAGGGAAATTTCATGTACCACTTACTAACTTAAACAGCCTAAAACCTTCAGCTATGACTCAGAGACATGTACAGAGAGTACCAAATGCATTCTAGAAAGGCACTCATACAAGCATTAACAGCCTGTAAAATGAAATCAAGAACATTGACTACACACACACACACACACACACAAAAACAACAAGCTAAAATACCCTTTACATTGATAATGAAAATTTAAAATTTAATCCAGTATGAATTTAATTCCCAAGTACCCAAATTTTGCAAGAGGTCTCTTTTCGACTGGCTTTCTCTTCTCTCTCCATTTGCCTTGATTAGCAAATATATATAAAAAGATACACTCTCTTTAAGCCACGCAGACACGCCCAAATACTCTTTGTCTAGACCCTCAGTGGGAATCCAGGGCCTCCCCAACCAGGCTTTGCTGTGTCATGCTGCCATGAAATGGAAGGACAAGGGGTGGTGATGGAGGGGAATGGAAGTGCTCTGGCATCTCATTATATGTGCCTCATTCCGGGCTTGGATTTTTCTATTAGCCATATCCTTCCCCACCTAGTCCAGTGAGCTACAAATAAACATTTCTTTTCCAGAATCTGCCCCTATACCTAGCTCTCTGGGCTGTAGTAATTTCAATATGGGATCAGGTAGTTCAGCACTGAGGCCCCCACCTTCCTACCTCAAGCTGCCTCTTTGGAGCAAAGGTTTGAGCTGGGGAGGAGACTGTTAAAAGAAAGATGAGGAGTAATCTCAATATTATCTCATATCCTTCCCCCCAAACTCCCTCCCTATGGAGACAAATCTGGGGTGAGGGTAGACTCATCAATAGAACACTACAGAAAAAAAAGGAAATATAGGGAAATAGAGGCTAGAACAATACAGTAAGACTAGAGATTCATCAAAAAACAAATTATAGCTTGAGAAAAACTAGACTGAAGATAAAATACACAGGACAATAATTTATAGGTAAATAGGTACTTGAAATAAGGAGATAAATGCTGAGAAATAACTACATGTAATCTGTTAAAAATTAATGTCTGTATACCGGATTATAAGGCATGGATGGAGATGTGAGCGAAGACATGTAAAACGGTGAACAAATAACTACCCGTTGTTTATAGAGGAGCCTTCTCTCCTCTTGAACTTCCCCAACCTCATCCTTATTTGGGGTCCTTAACCCAACCAGAAGCAGCTGGTCTTTATCTTTGCAGCCCCTGCCCCCCTTCCTCAGTTTAGTTTACCTGTTATCAATGAATTACTAGTGTGCTCCAAAGATGGAGGGAGGACCCGGGGCTCCCGGTGCCTGCTCTGGGCTGGAGAGAAAGGCAGCTGTGGGGGCTTTGCCGGCTTTGTCTTCTCGCTCCCTCTCGCAGTGACAGTCTGTCGGCTCAGTCTCCCCCTGCAATGCAGCCCCTCCTAAGAAGGGCGGAAGGACTCCCCGCCCCTCCCTGCCTGACTCGGCTAATTCAAAGGATAGGTTCCAGAACACTTTCAGGAGGAAGCCGGATTAAGGCGTCTCCGTAGGTTTATTGGTCTGCACAGTTATTGCTCAGCTCTTTCGGCACCCCCGTACTGACTGAGGGTACATTGAATGAGCAGTTAATTGTCCTCTGATTTTAGGCTTATGGATTAAAAATCTTAACTCTAGACAACAATGGAGTGCCCCTTTATTACCCAATTTAAGGATTTCAGGTTACTAAATGTTTTTGGGATTCAGGAAAATTCTCCATCCCTCCCTCCAATCCCTACTCCTTCCGTCTAGCCTCCCATCCTCACAATCGGTAAATAAACCGAGCCCGGTTTCATTTGGGGTAGATTGGGGTCGGGAGTGCTTCTGAGAAACTCGGAATTTGGTTGGGTCTGAGGGATTTGGGGGGTCCGCTTCGTTTTGTCCCCCAATGCCTGGTGCGCAAAGGCAAAGTGCGATTCCAGGGGGCTCAGCTTGGATCCCCGGCGCTCAGTGAGGGGTCCACATTCCGCAGTGCGCGGAGCAGGGGCGGCGGGCCTCGGGGGCTCACGAGGCCTGCTCCCAGGCCCTCCCCGTGCAGTGCCGCAGCAGTCCAGGGGGGAGCTGTGCGCTTGCCTCCCAGCCGGACGGGTTTCGTAATCGCGTCGCCGCCGTTTCCGCCCTCTGCCAGCCCCACCTCTGCCGGCCCGCCCTCGCTCTCCGCCGCGCGGAGGAGCAAGTCCGGTAACCCCCACACTGGCCGGCACGGAGCGGGAGACCCCCCCACAAGCTGCAGCCAGGCGCCTTGATGCCGGAGCAGAGCAGGTGAGACCGTGGAACTGGTCCCCCGCCGGGGCGCCCCGCCTGCCCTGCCCGACAGCGCTGCACCGGATGCTGGGGGTGGGGGGAGGAGGGTGTCCGGGGCTGTGGACTGCCTGGGTCGGTGGGAAAAGGGCTGCGCCCCTGAGTAACCGCCCTCATCCAACGCTCTTGCTGCGCGCAGGGTGAGGCCGCCGAACAACCGAAGGGTAAGAGGGGTTTGGGGTGTTGGGAGAGGTGGGAGAGGGAGAAGGTCTCCTCTGAGACTCAGTGACCTCGGTGGTGGCGTGTGCCGGACCAAGTGGAGTCGCGCTGGGTCCTGGAAGGTTTAAATTTGAGACTTAGGTAGCCACGGAAGACAGTGACAAATCCTAAGTATTCTCCAAGGGGTCCCAATCCCAGTTCAGCGCTGGGCAGAGCAGAGAATGTCTGCGTAGAGTTGGGGGGTTGGCAGAAATAGTCTGTGTGACTGAAATGACTGAACATACTGGGGAGGGGGAGCTTAGGGCCTATTTCTGTTTCATCTTAAGCCCCCACAAGACCTTCCCTTCCCTGGTCGAGGGCACACAGTTGGTGCTGGGGTACACATGCCTGTCACTTGCCTGAAAAGTGGGGTCTGCCCCTACTTCTTTAGAGCGCCTCGGTAGCCCTTCATGTTTGGAGGTCTCCACAGAGGACCAGCTGCAGCCCCGGGCTTATTGCCCACCCCATTCTCTTAATTTTCTTTCTCTTTCTTTCCAGCTGCTTCTTGTGAAGGCTTGTCAGGCAGCGGGTTGGAAGGCCTTGGGGCTGCAGGCAGCGGGACCGGGAAAACCGGTTTGAGGCTAGACCAGGGACCGGGGAACTACCTGTGCCCATCCTTCCTCCCCGGAACCTTTCTCCCATCCCTTCTCCTGCTCACTCCCCAGTAGTTTTGAAGCTGCTAAGCCCCGGTGTGACCTTGGTGTCTTTCCCAGCTCCAACTCACCCTTCCTATTTGGGACGCAGGCCCAGTTCTCAGAGTTACTTGGCTGTCAGCTTCCGGATTTATGTGATTTCATTCTGATACCTCCTGCTGTTTTCCCAGCCCCTCTTCTTCACAGTGGGGTTGAAATAGTGGGCAATGGATTCCATACCTCTTACTGGGCTCACCAGCTCAGGACTTCGTTTTTTTCCTCAACCCAATCTTTAGATATTTTAAAGAATGAGAGTGGCTGCCAGTCACTCTCACTTTTCCAGTCTTGTTCTCCCCACTCTCCCACCCCCAATTTCACCATGCCCACTTTTCTCCACACTCTGACCCACCCACCGCCCGGCCGCCCCACCCAAGCTTTAGTGACCCTTATGTCCTATGTCCTAGGGAATGGAATTTCCTGGTCACTTCTCATCATTCTTGGTCATTTCATGCCAAGTCCCACACATACACTTTCCCTCCACTCAGTTCTGGCCAGGTCCCTGGAAAAGGAACAGAAACGTCCTTGTTCCCTCCACTGCTCCTTTCCCTCTCTCCTCCCCCCTCTTCTCTCCCCTCCCACCGTCCACTTCTGTCCACTCAGCTTTGAGCAGGGGGTGCTGGGGAGAGTCCAGTCTCAGTATAGCCTGTCTGGTGGTGTTGGGGGTTTCCTCTGATTCTTCATTGTTTTCTTCATCATCCCCCACCCCTGCCTCCAACTCTTACCACAGGCTGCCACCACCATCACAACAAACCCTGTGACTGACTTCCCCATTGACCACAGCTCCCCTCACTGGACAGCTGTGTTCTGACTTCCGGCCTGTCTCATTACTCCTCCCCTCCAGTGGTGGGAAGGGAAGTAAGAGAAAGCCCAGACTCCTGGGTCCTTCCCTCCCTTAGGAGCTATGTCTCAGTGTTTGTGTAATGTCATCTCAAGGCTGTTAAAAAAAATAAAATAAAAAAACTCCACTCTTAGATCAGTTAGGGTGCCAGACCCTCAGGGTTCCAGGCCTGGAGGGATGGGAGATTCATATTCATGCTCAAGTGCGGTATTTATAAAACTGCCCTGTTTGGAAACTATGAGGTTGCCTGTGTTACAGGACTGGGGAAATGCGGTGATGAATATAGAGGGAAGTCAGGTGTGCCCTACCATGGCTGGCAGTAATGAAAGTTCTTCCTTGGACACTAATGCTATTGGAAGGCTCCTTGTGTTGGCTGGTGACAGTGGTGAGGAGGGAACAGGTCACAGCATGAGGGGAGGAGGGAGGGCGGGCGGGAGGGAGGCAGGTGCAGAGCAGCAGCACGATAAGACATGTTAAGAGGGTGGGGAGGCTGGAAAAGATTTCTCATGGGACAGAAGGTACCTGGCACGTGTCCTGCACGCTGTACACAGATGATCTGTACAAGACACATGCACAGAGATATGGCCATGCCACATACGTGCAGGACTGCAGTGATACAGGACATGGGGAAGCAGACCGTGTACAGCCTTAAGGAAAGATCTCAAGGTCAAGTAATGAAGGAATTATTAAATGTCTTTGGGAGGGGTTGAGGGAAATGAGGAAGAGCAAGGGCAGGGAATAGAGAGAAGAAATTTCTCACCGTGGAAAGTCTTTCTTGAGAATCAACCTGCTATAGTTAGGCACCTAGGACTTAGGTAGTCAAGGTCTTAAAGAAAATCTAGGTGTTCAGGGTAAGGTTAGGAGAAAGGGAGGGACAGGGTGGAGGCCTTGTTTGTGAGAACAAAAAACCACCATTTCCTCTTCAAAGTCACTTAAATGCCCCTCCCCTTCTGCCCTAAACCCAGAGAGAAGGGAGGTGAAGTTTGTGGTACCCCCAAACTTTGCTCCTTTCTGCCACTACCCTTTGGTCCCCTCCTATCACCCTAAGTGCTTCCAGTTCCTTTCCGGTCCCTCAGTACAGCTACTGCTCCTTAACCCTGTAGCGTGCTTTCGTTCTTTTCCTTTCTCTGAGAGTCAAACTGTGAGGTTCTTACATTTGGAGGAGGTTAGTGTTGGGTACAGGACCAGGGACTTGAAGGGAGAACAAGAATCTGGGATGAGGCTTCTCAAGGTGGGAGGGCTTTCTCAGTAACCTTTCTTCTCTCTCGACTTTCTGCTTATCCAGGGTTCCAAGCCTGAGGAAGACATACCCTTGTGCCTGCCTGCCTGCTCCACTCTTCTGGCCCTGCTAGTCTCTCAGGGTCTGGGACACTGACCTTTGCTGCTCGGCTAAGGCTTCCGAGGACTCTACTTTCTCTACACCCGTCCTGCTGAGTGAACCCAAGGTGTTATTACACCTGAAGGGAGTGAGGAGTGGGCGGTCCAGGCACCAGAGCAAGAGCCCTGTGGGGCCCCAGGCAGAGGAGTGAAACTGGAACCATCAGGGAACATGAGTGAATTTTGGCACAAACTGGGCTGCTGTGTGGTGGAGAAACCCCAGCCGGTGAGTCTCCCCACCCCCATGCCAACACACACAGAAATCAGTTACCGTATACTGTGAAGGAGACACACCATCTAGGATCTGCTAAAAAGCGGTCCTCTTACCTCCGTCTCTGCCAGGATAGTTTCTATGGGCAGGCAGGTCCGTCCTAGAATACAGGGGACTGGATGATGGACGAAGTGAATAGTCCTAGCTATCACTTCCTGTTCCTGTCCATTCTGAGCTAGGCCAGGGTTGTAGGTGGAGCTTAATACCTGTCAGTTTTCCCCATTGTTTCCTCATCAGCCAGCGGTGACTTTGATGTCCTTTCTTTGTCCAGTATTCACTCTGCAGGCCACTGCCCTCACCACCCTGCCTGTGTCCTCTCCGTGTTTGCTCTTCCAGCCTTGCCTTTCATTCCCCAGTGATTTATTTCCGTTATAGCACCATATCCCCTTTCCTACCAGGCCCTTAGCTCTTTCCTTAGTAGTTTTCAAGACTCCTTTTTGCTTCCTCTCCTGTGACTGCAGAAGGGGGTTTCAGACATAACTCCCCTGTTTTCCGCAAGCAGAAGAAGAAGAGGAGACGGATCGACCGGACCATGATTGGAGAACCAATGAATTTTGTCCACCTGACTCACATCGGCTCTGGGGAGATGGGGGCTGGAGATGGACTTGCCATGGTAATAAGGGAACGGGGACAGGCTGATACAGGGTTGCAGCCCAGAACTGTTCCTCTTTTTGAAAGTTCAAGCAGGGGACAGAACAGAATACTGGATGGGAAGTAAGAAGGTAGAATTCTAGTCCTGGTCACCAGTTGCATAAACTTGGGACCTGGCATTTCAGGGCTCTGGTCTAGGCTCCCTCAACTTTACAATTAGCAGATTGTAATTAATTGGGATGGGAGGTATATGTGTCTTCTTCCAAAAACCGTATTCTTCCTTCTCTTCACCTGAAGGTGAAATAGAGAACTGCTGTCTCAGTGCTACAGTAAGTCATACTGTGGTTGGGAATGATGGGGCAGGAAAAAGTCCAAGCACCTGTGTCTTCAATAACATCTAGTATGCGTTACTCTCTTGAAATAAGGGAAATGGGCCTGGAGATAGTGAAGGAGTCTCTTCACCAACTGTGAAACTCAGATAACTATGATAAGGTCCTTTGTGAGAGGATCTTATTAGTAAAAGACTAATATTTATCTCAACCTCACAAAGGTCACTGTGGAGGAAGGCATTGAGACCTCCCTCGGAAGAATGCTGATTAATTTTAACCTTTCCAGATGATTTTATTGTCAAGGAGATGGGGTCAGCCTCTTCCCTGGAGGGCACATGGGAGATCTCTTACTGTGAGGCATGAAGACTTAGGAGAGGGTTTCACCTGTGCTTTTTCACAGACAGGTGCAGTTCAGGAGCAGATGAGATCCAAAGGAAACCGAGACAGGCCCTGGAGCAATTCTAGGGGCTTGTAGCTCCAACAGGAATGGTGAGTGATTAGAGAAAGCCACCCAACACCTTCAGCACCTCCTGATGCCCTGCCTCAGAACCCTGATTGTCTGCAAGAGTGGGAATCAAAGGAAAAATTAGACTGGGAGAGTCAGTAATGTAGGATCCAGAAAAGCGGAGAGAAAGAGATGTACAGGCAGAAATAGAGAAAAGAGCACACTTTCTATGGAAACAGTCCGCACTTGATGGTGCCTTTCTCCCTAAGGCCTTGGTTTTCTTTGAGGGTAATCTGTTTTGTTCTGTTTTTTTCTTTTTTAAATCAGGTTGTGCTGTCTGAAGTCTCCACTCTGTTCCCAGCCCAGAAGAGATGCTGCCCCCACCTGATCCTTCCTTGAACCAGTGCCCCCAGGGCCCTCTTTTCTGCATCTGCCTGATAGTGCCTCAAAAGGCTTGGGGGCTGGACTCCCTCTGCTCCCTCTGGCTAGAGCCCCTCCTGGAGATGGGGTCAAGGCAGCAGGACTGACCAAGTGACTACTGATTGGCCAGAGGAGCTCAGCTGAAGCCCTGGACACTCTCAGATCTGAAATAGGAGTTTCTGGAAACCTGGAATGAGGTCCCTTCTCCTGAATGACGGTCTGGGTGCCACCTTTTTAAACTATTAACTTGGAACTCCTTAAATGGTAGGTGGGCGAGGTTACCAAGCTGAAGCTGGCTTTTTTGAGAAGCTCCCTACCTCCCTGCCCTTCTTCCTCCTGCAATGAACTGAAGCAGATGTCAAGCATGGGCTGGGATGGTGACCTCCGCCTAGTCTACTCTCTAAATCTCAGGCCTTAAGCTCAAGCTCCTCAGTATCTCTCTTGCCAATACCAGCATCTTCCTCTAGTTAGACCTCTAACCCTGTTTCTGTAGCATTGCTAACTCCCCAGTATCTTTCCTTTTTTTAAATTAAAATTTTAATTTAATATGAGTTCTCTTAATTATCCCCACCCTGCTATTACCTGTTATATCTTAACACCATCCTTGTTAAGAACCTTATTGTTTCCCATTGAGTAAGAGTTAAGGTAAGAGATGGATCTTAACCTGATGATATTCCAATTAAGCCCTGAGGACCTAGCCTGCACTCTGCCAACTCCCTGCTGGCCCAGGTGAGAGGAGGGAGAGGGATCTGGAGAGATACCCAGAATGCAGCACAACTGGGAGTTATGCCTCAGGGTGGACTTCTTTCCTGACCAGTGAGGTTGGAAGGTGATTGAAAACAATCATCTATGAGTTTAGGAATCTTAAGATTCTCACAGCCTGGGAGTAGAGAGACCCATAGAGCAAAGTTTCTCAATCTAAACACTTTGGACTGGGTAATTCTTAGGAGTGGGAGACTGACTTGTGCATCATAGGATTGCTAGCAATTATCTCTGGCCCACCCTAAGTGTGATAACCAAAAATGTCCCCAGACATTGCCAAGTGCCTCCTAGGGAGCAAAAGCACCCCAGGTTGAGAGCCACTGCTCCAGAGTCAACATATTTTTCTCTCAAGTGATTTCTCTGTCCTCTCCCTACCCCCATCCCATTATTCATCCTAAGCCTGAGACTTGATGAACTAGACCCTCTGTAAAGCAGGCTTAATAGGGCTGCACATCATCTCCAAACAGTTCTTTATTCATTGTGTCGCTTGTGCTTTGCAGGGGTTTTCTCTGTGATGGACATGTTCTATGCTGTTGCCCTCTTGCTCCCTGGAGGAGGTTCCTGCTGTGGTGGCATTGGGGAAGGGAGGGAGAGAAAAGCAGTAGAGCCGTAGACACCCCAGCACTGTCCTCCCAAATTTTAAGCTCTGTTTCTGTGCCCTATTTGTGGAATCCAACACAAACAAGACTCAGGGAGTTTTGTCTGAAGAACAGATCCCACTCCTCACCTGGCCGAAGGGTCTGCTTTAAGGTGGGAAAGTAATGGAGGAGCAGGGTCTTTAGGCACTTTGTTTTCTCAGGAGTTTTTTGTTCTGGCCCCTTCCTTGCCAGGAGATTAGGAAGGCAGAACGGAGCCGATGAGCTGCCTCCCTGCCCTGTGTCCAGAATGCAGGAGTCTCAGTAGCTCAGTAACAGGAACCATACTGTTTTGATGGTAGTGGGGGGTCAGGAATGTGGGAACAGAGGATCTGCTCTATTGATCCCACCTCCATGCAGTTTGCCCCCATCTACAGTGACTGAGGTTCTAATTTTTTCAAGTTTCAAGGTATTTCCTGAAGTTTTTCAGGGTCTGAGATTGCTCATAGAGATACATTCCCAGTTTACTCTGTTCCAGTCTAGCTAGCTGCTCTTGAAAGTAGCTCATCCCATTGCCCTTAAGTAGCTCAATAGCATGAGGGTTTTACTAGATCTAAAGGGTTGACAAGGTAGGGTAGAAAGATGGCAGTTCCTGGGATCTCTTGTCACCCTGATTTTTAGCCTTATTCTTATGCTGATTCTTTGGACACAATCTATTCTTTGGTGCTCTCTCTCCTTTAGCTACCTTCTCCAATGCGTATGCTACCATCACTTTACAATATTTAGAGTGATGGGAATAGGTTTGAGAGTCATAATTTATATTGAAAATTTGTTGGACTTCTGAATACATTTTTTTTCAAATAAAAAGTTTAAGCAAAATAGTCACAGAGTAATTAATCACTACAGCTGTATCTTGGGTTAGATCTGGCTGATGAAGGTAACTCCTAGAAAGTGGCTCTGACTTGGGATTTGTACCACTGCCCTTTCTGTGGAGAAAGGAAGACTGAATTTTAAGAAGGCAAGACCACCATCATCTTCTAAGGGCTCAGCTCCTGTTTGGCACTCATCTGATATTTTTCAAGAGAAGTACTTGTTTCAAACCAACTTTGGAAATGAGGAAGATGAACAACATTTTATCCTGGGTGATGGGAAGGGCTCAAGGAAGATGCTGCTAGCTACCCAGTTTCATTTTACAAGATTTTTGGTCTATCCCTCAGATAACTGTAAAAAGACACAAGACCAAACAATGTTTTTTCTGTACTAAAAATACCCAGTGGGTGCTGGGGTGCTTGAAAGGGGTGGAGGGGTTGAGATGCTGACACCTCTTCTCGCAGATCAAGTGGCCATTACCTCCGGTTTCTGTCTATCTGAGTAAGGAAACAAAGAAAAGGGGAAATATTATAATGACATCTATTTCTTTTTTCCTTGCTTCATCTCCCTCTCCCCACAAACCCACATTCCCTCAACACGACTGCCCCCTATTGATGCCTTTTTAAATATTGAATAGCCTTGGGCACGTGGAGAAAGAAAAACAAATTGGCAAAATGACCATGTACACATTTTATCTTCCTTCCCCTCTCCTCAAAGGTGCTGTCATCCTGTCTATTGAAAATATTTTGATCAGGTCAGTCAGCATTTGGCAGCTCTTTTGGTAAAGCAGAGGACTTCCTTGAGAATTCTTAGGTTGCTGGGAATAATCCCAGAAGAGTTCTTGGGGATGGTGGTTAAGAGCATTGGCACTAGTGTCAAACCTGGCACTCATTGAAATCCTGCTGTGACTCTGCCACTTAGTAGCTTTATAAACCCTGCTTCCTTTATCTGTAAAGTGACAATACCTCATAGGGTTGGTGGAGGGCTGATCCCGGTAAAGTACACATAGCAAAACCTCAAATATTTGTTGTTACTGTTAAAGCATTAATAAGCTGAAAATTATCTTCCATGTCCATTAATTATCTGGGCATCAAGAATTCTTTACAAGGGTTCAGAAAACTGTACTTGAACAATTAAAATAAAAAAGACCACAACACACACACAAAAATTCTTTACATATCTACAATCTTAACAATTTGGTCAATTACCATCTGATGACCAATAAATAATTCATGTTGCCTAATAACCAACCAGTTGTTCAAGATACAACACAGGTGGAATCCATGGGCAACAATAATGTGAATAAACCAATGAATGTTATGAATCTGTAACAAAACATAAGTAACAGTTCATGCGAGCACACTAGGTTTAGAGACGGGTTTTGGCTATCAGGACTTTTTCAGATCCATCATCAAAGATCCTGGCTCATCACCAAACACTTACTGGTTGCATCTTTGTGAACACTGAAGAGAGGCTGTTCCAAATATCCTCCAGCCCAGTCTTGACCTGCCTCCAAAACGCAAGAGCCGGGCTGGGGCTGATTAAGTGCAGGGGGCTGGGTCTCAGTCTGGTGCTGAGGGGTGCTATGGTGGTGGTGGTGGTGGTGGTGGTGGTGGTGGTGGTGGTGGTCCCACTGCTGCAGCTGGCGTCAGAACAGGGGCCCGAGTCCAGCGGGCACTCCTCAAGGTGCCGATCACAGCGACATTGATGGTAGGTGCAAGGACGGTGCTCTGTGCGGAGTTGGCTCAGTGCCCCTACTCGAAGGCGCCCTGAAAGGCCCTGCAGCCTCCCGGCCCGGGTCCGGCTCATGGTGCCTGACTTGCAATGGCAGTGCCACGGGCCCCAGGGCATCAGCACCAGCCTCAGGTCTTCGGGAGGAGGCATGACTGTGGTTGAGGGCCGGGGTCTGGGGGTGGACCCTGCTGTTGACCACCGGGTCAGGCTGGTGTCCGAGAGGGTTGGGTGCTCGGGGTTCTCAGTAGAGCGCCAGGTGGAGGGTGGCAGGCTTGTGGTCAGCCTGTATTCTGGATACTGGATATTCGCTGCAAACCTTGAGGTGAACTTCGTTGTACTGGCTATCGTACTGGCGACCTCTAAATCGCTGTTATTCTTTTGGGCATTAATCACAACCCCTTCTTCCAAAGACCCATCCCCATCTTGCTCCCACGAACGCAACCTGCTGATGTCCGTGGACACCGTACTGGCCAAGAGCTCGGCAGCAGCGGGGCCGGCCAAGCGGTCAGCATTGGCCACGACGTCATCCTCATCATCCTCCATTATTACCTTCCTCTTCGGGGGAATGCCGGTCCGGGGGGTTGTCCGGTATTTGCGGGTCATCGTGCCTCCCAAGCGGAAACTGACCGGCTGCGTCCCAGCTGAAGTCAGGCCTTGGGCCCCCGCCGCCGCTGGGGGCCTCAGACTCAGCAGCAGGGCCCAGAGCAGCGCACCGGCGGCGGGGACCATGGGGCTGGACCGTGTAGGGCTCAAAGGGAGGCCAGTGACGGAGGCCGGGGCTCCTACTCTCTCTGCCTTCCGCTCTCCACCGACCCACCGGGTCGTTAGAACGAGGGGCTCTGCTGCGCGCGCCACGCCCCTCCCCCAGGCCCTCTGCCCCGCAGCCCAGGCTGGGCTAAAAGTCCCCCAAACCCCCCTGCCGCAGGACTCCCCTGACAGACAACGGATTGTGATGTGAGGGGCCGGGGAAAGAGCAGTTCGCTTCCTTGACACACAGCTTAAGTCTCTCATCGCAATTTATTAACCACTATACATCTGAATTGACTAAAGAAAGGGGTGTGCATGCGTGTGTGTGTGTGTGTGTGTGTGTGTGTGTAAACCGATTTGTGAGAGAGAGGAGAGAGAGAGAAACATCCATTTGTTGTTCCACTTATTTATGTGCTCATTGGTTGCTTCTTGTGTGTGCCCTGACAGGGGATGGAACCTGCAACCCTGGCTCTGACCATCTGAGTCCTGGCCATGGCTAAGAAAGGATTTGAAAGCATTTCTTCCCAGGCTCACAGGCAGCAGACATGATGGAGGAAGAGGGGCTTACAGGGGTTCTCCAAGATTCCTGAGCGGACTCCTGTCTGGCTCCCAGCAGGCTAGTTGTGTTAGGCCGTGCCCTTCCCGTAGCCCCTCGCCTTCACAGACTGCTAGAATACCCCAGGTGGAAAGGATCTCAGCCCCTTCCTTTAGGAGGGTGAAAATGACTCACTGAGACGAAGTTATCAGCCCAAGCAAGACTAAGACCCACAGCTTTGCACTTTCCCATACAAAATGCCACTACATGCTGAAATGAAAGTCTCCCAGCAGATCAAGTTCCAGACCTCAAAGCCCTGCTTTGAAGGCAAGGTTGAGGGAGGAATGACACCCTATCAGGCTGCAAAGATCCAGCGATGGGTTAAGGTGTAGGCAGATCAATATCTTTGCTTGGTACTAAGACCCTTTATTCCAGTCCCATGCTAGGTCCTTCCTGAGCCATGGAGATCCTGGTCCAGCCTAGGAGAGAGAAAAATAGGTGGGCCCGGGTTTTACTCACAGGTGTGGGGAAAGAAGCCAGGTGAATCGGAAAGCTGGATGCTTGAGTTGTTCATCACTTAGGATCCTTTGCTCCCTAGCGCCCCTCCCCCACTGGATAGTCTCTCCTTTTCACTGCCAACAACCATATCCCTTTCTAATTTCTAGGGAATTGCCTCTAAATTCTTTTTTTAAAAGATTTTATTTTTTTAATTTTTAGACAGAGGGGAACGGGGGGAGAAAGAGAAGAAGAGAAACATCAATGTGTGGTTGCCTGTCACACAGCCCCCTGCTGGGGATCCAGCCTGCAACCCAGGCATATGTCCTGATTGGGAATTGAACCAGCAAACCCTTTGGTTCCCAGGCCAGAGCTCAATCCACTGAGCTACACCAGTCAGAGCTGAATCTCCTCTAAATTCTGTGCTGTGATCATTCCTTTATTCCTTGTTGCCTCAGCACTTCTATAGTTTTTCATTTGTTTTTATTGGATACATTAGAGTTCTCAATTTCTTCTCAAGGTATGTGCAGTTTTCCCAGATACCTTGAAACATATGAGAGCAGGTCCTCTGGCTTTTAGTTCCTTTGTAGCTACCTCAAAATGTTAAGAAAATGGCTTTAGCCCTGGTTAGTGTGGCTCAGTGGATTGAGCACCAGCCTGCAAAACAAAGTGTTCCCTGTTCGATTCCCAGTCAGGGCACATGCCTGGGTTGCTGGCCAGGTCCCCAGTGGGGGATGCATGAGAGGCAACCACACATTGATGTTTCTCTCCCTTTCTTTCTGCCTCCCTTCTCCTCTCTAAAAATAAATAAATAAAATCTAAAAAAAAAAAAAAAAAAAAAAAAAAGGAAAGAAAATGGCTTTACATATCCCACCCCGAAACCTTTATCCTTAAGCTCAGAACTTACTCTCTGACAGCTTCAGGGATATGGATCTGATCCAAGGAGATGAGTTGGGCCAGTTCTCCCAGGCTATTCAGAAAACGAATCTTTCTCGAGAACTTGGAACTGAAAAGAGAGGATAAACCACATGTGTTGTATACCCGGAAGAGGGCTCCTGGAGACCCTTACAAAGGGAAGCGTAACAAGCAGAGAGGGGATAAAAGGCTAGAAAGAGTCAGGGTGGGGCAAGTTTTTCTTACTCTTGATTTTGAAAATGGGAAAAAGTGGGGGGACTATTTGAGATCCTGTTTCATGGCTAATGTCATCAGTTTGGCTCATAAAAACTCTTATTTATATGAGTTAAAAAAAAAAAGGAAGAAAAAGAAAATGGGAAGAAGGGGAAGGGAAAGTGTCCTTGCCCCCAGAGCTAGTACCCACCTGACGAAGGGGCGCAGCAGTGCCAGGAATGCCTTCACATACCACGTAGCATGGACAACCACCAGGGCGCGCAGGTTCTTCCTTAGCCTGAAGGAGAATTGGAGATCATTCTATTTCTTCTTCTACCTTCATGCCTGAAGGGCAGGTGGAGCTACATTCAGTACTTTAACTTCCTTCGCTTCTCTAACTTCTAGATTTTTCTGGCAACTGGGTCTAACCCCCATTCTTTTCATTGCAATCTCAGCTCCATCCATTTTGTTCCGCTCTTGCTCCTCATTCTTAGGAAACTCTCCTCTAGGAATCCCTCAGCCTGGTCTTCGCTACCCCATTGCCCCTCCTGTGCCCTTCCCCTGCATAAGGTCCTTTGGTACCCTTCTCCATCTCTCCATGACCAGGCCTATTTATAAAACTCCAGGTGGAAGAAGACCAGTGAGGAGAAAATAAAGAAGGAGGAAGAAGAAAAAGAAAAATGAGCAAAGGGAAGATGGAGGAAAGGAAGGAACGTTGGGGGGAAAAATCTGTGGGTCAGGGATGAATGCAGAGAAGACAATGGATTGGAAAGTGAAATAAATGACCAGACCGTGGGAAAAGGAAGGGGTGCCTTCTAGGTGCCAGGTAATATGCCACTTTGGTTTACTTGATTTTCACAAATTCCCAGTGGCAAAGGTACTCTCATTGCCATTTCCCAGATAAGGAAACTGAATCCCAGAAAGGTTAAGTGACTTGTCAAAAGTCACACAGCTGATAAAAACAAAACAAAACAAAACAAAACAAAACAAAACAAAGTCACACAGCTGGTAAACGGCAAAGACAACATTTGAAACTTGCTTTCTCTGACTCCAGGAGAGAACAGAGGACAGAAAAGGCTTAGAAAAAGGTACAGAGGGACACAAACAAGGAGGAACTAAGTGGAAGAAGAACAAAGGTAAAGATGGAAAAGAAAAAGCTAAGACAGACTCGTGTTCTGAGGCCCCCTCGTTCTAAGGCTCACCGCCGGTCCAGAGTCCGGTAACACTGGCGCATCCAGCTCAGAGGTGGAACTTGGGCCCGGCCTGTGGCCCCACTCAAATGAACAAGCAGATAATTTTCAGCTACCAGCAGCTCTAGAGTTCCCACCATATACCTGGGGGAGACAAAATGGTCAGGGAAGGTAAGTGTTTGGGGTTGTGGGGGATGAGAGGGACATTACTACAGACTCTGCAATAGGCTACCATTTCTTTAAATTTTACTTATTTATTTTTAGAGAGAGGGGAAGGGAGGGAGAGAGAGAGAGACAGAAACATCAAGGTGTGGTTGCCTCTCACACGGCCCCCACTGAGGTCCTGGCCCACAACCCAGGCATGTGCCTTGTCTGGGAATCGAACTGGCGACCTTTTGGTTCGCAGCCTGTGCTCAGTCCACTGAGCTACACCAGCCAGGGCTCAGCTACTATTAAAGAAGGGGTTTCTTTTTTACTTTTCCCTCCCTAACATCCAACCTGGAGCCTCTCAGGCCTCCCATCTCACCTAAATAAGTGTTCCATGACATAGGTATAGTTGGGGATGCTGCTTCTAGGTAGATAACAGGAAGCAAAGAGGATGACAGCATTGAGGCCATCACCATGGTAACCTGGGAAGGATAAGGGAAATTTCAGTCAACAAAGGTGTACTGACAGACATACTTAGGTTCAGGGTCTCTGGAAGTTACAGAAGGAGTGTGAGCTCAATAACTGAGTTTCCAGCTTAGGCATTTTATTCAACAAGTCACAGTTCTTACACCTCCACTTATGCTAGCCATTACCTCCATGAGACAGGACTTTCTTATAGGGCTCAATGACCGTCATGTCCACTTGCAGCTCCCGCTGCCCTGTTCGGAACACCCTCCAGCGATGACCGTTATCTCCAGCCACATCCCACATACAAGCCTGGCCCAGCCTTTCTGCTGCCTCACTGGCTCCCAGACCCTCTACTTGGGGCAGCTCATCTACAAGAGAGGGATGGGGAAGGATCAACAGAGCAGAATACACACTTTCAGTACCTTGCAACTTCCCCAGATTCCTAGAGTCTATTGCTCCAACCTCTCACTCCTCAATTTGTCTTCATGACTCTAGTCCTAGTTTGTTCAATACACCCAACCCCTTGCTGGTTTTTATTTCCTGCAATTCATTATCCTTACTTTCACTAGACAGTGGCCTTGATGTAACTTTGCACTATGGTAGGTTGATGGCCCTTGCTAATATCAGTTTTTTTTTTTTCCCCAGATTCTTTCTTTCTATGATTCTTGAGTGAGGTAATTTATTCCCAAATCTTCAGTTACCATCAATAAGGTGATGACTCCCAAATTTGCCTTTTTAACCCAGGCTTCTCTACCTAATTCCAGACCTATATTTCTAAATGCCCAGACTAGACATCTCTACTTTAGGTGTCTCTGTCATCTCTAAGCCACCAGATACAAAGTGCAACTCAAACTCATGCTCTTCCTCATCTCTCCCTTATTTCCTTTCTTGATGAATGGCCCCGTCCATCCAGCTTCCTGGGAGAGAAAACTGCTCGTCATCAAAGGCTCTTTCTTCTCTATCAGCCCTCAAGCCAGCTGGACCCTAGACCCTCTTTCATCTGCCGCCATTACATTCTTTTATCATTCTTTTCTTTTATTGTCTCGGTTCAGGTTCTTAGTAGTTGTCACCTGGCTTTAGTATGAGCCTCCTAACTGGTCTCCCTGTCTTTAGTTTGTTTCTCTGCATTCCACCCTCCATACCACGGCTAGAGCAAACTTTCTGTTCTCTCCTACCTTTTTTACTCAAATGGTAACATGCTATACCCACTAACTCTGCATGGTGATAGAAAGAGCTACCTCAAACAAACAAACAAACAAACCAAAAAAAAAAAAAAGAAAAAAAAAAAAAGAAAGCTTCCTCATCTTAAAAAATATTTGCCTATCCCTGGCTGGTGTGGCTCAGTGGATTGAGTGCCAACCTGCAAACCGAAGGGTTACTGGTTGGATTCCCAGTCAGGGCACATGCCTGGGTTGTGGGCCAGGTCCACAGTGGGGACTGTGTGAGAGGCAACCACACATTGATGTTTCTCTCCCTCTCTTTCTCCTTCCCTTCTCCTCTGTCTGGGAATAAATAGAATCTTTAAAAAAAAATACTTGTCTAGAACTTAGTATTCCATTGTATGGATGCACCACAATAGTATTAATACCCTACTGAGGGACCCTTAGGTTGTTTTCAATCTTTTCAGAGTGATTAAATCTGATCATTTCACTCTCGTCATTAAAAGCATTCAATGGCCCTGGCTGGTATAGCTCAGTGGATTGAGTGTGGGCCTGTGAACCAAAGGATCGCGGTTCAATTCCCAGTCAGGGCACATGCCTGGGTTGCAGGCCAGTTCCCGGCAAGGGACGCACGAGAGGCAACCATACACTGATATTTCTCTCTCTCTCTCTCCCTCTCTCCTTCCCTTCCCCTCTAAAGATAAATAAATAAAATGTTAAAAAAAAAAAAAAAAAGCATTCAATGACTCCCCATTGCCTAAGATAAAATCTAAACTCTTTAGCGTGGTAGCAAAGATCTCCATGATTTGACCTCGTCTACTTAACATAACGCTCTTTCGTCATTCTTTCTTCACCTCCCAGCCCTTCATATCTGTGATATAACGATATATATATTTTTTGTTTTGTCCCTAGCTCCTGATGAAAAAGGTGAAAAGAGTATCTTTTGCTATTCATAACAAGCCTCTTTCAAACACAGAGGTTTATATTAATGAGTTCACTTTGGAAAGCTCCTAAGGATGAGTGGCTGGTTGCCAGGGGAACCATCGAGGTGACCAAAGGGCTGGAACTCTAAGGGAGGAAAGAGAACCTAGAGGTTGTGGTAGTTACTAATGGCCAGTGAGTTAATCAATCATGCCCACTTAATGAAGCCTCCATAAAAACCTAACAGAAGGGGTACAAAGAGCTTCTGGGCTGGTTAACACATGGAGGCGCTGGGAGAGTGGTGTGCCCAGGGAGGGCATGGAAGCTCCACAACTCTTCCCACATACATTGTCCCATGCATTTCTGCCTCCTGGCTGTTCCTGAGTCGTCTCCTCTTATAATAATTTGTAATCCAGTAAGTACATTGTTTTTCTGAATTCTAGTGATCTATTCTAGCAAATTACCCAGCCTGAGAAGAGGGTAGTAGGTAGCCAATCGATCTGAAGCATAGATGACACACCTAGACATGCAACAGGTGTCCAAGGTGGGGGCGGAGGTGGCAGTCTTGTGGGACTGAGCCCTTAACCTCTGGGGTCTGCACTAACTTCAGGTAGTTAGTGTCATAACTGAACTTTAGGCCACCTAGTTGGTGTCTGGATAGTCGGAAAAGTGGTCAGTGTGGGGAAAACCCACACATTTGATGTCAGAAGTGTTGTGAGTAGCAGTTTTCCTTAGTATCTAGAGTCATACTTAACCCTTTGAGTCCCCTGACATGCTGCGGTACGGCCCAAGCAGCTTCTTCCAGCCAGGCTGCCGCCTCTCCAACTGCCTGACAACCGCTCAGTCACTTCCTCTGTGAAGGCTTCCCCAGCCCCTCTCCAGCAGAACTGACCTCTACCTTCTCTCTGCCTGCATTGTACCCTGTACACAGGTAGATCATAGCTTCAATTGCATTTATTCGTATCTGTTTATTTCTTACTAAACAGAGAACTTCCTGAGAGTGGTAGAGATTATCTTATTTATCTTTACAACTCCAGTTCTAGCTCATTGATGGCATGCACCCGGCAGTCATTCAGTAGTTTTCCTTAATTAACAAAGGACCCTGCCCATCCTCTACTGACTCTTTCCCATTGAATTCCTAGGTTCTACCTTTGTATTCTGAAGAATTAATTTTGCTCACTTTACCTCTCTGACACCACCTTATCAGTTCTAACTTCAGTCCCACTAAATCCATCCTGAGTTTTAACTTAGGCCTCTACTCCTTCCTGCTCATTCCTCAGGTTTCTTTCCCACCTTCCCAATCAAATTCATGTCCACTGTCCAGCTGCTCGGAGTCTGAAGGTGTCTCTAATTCATCTACTTCCAGGTCAGAGCTACCATCAGGAGATGAAGGTGCTGAGTGGGTGGAAGAAGCTTCATTATCTCCAGGCCCCGTTGTCAAATTCAGTTGCAAATCTGGGGCAGAAAGACGCTTACGCATGGCACGGTGGCCACACAGGGCTAAAGTGCTGGGGGTACCTGGGATTGGGGGAGAGGAGACAAAAGAGTAGACAGACATGTGTGTTGGTTAGAATTTCTGTGTATAGAGGTGATAATATGGGGTGAATTCTAAAAAAAACGAACACAGGGGGCATTTGAGAAAAGCGAAATAGCATTGCAAAAGGATGAGGATGGCATAAACCTCCACTGGGTTAGAATTAAGAACTTGAGGCCAGCCCTAGCCAGGTAGGCTCAGTTGGTTAGAGCATTGTCCCCATATGCCAAGGTTGCGGGTTTGATCCCTGGTCCGGGCATATACAAGAATCAACCAATGAATGCATGCAGTGAACTAATAAACAAGTGTTTCTCCCTCAGAATTAACCCCCCCAAAACAAAAACAAAAACAAAAAACCTTGAGGCCTGGGTTCTAATTTACCTACCTGCCTGTGCATCTCTTCTACGATTGTCAGGATCTTCAGAAGAGTCAGCCTTCTCAGGAAGCAAACTGGAGGGAAAAAAAAGATTAAAAGGGGGAAGAAATATAGGCTAAAGTCATCAAGCCAGGTATCATGTAATCAATTCTTTCTTCCCACCACAATTTTATCACCTCTGGTTTCTTCCCCACCTCTTCATGTTCTAATTTACATTCCTGCCCCCCCCCCCCCATCTGTGACCATCCCTTCCCTCTCCCAGTCTCCCTCTCATCCCCTCACCTAGGGAATTCTTCATCCTGCCACTCCTCCTTCAGCTCCAGTTCCCCAAGTCTCAGGGATGCTGCTAGTCCAGCTGCTTCTGCATTCTCCGTGACCCTAAAGTAGTCCCCCAACCCCCGGTGGAAAAGATTATCATGAGACAAACTAGGTAGTGTCTCGAGGGAACCAGATTGCAGGTAGGAGACACTGGAATGAAGAACAGGAATTAAGGTGCAGAGCCCTGAGCAAGCCTTAAGAACTCCTCTCCCAGACAGATGTTTCTACTATGCTCACTGCTTGCTGGAAACAGATTATCCCTACTGTTGGGTTTAGTGTTAGGGTTAGGGTTTGGGCAGAGGAAGGATAGAATGTAAAACTAATCATATTTACCCCTCTGGCAGTCGCTCCACCTACACAGTAGGAGTGAGAAGTAAAATCCACATTATAATTGGCTGGACGCCGACAGACCTGCCCATCTATCACTAGGCAAAGTTCAGGAAGATGGCACCTAGACAGGCCTGTCCTCCACCGCGCTGGGGAGTAGTCAGGGGAAACCAGTCTGGGTGGAGGGGTGGGGGAAGAAGGTAAAGAGGAAGATAGATTTGCTGGGGAGAATCTGGACCTAAACTTCTGGGTCTGCTTTCCTAATGGCCATTCTGGAGGGTGGGGTTTAGAAAACAGAGAACAGGCAGATTTGTCCCAGTCAAAATATAGAAATTTCCTTAAAAAATAGAACAAAAACACTCACAATAGGGAATTACCCTGGACTCCGTTTCTCAGTTCCATACCATACTAACATTTCCTACCTAAATAAAGCCACCCTCATTCCTTCTCTGTAAGTTAATTTTTAGTTTTATTGCTTCTAGGAACCTGATAAGAACCGGTAAGAGCTGGATGGTGGGAAAGTCCCAAGACTAGTCACTTTTTGTTTCTAATTGTCAGCCAAAATCTCACTTACCCAAGATCCAATGTCTTTTCTCCTGCCTCTTGTATAGTTCCCATCTTCACAAATCTGTCCCCTTCCTTAAACTCCTGGAGCAGTCAAGAGGCTGATTACCCCAGCTCCTCAACACTTTGGAAGCCTTTCTCTGCCTCAGCTGTTGTTGTCTTGCCTCTAAGAAGGAAGCTGTGGAAGGGAGGTAACCTCACCTTCAAACAGGTTTTGCCACCTCCCTTCCCAAAGAGCAGGTTTGCCCAAAAGGAGGACCATGCCTATGTGGGGGAGGGTTTTGGAGAGAGTACTTTTCTAAAATGGCTAGTCTTGGAGGGCTCTAGGAAGGCAATCTGCTCTTCTTTCCAGACTCCTTAGAATCTGGAAGGTGCTCTAAAGAAAAAGAGGCAATGGTAAAAATCACTTTGGTTTAGGACTATCTTGGCCCTACTTTTTGAGAATAAGTGACTCAGAAGCATGTTATAAGGATAGTTCTGGGAGAAGAAACAAATTAAAGGAGAGGCTGAGGATGAGGGGAGGTAAAAGACTGTTGCTCCTTATTCCCAAAAAGAGTCAACAGAAGGAAGATATTAAATTACAATAGGGCCCTGGCTGGTGTGGTTCAGTGAACTAAGTGCCAGCCTGTGAACCAAAGGGTTGCTGGTTGGATTCCCTGTTGGGGCACATGCCTGGGTTGCAGGCCAGGTCCCCAGTAGGGGGTGCTCGAGAAGCAACCACACATTGATGTTTCTCTCCCTCCTCCCTCCCTCCCTGTCTCTAAAAATAAATAAATAAATAATCTTTAAAAAAAAAATTACATGGAAACACCATAAAAAAAATACAATAGGAAGAAGGGAGAAAATCTTGAGGATGAAACAATGATCTGATGAAAGGCCTGATTATAGTCATTAAAAGAGACGGTAAGACCCAACCAGGAAAAAAATTATTTAATTCTTTAACAAAATGCAAAATAAAGTACCCAAGTTACAAAACATAAATTCCTTTGGTTCAGTAATCACACCACTATTTTTTACCTTCCAATGGCTACACACATCATCCCCTCAACGTGAAGTCACACCGTCCCCCTCATACCGAAAACATCATGCTAAAACCATCACATTCCCCACAATTCAGTGAAACTGTTGGCAACTTACATGGAATAGAGCTGCGGGATAGGAAAAGGGGTAACAGGTTGGTCTGAAGAAAAAAGGGAGGCTACACATGCAGAATAAGTCAGTGGGTGGGAGCTCTTTGTTGGGTCACTGTGGTATGAATCATACCCCTGTACATGCTACATGAGGCTGAGTCCCTTGGTACAATCACACATAAGTACAGATGATCCAGTGACCCTGACTAACTGCCAAGGAGAACAGAACTTCTAGTCTAGATCCTTAGTTCTACTGACGGGGAAAATGAGACTTAGAGATGAAGAGTCTTGCCGAAGACACACAGTTTGTGGCAGTCCGTATTAGAACTCCATGATTCCTTTTACTGTGAGCAAGAGAATGACATGGACACGAAATTGACAGACCCGCTAAGGCAGGGGAGGAGCCGAGGCTCTCATTGCAGTTCTGCTGTCTTTTGGGAAGAGTGCCCATGAGGTCGTAAGGCCTTTCTGAGCATCTCTGGAATGCTCAGGGCTCTTGTGGGTTTCATCAGGCTCCCTGTGGCTTTGGGACAAGGGATCCAAAGAAACCAAAATCCAGGCCACCTGAGCAGGGCAGAAGATAATGGCCTCTAATCTGCTCCCAAATAATCCTACAAGAGTCACAAACTCATAAGAAAAAATTTAGCCACCTTGGAATCAGACACCATTACCTAACTGGGGGCAGAAAGAGGAGTCACGAAGCTGGAAATCTGCTAAAGGCTGAGAGCTAGAACAGTAGTTTCCAACGCACTCTCTATATGCTGTATAGCTTAGATTGGGTATTCAATAAATACTTGACTCAGTGAGAGGAGAAATGAACACATGGAGACAATGAATGTTTGTTTCCATGAGAGATACTGGTTCTGTTAAAGAGCCTTGCTGAGGGCACTTTTGGGGTACACATTCTTTTTTGTGCCACTGCTGGAACAGTGTAGGAGTTGTATTATACCCCTGGGGAGTCAGTGCAGATCTAAAGAATTAAATTAAATAACAGAATTGGATTGATAGAGATTGGAGGCGGGGGGAGGGGGGGAGGTAGAAAGCCATTCCTAAAGTAGCTGCTTTCTTTTACTTCTTTCTCCTCCCAGATTTATGAGAACAGTACCGGTTCGCCATATCCTGGAGCAATGAAGACAGAATTGCTGAAACCTCACCAAACATGCATTCGTGGTGGTTCAAGCAACCTCTCTCACTAACCCCTCCCCTCCCAATGGTCACTTCTTGGGCAGGGAGGCAGTGGAAGATTGTGACAGCGAGATCTGGCTGCACTTCTCGAAGATGGCCTCGGCCGAGAGTTTAGGCAGCCCCTGATCCAGAGGGCACTCGTCCACCAGGCTGTTCATGGGCGTGGGAGGCAGTGGAGGCTCCTCCTCATCTTGACTCAGTCCAGGAATCAGCGAGGTACCTGCCCTGTCCAATTCCTTGTCCACCTGCTCCCTGGACACATCCATTGTCGCTGGCTGCCCTGAAGGGCTTGTCGTGGAGTCAAAATATGCTGACAGGGCTTCCTGAAGGAGAGGCAGAAGTTTCTTTCGAGACACCTGGGTGTTGCCTTGAACATAGGCTTGGAGGTTAGGGTCAGGGCTTGGGATAAGGGTCAGCTTCAGGGCTGGAGAGTGACAGTGTTCCAGGACATCGCACATCTAAAGGGGCGACAAGATGGGGAAACAGTACATAAGGTGGTGAGATCAATTGCTGAGGCTTCTAAGTTGGAGGCTTCTCTTACGGAGGAGAAATATTTTTTAAAAATTTGAATTTATTGATTTTAGAGAGAAAACAAAAGGGAAGAGAGAGACAGACAGACAGAAACGTTGATTTGCTGTTCTCTTGTTCATGCATGCATTGGTCATTCCTGCATGTGCCCTGACCGAACTGCAACCTTGGCGCCTGGGGGCAACACTGACCAACTGAGCAGTCTGGGCATGGCGAGAAATATTTTTTAAATCACCCAGAGTTCAGCTTTACTGCTTGTAACAAAAGGCACATCAGCTAATATAATAGTCTTTTAGAAGCAGAAGAAACTTTTAAGATCATACATTTCATTTTATTAATACGTAAACCAAGTCCCCAGGAGATTAACCATCTCGAGCAAAATCGTGTATTACAGGAAGTGGTAGAATGTAGACCAGAACCCAGGACCCCCAGCTCCTAACAACCTAGTGCTGTTTCCTAGTGTTTTCCTTCACTCAAAGACTTTAACTCTATCCTTACCTGCAAGGGGACAAGCATCTACACTGAGGTCGAGGGGAGGACAGAGGCAGACAGAATGAACAGATCCAAGTGGAGGTGGGAGGCACGCCATGCACGATGCCAAGTCTGGCCATCCACAAGTATCACCTCATTGAATCCTCACAACTACCTTATAAGGTTGGTATTACTATTATCCTCACTCACAGGCTGCAAAACTGAGGCACAGACAGATCAGGTAACTTCCTAGAGTCATAGTTTGAATGAAGCAAAGGTGACCCTTGAACCTAGGTCTGTCACCGAAGCTGGTGTGTTGAGTCACTGTATTACACTACTCCTCACAGAGGAAATGGTAGGGCAGACTGTGAAAAAAGGACTCCCACTGCCCAGCACAAGGCCGCCCCGGCTGTGGGGGCATCATCCCAGCTCCAGGACGGCGGCGGGGAGAAGGTGGGGAGAGGCACTTCTCGCAGCCAAAGTGCCTTTTCCTTCATGACATGATTGGTAGGAGCCACCATTTACCGAGTGCTTACTTTTGTACCCAGCAATGTACTTCACATATGACTTTATGTTTAATGATCTCATCAAACTAATTAGTAGGTAATATTATGCCATTTACAGGCTCAGAAGTCAACTGACTTGCTTTAGCTCAAAGAGAAAGTAAGTGGCAAATCTGGGATAGAAAAGCATGTCTCTCTGCCTTTAAAAACTGTAGTCTTTCCCCAATGCCAAACTATCTTCCACTGAATGAAGTTACATTTGTTGCCTAGAGAAGAAGACAGAGGCAAAGAGAGGTGTGGGAAGGGGTGGCCGTACCTCTTATGGGCTCAAAGGATTATCTGGCTGTATTCAGATCCAGCTTCACCAGTCCTCAAGTAGCCTAAGCAACCTAAAGAGGCCCTGGACTGCTCTAAGTCCACTTTTAAATTCTTCCCTGTGCTAATGAGTATAACCAACAGAGGAAAAGAAAGGGGAGGAGGTGGAAAAGGTGGCTAAGCAGAAGATCAGGCAAGAAAAACACCTGCTCCTGGATCGCTTTTCCACAGAGTCAGCACTACACAGGGTGATTACTCCCTACATGAGTAAGTGTGGAAAAGGTTTCTCTTTCGTTTCCCATTTTCCGGGCAAGAGGGTAAAGAGAAATAAATTGGTTTTCAAGGTTGGGGAGTTAATGATTAAACTAAGAATTGAATTTTAACTGTAGATTCATTACGTTTCCTTTTAAAAAAAAGATTTTATTTATTTTCAGAGAGGGGAAAGAAGGAAGAAAGAGAGGGAGAGAAGCATCAATGTGTGACTGCCTCCCATACGCCCCCCACGGGGGACCTGGCCTGCAACCCAGGCTTGTGCCCTGACTGGGAATCGAACCTGCGACCCTTTGGTTTGCAGGCCGGCACTCAATCCACTGAGCCACTCCAGCCAGGGCCATTACATTTCCTTTTAACTTGACTTCAGGTTCCTTCTAAGTAGGAACTCAATTTCACATTCGCTTTGGAATCCCCCTTGCCCAATGGCAGTATGATTAAGGATATTCACAGAGACAGAGGATGAAAAAGGCAGGGAAGGGAGACCCTGGAAATAGGTCAGGGCACCTCTGTGTGACTATGAGAACCAAGGAGAGGGCAGCATGTGCAGGCAGAGCTCTGTGGAGCCCTCAGCTTGAAGCAGAGAGACTCACTGTCATTCGGAGCGCTGCATAGGGACAGAAAATAGCCAACTGCCGCACTGGCTCATTGTGAGTGTTGAAGAAGATAGTCATGGCGACCAGGACATCATAGCTGTGAGTCTGGCAGAAAGCACGGAGATCCGCAAGGAGGCCGGACCTCTGCAGGAAAGCCTGAAAGAGAGGACACAGACAGAGATGAGGACTAGAGCTGGTCACCTTGTCACCACCACTGATCCCGAATGAAATGCTTATGAAGGGTTTCTTTACTTGTTAGCCTGGGGCTCCATAAAAAGCGCATCTACTATTCACTCAGTGCTATCTATGTGTTGGGAGGCAGTCAGTAGAATGGGGAGAATACAGGTTTTGGATTCAGATAGAACTGATTTGGAAATCAGCTCTATCACTTATTAGCTATATGATGATCCAAGCCACGGTGGACCCTGTAAACAGTGAAGGCCTTTACATTTTACTACAAGTGCAATGCAAAGGCAATAAAGGGGTGGGGGGGGGTGATACAATCTAAGTCACATATTAACACCATCACTGGCTGCTGCAGGCGGGATGGTCTGTAGGGGCACAAAAGTGGAGGCCGGGAATCCGTGGGGGATATTACAGTAGTTCAGTGAGACAACGAACGGTGGGAGTTACAAGAGAGCTCACGAAACATAAACAGGTACAAGGCAAATTTTGGAGGAGAGCCAGAAGTGAGGGGCAAGGTTACTGGTGTAACTGAAGGTCCTCTCTCCACACACCCACATCTTGCTCTCACCTCCAAGTCCATATATATTGCACTGATGGCCACCCTGACGCCTTGTTTGAAGATGGTCTTCTGGTCCTTTCTCAGCATCTGCTCAGTGGTCAGTCCTAGAAAATGGATGTGAGACTAGGGGTCAAACAAGAGAGCCCAGGGTCCCAAAACCAGGAAGCTGAAGACAACAGGATAAGTCAAGGAAGAGGAAACACCCAGCCTCCCTTTGGAGCAATAGACAGGGCTGATAACAGAAAATGTAATAATATAATAAAAATTACTTTAAATTACTGGGTCCCCATAGTTACCTTTAGAGCCAGGGACTTTGGAGAGAAGGGTAAGAGGAAGAAGAGAGGTTTTTACTTTTGACTTTTCCCCCTTCTGTGTTGTTTAACTTCCTAAAAGTACATGTGGTACTTTATTATTTTTTAAAAATCAACAACAGGTGGTAGCTGGGTAGATAGTTATGGAAGTATTTTTGTTCTCTTCCTTTGTCCTTGGTATATGCAGCCTGTTTCTTCTGCTCTTACTCTGATAATTTAGTAGTCCCTCAGTAGATTTTATTTATATTCTCTGGTTAGACTGGAAATTTCTGAGACTCTCAGTATATTCCTCCTCATCATGCCCAAAAGCCCAGATAGAACAATCCAGTAAATGACTGATTAGTTCCTGATCAGACTCACACACTACCTTGTTTCTCTCCAAAGCTTAAACCACCACCCACGCTCTGAAATGGCTTTGGTGGTGCTCAGGTGTATAATGAACAAGGACTGCCCACCTGTTTTCTCACATGGGAGGGAGAGAGGTCGGTTTAACCCTTCATACCTGACACATCAAACTTTGCCTTTTGCAGAGAATCAAAGATGTCATTTCTCTCCGGCAGATCTGGGAAGAGGGCCTCCAGTTTCTCCACATAGTTTTTGTCCTTCAGGGTTGCTTTTCCAATTTGAAGGTCCATGTTGACACAGTCCAGGATGATTGTTCCTGTGGCAGAGGAGGATGGCGGAACTCACCTCTTGTGGCCTGCCCTTCACGGCCGCTGAAACACATGTAACCCTCCAACCCAGTGGACACAACACACGGGAGAAACTCGCTGAAAACAAAACAAGAAACTGGGACTCTGTCCTGAGTCAGACCTCCCAAATCCAAACTGAAATGCAGGCAGGGAAATGGGGAAAAGGTAGAAAGGAAGCCTGAGCCTCTCAATCCTTGGAGATTTTGAAACCCAGTCAGAGAAAGATGACCTCTCTTCCCTTCTGTAGGCCAAATGCCAGTAAAGAATCTTGCAAGTTGAGAGAGAGTCTAGCCCAACTCTTTCTCTCTCTCTTTTTACAAATGGAGAAAATGAGAATAAAAATGGCTAAGAGATTTGCTGAAGGTCAAAGAACTACTTCCTGGGCAGAAATGGTACTGGGACCCGTTTCCTACTTCTTCGGCTACTCCTCTTTTCATTATTCGGTGAAATCTCGGTCTGTTCCCCTCCATGCATCCCACAGGCTTTTAAACGCAAAGTACCCCACAGCCTTTCAATGCCTAATTGCCCCCTGAAAGAATCTCAGCCTTGAGTATGCGCTGCAAGGCTCTGGGAGGGTATGGTCAAGCCAGAAGAGTCTAGAGTTTTCCATTATTCCCTCTCTGGGATAGGAATAGAGGAACAAGGGAGTCAGGCCCCAACCACGCCACCCTCACCATGCAGAAGGGCTGCAGTTTGCCTGTCCAAGATCTCTGGTGCCCCCTGCAGGATTCTCTCGGTCACCAGGGTAGCGCAGGACCCCACCAGCTCAACCGAAACATGGCAGGGAGGGCAGCGCCTCTGCTCAATGGGCCGATGGTCCAGCACCTCCGCCACTGCCTCCTCTAGGGCTGCGTCACTACTGTGTGGGGAAAAGAGAAAGAAAGATACATAGGAGCACTCTGGCTGCTTCTCACCAGACACCTTAGGTAAACACTTAGGCTTTTGGTCACTTCTCCCTGGGCCTCACTCCTTTCCAGTCTTTTCTTTAATGTTATAACTGAAATCATCTTGAAACAACATATAAGTGAATTTGGCAAAGTATCTGCTACCAATACTGTATCCACATAGTTGATGTCCTTTAGGGTGGCCTTTCCAACTGACACCCTTGACACCTAACATCTAAATCCTTCCTGTTCCCTCAATTCACTTAATACCCAAATTCCATGCAGGTCACTAGATCTTGTGCCTTCTATCTCAGTTTCTATTTATTACCTCCTTTTCAACCCTCTGCTACAGCTCTAGGCCATCAGAATCTCCCACCTGGACTATTCCAATATGTCTCAACCAAACACCTGCTTTCAGTCTTGGGCCTTCCTAACCAATCCTCCATAATGCTACCTGAACAACAATTTTCAATCTTTTTCATCTCACGGCATACATCAACTAATTATTAAAATTCCGCAGCACACCAAAAAATAAATTATTGGGTCGGCCAAAAAGTTCGTTTAGTTTTTTTTCGTATGATGGCTCTAGTAGTGCTTAGTTGTCTTTAACTTCATTCAAAACAATTTTGTTAGATTGTAGTGTGACAGCTGTCATATCAGCATGCACTAAAAAAAAAAAAGAAACATTAAAATTGGTGAATTTTTGTGCAGCCATTTTAAAATTGAAGATGGAAGAAAATATGCAACATTTTTGGCATGTCATGCTTTATTATTTCAAGAAAGGTAAAAGTGCAACTGAAATGCAAAAAAAGGTTTGTGTAGTGTATGGAGAAGGTGCTGTGACTGATGGAATGTGTCAAAAGTGTTTTGTGAAGTTTCTTGTACTACTGACATTTTGGCCAAATAATTCTTTGCTGAGGGGCTGTCATCCTTCAGATGTTTAGCAGCACCCCTGGCCTCCACCCACTAAAAGTCAATAGCAGGAGAGAGCAAACATACTCAAAGTACCCAAATCAATAATTATTGGTGAAAATAAGAAGTATGTCTTTTATTTTGCAGAAAAAACTAAAATGACTTTTTGGTCAACCCAATACATTTTTTGCTGATTTGAACAAAAAAATAAAATAAAATAAAAAAGTGTAATTTTGATTCATTCACACCAGATGGCTATTGTTGTGTTGGCTGTTGCCATTTTTTATGTGACAATCTAAGGGAAAAGAAGTCAGTGCCCCTGATGAAATAGTCAGGTGTTGTGTGTTTTGATAATCCTTGCAGCCACCAGTGAGCTATGTACGGCACATGCTGAAAATCCCTGTATCTGAATGATGAATTGAAAAATGCAAATTTGATTACATTAGGACCTGGAATAAATATAATTAACACTGATTCCCCACTGCCCTAAAATGAAGTCTAATCTCCTTGGCAGGGCTTGCAAAGTCTCTATGATCCGGCCCCTGCCAATCTCTCTAGTCTTTTTTTTTTTTTAAGATTTTATTTATTCAGGGGAGAGGGGAGGGAATTTCAGGGGGAAAGGGGAAGGGTTTGGAGCAACAAGTATAAAGGACACATGGACAAAAACTAATGGGGGTGGAAATGGGAGGGGGGTGGGGAGGGCTGGGGCGGTGGGCTGGAATGGGAGCAAAACACAGAAAACTGTGCAAAAACAACAATTAAAATAAATTTTAAAAAAGATTTTATTTATTCATTTAGAGAGAGTGGAAGGGAGGGAGAAAGAGAGGGTGAGAAACATCAATGTGTGGTTGCTTCTCACATGGCCCCACGCTGGGGACCTGGCCTGCAACCCAGGAATGTGCCCTGACTGGGAATTGAACTGGCGACCCTTTGGTTCACAGCCCGAGCTCAATCCACTGAGTTACACCAGCCAGGCCAATCTCTCTAGTCTTATCTTTTTTCCAGTTCTTACTTCTTTCTCATATTTTATGCTCCAGCCATACAAAACAAATTCTAGCCCCCCCCCCAACTCACCGTGCTATTTATTTCATGCCTGTCTGCCCTTGCTTATACTAATCACTCTTGCTGCCTGGATGCTTTTCCTACCTACCTTATCTCCCCATTCCCCAAGCAAACACCTAGTCCTCTTTCAAAACTGAGATCAAGGGCCAACTCTGTTAGGAAACCTTTCCTGACACCCTCTGCTCCCCTGTAGTATATGTAACCACTCCGTCCTTTGTGTACCTACTGTCCTCTAGGGTGACAGCTCTCACCTACCTCTAAACCCATTACAATGACCCATTCCCTCTTCCTAACCGAAAGCTTCTTGACAACAGGGACTCTGTCTCACCTTCAGCCTCTGAACTGAAGTTTGTTAATGAGTGAATGGACAGTGGGATCAGTGACCTCAGGCTACCCTCTGTCAGTGTCCGGCTATAACTGGTGTCCAGGAAAAAACATACATTTTTGTGCTGCAGGAGCCAGACAGACATATTTATGTTGCATTGTTGGCAGTTTTTTCCAGTCCTAAATTAGGGTGGAATTATTATAGGTGTGTATCTTTGTTAAACAGACACTAATGAGATATTGCCTTATGTAGAAAATAATTTTGCTAACTTTTTAAAAATTAAAGAGTTACAACCATTATTCAAATGTTTCTATTATAATAAATATGCCACAAAATCATAACAAATGATACCAAAGGCAGATTTAAAAGATTTCTGGGTTATACTTTATTTTGAACTCCACATGTTTCTATTTCTCATTATTACTTGCAAAACTGAAGAAGTGACAAGATTTTCTACAGCTGATTATGACCCATCAATTACGATTAGCTTGTGAGCTCCCTGAGAGCAAAAAAATCTTTCTTCCTCTCTTTACAACTTACTTGTCAAAGCCCAACATAGCACGTAATAAATATCAGCTTAATTTCTCTCTACTTACCTGGGTAAGACATGATGGTCAACAAGAATGAGGGTAAGCTGGCCGGCCTGGTGCAATGCATGAAGGTCAATCTCATCCCGGAAAATCAAGAGGGACTCTGGAATGTGAAACTTCTGAAGGAGGAAGACGTTATCACCTCGTAGAGGTAGCTCAGAACGTTTTATATTTAAAACTGGCACAAAGACATCCTCAGCCTCAGTGGTCTGGAGAGGGAAGTGAAAAGAAGGCATGGCCGTGTTTTGGAACAGGCAGGAAAAATAACAAGGCTGCTGGGACTAAGGGAGACATGTTCTTGGGTGAGTTACTGCCCTTCCCAAAGCCACCATTACCCAGGTGATAAAAATAAAAGGACAACTCTCACCCTCCCTTATTCTGAGCAGCAACACAAAGGTCAGCAACATAACTCATGGAACAGACCTAGTTCTAGATGCCACAGAGATGATCAGACTTCAAGAGCTAGCTGGACATGATCATGGATACCCGCAAAAAACTTAATAATGAATTGTTTGAATGCTGCTTTATGGTTTACATATCCTTCAAAATATATTTGCTCATTTGACCCCCACAGCAACACTGTAAATTATTTCAGGCTTTATAGCTGGTGGCAACAGACTCAGAAAAGTTAAGGAATTTAACTTGCCCAAGAGCTGAACCTTGAATCCAAATCTTTTCTAAGAGATTCCGTTCCTAACTACTCACCTTTGCCAGGTAAAAAGCCAAGGCGAGAGCGGACACCATGGAGTCCAAGTCACAGGCTTCATTTCCCAGCACGACGTGCAGTGGTTGGGACTCCTGGAAGGAGAACGGGCAGCTAGCAGAAGCATCTCTGCATCTCCATTAACCGTACACTCACGGAGGGCTTACCACACAGCCGCTCACTGGCTCTCTCTGGGGAGGCAAGTTGATCTTACGGGTCCTCATTCCGTGGATGAGGACATTAGCTGAGAGGGCCTGGTGTTTTAGCAAAGGCTGGAGCATTCCACACAGATCCAGTTAATGGGAAAGTGCTCTTTCCTCTCTGCTACGGTGTCTCCTTGAGAGTGTTAATTTACAGAAAAACAGTGAGCAATTCTCTGATTTCTGATGTTGCATCTGGGGTAGCTGATAAATTCAAGCCATGGTTTATTTTTTTCCCATTTTCAAAATAGGGTAAAGAGTCCTTACACTTCACAGAGGAAGATGTAGTCCATTATCTAGCTGTCCATAAAGACTCCCTCCCCCTGCTCCCAAGGAGCATCCATGAGAACCGATATGACCAACACACTTAAGCCAAGAAACGGACACTTTCCCAGCAGATTCAGACTAAAGCAAGCACAGTTGCTGCTGCTGCTGCTGCTGCTGCTGGAACTTTTATTTCTAATACTTTGATAAGTCCAGCTGCTGATAAGAACTGAGGACAGAGGGTTATCATTAACCTTGTTTCCTTGCATCTCCCTAGCTATGAGAGTTTTAAATGAAATACATTAAAACCTACAGTGCCCACAACAGCAGAGGTGCGGGGGGCAGGGGTGGTGGAGGGGCTGGTTTAGTTCTGAAACGTTAGCGTGCCGCACACTGTTCTAATAGCTTTACGTGCATGAACTAATCATTCAGTCCTCAGAACAACCCGAAGAGGTAGGTACCTTAGGATTTATGATTTCATTCCAGGTATGAGTACTCAGTCAGGTGGAATGAGACCATAAAGTCTATGATTCAGCAGAGGGTACAAGAATGCTCTTTTATTAGTTTGCCCTTAAACCTCTCTCTCAGCCTCATTCTGAGAGATGAACTGATGAGAGAGTCCAAATGAGACACATGAGTTATAGCAGAGTTTTTTCTTTTTTTAATTTATTAATTCATTTTTAGAGACAGGACGGGAGGGAGACAGAGAGGAAGAGAGACATGGATGTGAGAAAGGTACAGCGATTGGGTGCCTCACACACACCCTCAAATGGGGACCTGGCCTGCAACCCAGCCATGTGCCCTGACTGGGAATCGAACTGGCAACTTTTCAGTTTGCAGGCCAGCACTCAATCCACGCCAGCCAGGGCAGAGCTTCTTAATTTCAGCACTATTGACATTTCAGACTAGATAATTCCTTGTTGTGGGGGCTGTCCTGTGCCTTGTAGGATGTTTGGTGGCATCCCTGGATTCTACCCACTAGATAGATGTCTGTAGCATCCCCAGTCATGACAACCAAAAATGTCTCCAGACTTGCCAAATATTCTCTGGGGGGCAGGCACAAAAGTCACTCCTGGGTAAGAACTACTGGGTTATATAGAGAGGTGAAAATTCAGCCACACGGGCTTCTGCACTCAAGGAAGATTTGTTGGATGGAAGAGTTTAGAAAAGTGGGAAAGGGGTTCAGAGAAGCAAAACTTAACAAGGAACAGTTACCAAGTAATTATTTTTAGGAAAAAAGAACATTTAGGAGCCTAGAGTCATCTGCCCTGTATTGGCTATTATATGCGCCCCCCACCCCCCCAGAAAGGGACAATTTTAGAAGACTTTTGGTGATATTAATTGCCTTATCTCGTAACTCACAAGCTTCTTGTTTTTAAACCACCCTCTTCCCATCTCCTGTTCCCACCCCTAGAGGGAAGCACAAAAGGCAGAGATTATCTGTCAGGTTCAGGGGCAAATCTGCCCCGAGGTTCTCGCCTGCTCTTGTTTCTCTAAGCCTGCTTCAACAGGGTGGCAGCCGAGACCCGCTCATACTGAACAGCATGGGAGTCTTTTCAAAAGTAAACTCTTCCTGACACAATATGAGAATTCTGTACCCAGTCCTAGAGCAATTCCCCCTCCTGATACCAGAGAAGGCCCCCGTTTCCTGGATACCAGGAACTGCCCAGATGGCTGTGGACCAAAGTGACAACAAAGCACTTGAGGTAAGTGGCTGCACAGATAACTTGCTCACTGGAGCAGGAAGGGGGGGCACAACGTTCTCTAGAGAGGGAACTGTATAAACACAAGCGACCATATGGCCCTGACTCGGGAGCAAAAAAGTGAGAGGAAAAGGGAAGACAGCGCAAGGGGGTGAGACCTATTGCTGGGCACGGAGAGGCCCTTTCCAGAACCCACTCACGTCAGTGCTGCTTCACTTCAGGGGCAGAGGCAGCGGGGCGGTCAGATCGCCAGCGCTGAGAAAAGGCTAGGCAGTACAGCAGAAGCAGGGACTTACACCTTCGTGGCTGTGAGGTGAGGAGACAGGGTTTCCAGAGGAAGGCGAATAACCAACCCGTTGCACTCAGCCAACCTCAGGCAGAAACCAAAAGGAGCTAACAGGAAAGGAATACTCTGGAACTTTTAGCTAATTTTGGAAAGGAGTGACACATTCCTCTCCCACCGCTCCCCCAGCCTCACTGCCGCCCCAAGAGCATAGTGTGTGCATTCCCAGCTCTGCCCCAGCGCTTGTCCTGCTGTGCGTGGAAGCAGCAGAGCTCCATTTGAGAAGACCACAGACTGGGCTTGCTTCTTACTTGCTGTGGGAACTGGGCCTCCCTGAGCCTCATTTTTAATTTAAAAAAATAAGATAATACTGTAATCAATCTCGTGAAGTTGTTATGAGGATTAAATGAGACAGAACATAAGTGCCCACTCTGTAGGAGCAAAGATGAGCTCCCTTCCATCTTCTCCGACCCTCCCCGTCCAGGTCCAGTCCAGTCAGGCCCTCCCCAAAGCTCCCCCTCTCTGGGAAGCCTTCGGGGATTACCCAGGCCAGAGCAATCCTCTTCCCCCAAACCTCCCACTGCCAGCATTCCTGGCTCTCATATGGAACTGAACTTCTACCTTAAGGAGCTCACTACCTTTTCATGGGCAGGTGTCCCAAATCCTTGACATAGCTTACAAGGTAGGTGACCATATACAGTCACACCTCGGTACTCATCAGCTTCAGAACTTGCCAAACCCTGTACTGGCCGCATTTTGACAGGAAAAAAATGTTTCAGCACTCTGTGCTTGCTTGGGACTTGTCACACGTGCTAGAACTTGTATGAGTCACGATGCCACCCCGCAAGAGAAAATGCTTCGCGGTCCAGTGCTCGTTGGTGTTGGCACTCATCATGAGTTCCAGAAGGAATTAACGATGACTCCTGAAGTGCCGCTGTATTTTGTGGTTCAGACCAGGCCACTTTTTTTGAGAAGGAAAAGGGGTTGCAATTAATGATTATATCAATAACTTAAGTCTGTCCCGGGCAAAGCAGGTGTAGGGCTGCCCAACTTAGAAAGCAACATTCTCCTCCTCATTTAGGAAAAACATGTGCAACTATTTACCCTCACCCCACCCCCCACCAGCTGAAAGCATAAGCCAAACAGCCTCAGTGTTCTCACCCTGGAGGGAAGAGTTCAGAGCAAATATAGCTATACTTAGAGCATGAGGAAACCTAAGCTGCCAATGGAAGAAACACAATCTGAGAGCCACAAGTAAATATATGCTTTTTTTTTTTTCCTTAAAAAACAAACAGCCCTGGCCGGATGGCTCAGTTGGCTGGAGCATCATACAGTACACCAAAAGTCTGCAGGTTCAATTCCTGGTCAAGGCACATACACCTAGGTTGTGGGTTTGACTCCCAGTCAGGACATGTGCGGGAGGCAACCAATCAATGCTTCTCTCTCACATCTCTCTCTCCCAAATCAACAAGCATATATTTGGGTAAGGATTTAAAAAAAAAAACAAAACCCACTACTTGAAATGACTCTACCCCAACAATCTTTGTGGCTTCAGTGCAGGGAGAGGGGACAAGTTCCAGGGCTGGCAAAGCAAACCACTTCCCTTCTGAAGCTGAATATGGTCTGATGCCTATACTACCAGACAGTTGATGAAGGAGGGAAAAAAAGGAGACAAGAAGGCAGAGGTAGAGAAGCCCTCCCGCCCTCCCAGCAGATGTCATGATGGTGAAATTCTAGGGAAAGCCAGCCACTCCTGGTTCCTGCCTCATGCCTGAGACATGCAGACAGCACAGGTTAGCCAAAGGCTCCTGGGCGAACACCTAACCTTAAGTGCAGCCCCACCACAAAGCAAAAACTTTTCCCCACTTGGGATAAGTCAAGATTTCTTTTCTATGGAATATCCTATCACTGTGGCAGACACTGTAGAAAATTCCTCTGGTATCTAATGCTAAAAATACAGTATCGACAAGAGAGTTGTCTGAGTTATCAGCCATTTCTACATTGTGCAAAAGTCAAACATTCACAATTCCCTGAAAGTTTAACAGAAACACTCAAATTTAAGTGTCTCCAAATCCTACTTTACACAAGAAACAAGTGTGGCCTCTGGGGAATCAGATGGGGAGAAGAAAAAAAAAAAACCCACCTTTTTCATTTCCTATCCTTTTTGTATTTAAATTTTTACCATCTATATTTACAACCTCTGGAATTCAAAGCAATCTAAATTACTGGTGTCCACCCGTTCGTCCTGCCACCAGTTCCCCACTAAAATTCCTAGAGTCTAATCTTCTCATTTCTCCTGGCCCTGGCTGGGCTGCATGATGAGAGCTCTAAGATGCAACCTCACCTTCACAAGTACACAAGTCTGAAAAAATTAAGATCTAGATCCTTTTTCTTCGGGGATGAATTCAGGCAGAGAAAGGATACTGGCAATATTAGAAAAACCCAGTATTTTCAGCTTCATACTGATGTAGACCTACTGTAAACCTGAAAGGGGGTGGTACTCTGGAGGGTAGACGCTGTAGGATAGATGCATACAGCGAAATGGGTGAGCACTGGCTAGTGTAGCTCAGTGGATTGACCATGGGCTTGTGAACCTAGGAATGGCCTGTTCGATTCCCAGTCAGGGCACATGCCTGCGTTGTAGGCCAGGTCCCCAGTAGGGGGCATGTGAGAGGCAACCACACATTGATGTTTCTCTCCCTCTCTCCTTCCCTTTCCCTCTCTATAAATAAATAAAATATTTATTGATTGATGAGATTTCAATTCCAAGGGCTCTTTACCAAATGGTGGGAAAGAGACTATTCAATTGGGTTATTGTTGCGGGGTTGGGGTGGGGGGGACCCAACTGCTTAGCACTTAGAATGGTACCACAAAGACTCTTAGTCCTTTAATAAGTTCCCTGTGGTGGAAATTGGAGGTAACCAACATGAAACGTCTCCAAATTGCCTTACGCATTAAACACAACTTTCCCAAAATTTGTATTTCACAATTAGTGTTAAAATTGAACTTCACCTCTATTCTTCAGGTAAGGTCATTAATTTATGCCAGCAGTTGAGTCTGCAGGAGAAATCAGGTGACTTTTAGGATTTGCTAAAGACCAGAATCTATAGCCCAGGGCTATTCTCATAGTTTAAGATACTTAAAAAAGGAAAGCACAGCCAACCATCTGTCTAGGTTTCTACAGCAGTGTAGCTTAAAGTAGTGGGGGCCAGGTGACCTCCTGGAGTCTCTCTGGCCAGCTTTTGCTGCTAACTGGGGATAGCAGCCTAATGGTGCCTGGCTGGGAGATTCCAACTGGCTCAGAGAGTACCAAAAATAAGCCACAAAGCATTCAAGAGTCATGCTTATAGTTTTGATTCCAAACACTTTGTACTTATCTTCCAGCCGGTTTTATTTTTGTTTTTTGTTTTTATTTTGAATGTAATCTCTGTTTCTAAGGCTGAGGAAGAAACCCGGAGGCAAAGAAACGCAGGCTGCAGGTCAACAGATGCATTGTGTACGTTTAACTTACAACAGATTTAAAAGAACACACCACGACCACCTGCACTCTAGGACGAGTCAGGAGCGCCAGACAGAAACTGCCGTTCAGAGGCAACAGAACCCTGAACACAGGTTTCCTCGGACCCCCGGGGTTCACCTGGAGGCCAGTGGGTCAAGGAGCCCTTGTGAGCAGAAACTGAAAGAGGGGCGGGGTGGGGGGGAGGTAAAAATACACCTCGGGGGGCACCCCTGGCGGCGGCGCAGCCTTATATCTTTTGACGGAAGTGACCCACGCGACAGCGAGCAGAGGATCAGATGCAGGATCCAGACCCACGAATCCTCCACCTCGCTCTCGAGCAGACCCTGGGCCAAAAACCGGGAGACTGAGCAGCACTCCCACTCTCAAGACTAGGTTTTTATCCCCCACTCCTCAGGCCCCAAGCCTGACAGATCCCAAGCCCCCACCCTTCAATTCCATGTTCCTTCCACACAGACCCTCCCCACAGCCCACATCTTCGTCCTTCCTGAACCCCATGCTTCACGGCTTACGATCACAGACAGGGGTCGGTTACCTGCAGAGCAGCTCGACAACCCTGCAGGTAGTCCTCCATGGTGAAGCCCAACGCGTACCACCGCCCCTCGCTGAGGAGAGGTTACCCAGCGAATGCGCCCCGCCCCGGACTCAGGAGCTTGTGGCGAGATTCAGGAGGCGGGACTCGAACCCGCCACACGGCGATTCGACCCAGACCCGGGAGGAAGTGCGTAACTGGGCGCTCTTGGAGTCAGATGTCGCCCCGCCCCCAGAGGCGGAGGCGGAGTTCTGCGCTCAGAGACTCACGGGACACATTTTCCGCGACGCCAAGTGGGACGTGACGCAGGGCGTCTTGGGAAACGTAGTCCAGAAGCTCCGAAATGGCCCCAAAAATTGAGGGGAGGATTTTCTGAAAGCACTCATTAGACACACAAACGTATATGTGTCACAGTAACCTACCTTTGTGGCATCTGAACTTTTCCCTTTCGAGTTAGGCTAAGTATAGCATCTTTCCATATATTACACCGAGTCTCTGGTTGACATCTTAAATTACACATCGCCAAACAGCTCCTCTTCATCTTCCTTTCTCGAATTCTCCTGTTTGGCAAACTGACCCATTGCCACCAACTTTGTGATTGCCCGTGTTGTAAAAACAACAGAATAATCTTTGGATCCTCTTCTTAATACCTACAGTCTCTTACCGACTCCCGCTGCTTCTTTAAAACTCTGGCCTGTTTTTAAAGCAGCCTCGGAAATGTCTCCTCATTCTTTTCCTGAACTGTTGTAACCTGTGTTCTTTGCTCTCTGCCTCCCTAACTGTTCCAAGTGCCCTCTCAGCCTTCAGAGTTGCTTGAAGTTTCAAGCAGCCCTGTAAGTAGAGTTTGGAGGGCCCTTCAGAATGCAGAGTTGGGTCCCAACCTCCTTTAACTGCCACCTTCCAGCTCCACAGCAGTGCAGAGTGCTGCAAATAAATGCACTCTCACCATCAAATGCTCCCTCCTTTAGTAATCCATCCCTTTATCTCCTACCACCAGAATGACACCAGCTTTTCCTGTTCCTCAAGCTAGGAGCCCGGAGGAGGTGACTGATTATGTTGAGGCCTGCGGTGGGAACAAGGATTAGAGCCCAGAGGTATTGGATCTCCTGCTTGCTCAGCTCGTTCTCTCTCTGCTGCATTCTTCTTCCCAGAATCTGGGCTTTCTTCCACACCTTCTTCTGCACTACCAGGGGCATAGCCCAACCAGTTTCATTTCTAGACTAAAAAAAAAAGAGTGAGGACTTGGAAAGAAGCAGAATTTTTTAACTTTAAGTGATTGAACATGCAAATATCTTGTTCTTTGGCCCTGCTTCTGTGGATCCAGAGCAAAGGACTGCCTTGCCCGGGGAGAAAGCCCAAACCCAACGCGCTGCTGCTGTCCAGCGCGGCTCCTCCCCACCCAGCAAGGGCACTTGCTCTTCCCTATTCTCACCAGAGAGGCACAAGCGCTCTGGCCCTTCCAGAGGCAGGCAGAGCGAAGAGAAAGGGTCTGTTGTTTTTCTCTCCGTGTTTCTCTCCCTCCACTGCTGATCACCAAGCTGCTGACCAGGTCAGAAAGCCTTGATGGAAATCCTCCAGTGCTGGGCACGCCCATCCTCCTCCAGGGAGGCTGTCCTTGACTAATTTTTCTTTGTCCCGAAGGGAAGAAAAGAGAGAGAGAGGGAGAGAAAGAAGGGAAAAGAAAAACCTTAAACTCCCTTTGAAAACCAGTTTGGAGTCAGGGCCTGGAGCGCACGCCCTAGACTCGGCTCGGGGACTCAAGAATCCTGAAGGCACGCTCTGAGCAAGCCGGGAGCACCTGGGCTGCGCCCCTGCCTGCCCTCGCCCTCCTCCGTTGCCCTGGTTCCTGGGCGTGAGTCCGGAAGTGGCTAGGACCCGGCCAGGACCGCCGCTGGTAAACCTGTAAAAAGCTCTGGCGTTGACAGCTGGAAGGCAGCTGGGACTGTGGCGCCCCCCTCCTTGTACCCACCGGCCCCATCCAATTGCCGAGCGGAACCCTCCTCAGTCCTGGAACAACCTTCTTTAAGGTAATTAAAAAAAAAAAAAAAAAAAAAAACTTTGTTTTACCCATTTCCTTCACCTCCTCTCCTACCCCCAGTTCTCTTTTTCCTCTCCATCTCTGGGGATGTGACACTGACTGTCCTTCCCCCACTGGTCTCCACAGGTCTGGCCTGTGGGAGCAGTAGGACAGGGGACTGTGTAAAGGAGGTGCTGCTTGGTCCCTGCACTTTCTGCTTTTAATGAAACCTCCTCCACCCCATTACAAGCAAACACTGTAGTGGTGGCTGACTTATTCCGAGGGGACCATTTAAAACATTAGTTGCTTGAAGATTTGGGTCAGACTGAGAAGGAGAATGGAGTGGGACAGTAAGGGACTTGCAGGGAGGAAAGTTCCTTAGGGGGGTGGGGTGGTTATTGAAGCTCCTTACCCTTTTTATAGGCTTCTTCCAACTTTTGGCTACTCAATGCTACTGCTAGGGAGGAGCCAGGGCTATTTTAACTCCCTCACACATAACCAGAGATAATTCCTGCTGGAGACAACGTGTAGGACTTGAATTGAGGAAAAGAATGGAATTCTGACTTGTCTGAGCTCCCTCCCCTCATCCTTTGCTGCTCTGAAACACCCTGTGCCCCACCCCACCAGGTGTGCACCTTATAGGTGGAAACCCTCCATTCTGTTTCCTGCCTCTTAAGACTTAGCCCACTTAGCTTTGTCCAGTTTGTCTGAGACCCAGCTCCCTCCCATGTCCAGCTCCTGGTTTATTTTGGCTCATCCCCCCCAGACAAGCAGCTGCACAGCCCCCACTTCATTATTGATCACTTCTGGCATTGTACAGAGAAGATAAGAAATGAGTCCTGTTTTTCTCCAAGCTGTTTAAACTTTCCCAGGCTCATCCTAAGTGTCATTTGGGAGGGGAAGAAAGAAGGAAATAGAGAAAAACAGAGTGTCAGGCCTGTAGGCAATTTCTGCTACTCTGGTTCTAAATTAACAACATGCAAATGAGATGCAGTTAGCATAAATTATGTTTGAATCAGGAGGATGATCAATTTGAGTGACTAGGCTTATTGCAGTAACTTTTATGTTCCTCAACTTGTCTCCCAGGCCTTACCCTCGCCCTAAATTCCTGCAGGATTACAGGAAGCATGGTCTTAAGTTAGGAAGAAGCCAGAGAAAAGACAGGATTTCTGACAAGTTTAATTCCTTTCCTTTTCTTACCACATCAGGGGTGAGGGGAGTATGTTTTCCAGAAGGCAGGTGTTTTCCGAAGGGCAGGGTTTGTGGCTTTTTATGGTTTACTATCCACAGCATTAATTAAATGTCTATCCCTGCTGAACTTGATGTTTAGTGCCAGTGAAGAGCAGGTTAAACAGGTCCAGTGTTCACATCTAAAATGACCTAGATGGGAATAGACAGAAAGAACATATGTGCACATAAATGAATGTAGAGGGAGTATTTTTTATGTAAGTCGATAATCAGCATTTTTATGTTCCATATACATAGTGGCAAGAGAGTATCTGTGAATTAAGGTGGTTTTGGGAGCAAAAAGGAACTGAGGAGAAGTTGGCATCTCAACTCTAGCTGTCCAGAGAAGCTTACTGGAAAAATTTGTGGGGGACAGTGGTTTTTGTGCTCCTAACCTGAAGTTATTTATTAGCACAATCTCTGATTCCAGCCCCTAGAGCCTACATTTCCCCTCTCTGGCCTACAGGAAGCCCCTCCCAAGACCTTTTTGTTGTGGTTTGAGATTGTGTAAAGCTCAGTGAAATCCTTTGAGGAGGACTTCTTTCTCAATGGTGTTTCATCTTTAGGGGCATGGTGCGTACTCTCCGCCTTTCCACTCTCCCCACCAAGCTCATCTTTCCGCCCCTGCATGAAGCAGAGAAAGGTAGCTCTAAGGATACAAGCAGCCTGTGTGTGCAGCACGATCCAACAGCCAAGGGGTGGGGCTTGGCAAAGGGCTGGAGGAATTACCTCCACCTAGGCTAAGGTGGGGGCTACCACCATTACAGAGAGAGCCGAAGAATGCCATGTTAATAACCATTAGCATAATTTTAACGTTTCTTCCTCCATCTCTTTCTCTTCTGTCTTTCTCCTTTCATTCTCCTTTTCTCTGTCCTTTCTGCATTCTTTGTCCTTATCTGTTTCAGGGAAGCTGACTCTACCCGATGTCTTCAATCCCACTGGAATCGTCCCTCCCAAACCTGAAAGCCCTGTACATTCCTTGGCCCCATATGGTCACAGCAAGTTAAAGGTGAAAGGGCCCAGCCTGGGGCTGCTCTTCTGTTTACCCAAGCTGACAGAGACACTAATCTGCCCAGCCAGGAGTGGCTACAGACATTGTCCAGCCTTCCACACCACATTCCTTCCCTAAGACTTTTCTGGGCCTATTTGCTTTCCAGCCCAATGATTTCCTTCTTACTGGATGATCTCTCCTTTGCAGTTCAAACCTAGGTTAGGCAACTCCCTGAGGACTGTAAAGTCCTTTGGTGCCCTCCAGTTGAAACTCTTCTGACCATGGAACACCATCAACCTGAGCACCCAATCTCTGTCAAGGCCAGGACTGCAGAAGCAGTCAGCCCTGAAAACCACGAGGTGCTATCAGAACCAGAAGAGCACCACCAGCACAAGGATGCTGGAGAGGCTGATGGGGCGGCCAGAGAGGCTGATGGGGTGGCTGGAGAGGCTGTTGGGGTGGCCGGAGAAGCTGATGGGGTGGCTGGAGAAACTGATGGGGTAGCCGGAAAGGCTGCTGGGGTGGCCGGAGAAACTGATAGGGCAGCTAGAGAACAGGAGCCAGAAGATCAAGGGTCACTGCCAGCCCAGGGCCAGGATAAACCTGAGTCCCCTCCACCTGACGCTAGCTCAAACCAGCTGGGGCCAGCCCACCAGACACCACCTGAAGCAGAGACAGTGGGGGCCCACTCCAGGTCCCAGGAGCTTCCCCAGTCCCTCAGGGCCCGACAGCCAGAGCTGGATTTCTACTGCGTGAAGTGGATCCCCTGGAAGGGAGCACGGACACCCATCATCACCCAGAGCTCTAACGGCCCTTGTCCTCTCCTCGCCATCATGAACATACTCTTTCTCCAGTGGAAGGTAAGAGTGAGTTCAGCTGGGGCTCAGAGAAGTGTCGGGGAGAGGACTCTCCCCTGACCCACCTCCTTGGTCGTCCTGACTTTCTCAAACCAGTCAAAACTTTCCAGATTACTCTCCCTATCTTCCAGCTTGAACGAATGAGATAATATGCTCATGAAAACAAAACAAAGCATTCTGTCCTACTTCTGTATCTTCTTTCTAGCAAATGGGAAGGCCTTGCGGTATTCAACTCCCTTGTTTGCCTTGCAAGCCTCTCTCCCCCACACCCCACCGCCGGACAGCCCCTGTCCTCCCCCCGTCTTTCTGTGGGTTTCTCCCTCTGTGCTCTGGGAAGGGAGGCACACTCATGATGACCCTTTGATCACCCCTCTGCCTCCAGGTGAAGCTGCCCCCTCAGAAGGAAGTGATCACGTCAGATGAGCTCATGGCCCATCTTGGTGAGTGACTGGGCCTCGAAGAGGAATCACACACAGTTAGAGGCACTATCCGCTCAGGCGGAAATCCAGAATATTGAGGGACTTCCCATTAGGGACTCTGGTGTGTCAGGGAGGGTGAAGGTCTCGGGGGCATCTCTGTAAGGCTGGGCCATGAAACGCAAAAGTCAAGGTGTCAGGAGTTCTGGGTTGTAACCCCAGTTCTGTCCTTACCTTGCACATGTGACCTTGGGTGGGCCCTTCATCTTTGTGAGCTATTTCTTCCTCTGAGAAATGAAAGGTCAGGGTTAGATTCTAAGGCCCTTTCCAGCTCTGAAAAGCTGTGGTTCTGTGACATCACCCCCATCCGTTCTCCAGGAGAAGAGGAAGCAGCTTTGGGGCCAACTGGCGGGGTAGGCTGATAAAGAATCCTGTCTTATAGGAGACTGCCTCCTGTCCATCAAGCCCCAGGAGAAGTCAGAGGGACTTCAGCTTAATTTTCAGCAGGTAAACAAAAGGTCTGCGGACAAAGGGGTTTGGAGGCTTGTAAGGGGACAGCCAGGCTATTAAGAGACACCATTCTGCTGCTTCTCAAGAGGGTTCCTTGGTGCCCTGACTGGTGTAGCTCAGTGGGTTGGGCATCATCTTGCAAACTGAAAGGTTGTTGGTTCAATTCCCAGTCAGGGCACAAACCTGGGTTGCGGGCCAGGTACCTAGGTACTTGGTTGGGGGCATGCTAGAGGCAATCAATTGATGTTTCTCTCCCTCTCTTTCTCCCTCCCTCCCCGTCTCTTTAAAATAAATAAATAAATAAAATCTTTTTTTTTAAAGAGGGTTTTTTGAACCATGATTTCTTCAGGAGGAAGAGGAGAGTAAATCTCCGTTCTAGAAAATATGTTCATTATATAAGATAACGAAGGGTTGGTTGGCCCTGAATCAAGGCCAGCAGTTTGCTGAAGCTGCTGGTTTCAAGCAGGAGCCTAAAGCATTGTCTTTCTATGGTCTGTTGGCCATTTCAGAACTTAGGAAATGTAATGGTCAATTCATTAGAAAGAAACATCTGGGGAGAAAAAAAGAAAAAGAAGGAAAGAAAAAGAAGGGTTGAGGCAGGAGGAGGAATGGAATGGCTTATAAGGGAACCAGGGATGAAAAGCAACAAGATTATTTTTTTCCTTCCAGGGGTAGAAGTGAAATGGAGGGAGGGCAGGCTAGACCATCATTTTCTTTTCTTCCCCCACCTTCTTTGAGACATAATTAACACACAACATCGTGTAAGTTTAAGATATACAATGTGTTGACTTAACATTTCCCTCGTTTTCTCTTCTGCCCCCAGAATGTGGATGATGCAATGACAGTGTTGCCTAAACTGGCCACAGGCCTGGACGTCAATGTGCGATTCACAGGTGTCTCAGATTTTGAGTATACGCCTGAGTGCAGTATCTTCGACTTACTAGGGATACCTCTGTATCATGGCTGGCTTGTTGATCCACAGGTAAGGGTGACAGGGCCCAAATGAGACTCTTACCCAGTTCAAGCTGACAGAGAAGCATAATTTTGTTGGGTGGGGCTTAGGGAGATGGGGGTTAGGGAAGTAGGGGTTAGATTGGTTTGGGAGAGGAATCAGGTACAGAGGCAGAATCCAATGGAGAATTCCTTGCATTAAGAAAAAAAAATTTTTTTTGGTAACATTCAAATACAAGCAAACCATTTGTAGTTCTTTAGACATCAAAAGTTTTAGGAACCTTTGGTGGTAGGGTTGCAGTACTTGTGGGCTTGGTTCATCATTTCCTTCCTAAAAATATCTGAGTTTTTTTTTTTGTGCCACCCTGCCCCACTGCCCATGCAGAGTCCTGAGGCTGTGAGTGCAGTTGGGAAGCTGAGTTACAATCAGCTGGTAGAGAAGATCATCACCTGCAAGCACTCCAGTGACACCAACCTTGTAACAGAAGGTGAGGTCCCACCCTTCTCTTCCGTGGATCTTATGCGGAGGGAATGGTGGCTACTTAGATTTATTGTTCATTGTCTGTCTCCCCCCACCACATTCCATGAGAATGTAAATGCCGCGAGAGGGAATTTGGGGGACAGTGTCAGTTAAGTGATGTGTACCCTTAGTGCAGTGCCTGGTTCAGTAACTATTTGTTGAATGAACAAATAGAGCCAGGCTTCAGGGGACGGGTTTCACAAGGTGGGACCATCCCCAGACCTTTGGGCAGGGACTCTCTGGATGATCCTTCTTTCTGTGGCCTTTGGATTTAAGCCAAGGCCCCACCCCCGCTTTGTGCTCTTTGGCAGGTCTGATTGCAGAACAGTTCCTGGAGACCACCGCGGCCCAGCTGACCTACCACGGACTGTGTGAGCTCACCGCAGCTGCCAAGGAGGGTGAACTTAGCGTCTTTTTCCGAAACAACCACTTTAGCACTATGACTAAGCACAAGGTGATGAGGCAGTGGAGGTGGGGGAGGGTTGGAGTACTGTTTATTTTCTTATCCCTTTTTCTTCCGGGTCAGTGTTGCAGTCAGGACAGGGTAGCTTGGGCTCTGGTAACAAATGACCCTAAAATCCCTGTGGTTGCCACAGGGTAGGTTTATGTCTCATTCATGCTGCATGTCCACTGAGGGCTGGCTGTAACTCTGTCTCCCATTGTCTTCACTCTGGGTCTCAGGCTGACAAAACAGCCTTTATCTGGAATGTAGAAGGGACACCATGTACTCACATTTAGTGCTTCTGCCTGAAATGACATGTGTCATTTCTGCTAACATCTCATTGGCCAGAGCAAGCTGTAAGGGAAAAAGCCTGCCATCAGTGGGAAAGTATAATCCTCTCCTGGGAAGGGATTTTTTCCTAAAGATTTTATTTATTTATTTTTAGAGTGAGGAGGGGAGAGAGAGAGGGAGAGAAACATTGATATGTGAGAGATACATCAGTTGGTGGCCTCTTACATACCCCCAAGTGGCGACCTGGCCGGCAACCCACACATGTGCCCTGACTGGGAATCGAACCCGTGAAGTTTCGGTTAGCAGGCCAGTGCTCAATCCACTGAGCCACACCAGCCAGGGCAGAATGGAATTTTTGAACAATGCTATAGTCTTCCCAAGTTAGAAATTGTCTGAGCCCTCTAGGAATTGAGAGAAGAGGGAGGGGTCTTTGGTTCTCAAAAGATTTATCCTCATGAGCACTGGGAGAGTCCAGAGAACAATGGGAAGTGGGGTTGAAGCATGATCTCGTGTGGGACCCCAGCTCTGAGGACTCCGTGCTTGGCCACAGTGACCACCATACTCCCACCCAGCAGACCGTACGCTCAGACGTCCCTTCCCTCCCAGAGCCATGAGCTCTAACACTGACACGTTCCTGCTGGTACACCAATTGGGTCGAATGGTCTCTGTGCATCTCAGGTGATTCTGGGCAGCAAACTGCCTCCATGTCGCCTATCCCGCTCATTAGTGCTGTCGTCCTTGCAGAGTCACCTGTACTTACTGGTCACTGACCAGGGCTTTCTGCAGGAGGAGCAAGTGGTGTGGGAGAGCCTGCACAATGTGGATGGGGACAGCTGCTTCTGTGACTCTGACTTTCACTTAAGTCACTCCCTGGGCAAGGAACCTGGAGCAGAAGGTGGGAGTGGCTCCCCAGAAAAGCAGCGGCAGGTCGACCAGGTGTGTGGGAATTTTGGGAATGGTGTAGAGAGCACGTCCACTTCAGGGACTTTTCTGGCACTGGCCAGCTGCATGCACTGTTCTCACCTAGAGATGGTAACATCGGACACCTGTGCCCCTTTGCTCTGTTACCTTGGGACCATCTCCACGCTTGGTGTGTGTTCTCTGTCACCACAGAGATACACTTGGCTGTGTGTGCTGCTCTGGAGGAGGGGGAACCAGAGAAGTTGAAGGATGTGGAAAAACTGGTTTGGAAACCTAAACCTAGCCTGAATATCTCCCAGGCCACAGCCCACCTCATGACCCTGTTCTTCCCCTCTCTGTAGGACTACCTGATCGCCCTGTCCCTGCAGCAGCAGCAGCCACAAGGCACGTCAGGTCTTAGTGACTTGGAGCTGGCCCAGCAACTTCAGCAAGAGGAATACCAACAGCAACAAGGGGTCCAGCCTGTGCCAGCAAGGGCCCCATCACCCCAGGTGAGCCCTTAGTGCTCGCTGCTCCTCGCTGCTCCACCTGCCAGGTGTTGCACCCCTGCTTCTCCTGGTCCAGACACTGGTTATTGTCATTCCTGCAGTTGTCTCTTCAAGATTTCCCTTGGGGGCCCTTCTCTTGTCTGGGTCCCTTCCTATCTCTCTCTCCCCGCTGCCCCTCCCAGTCCTGACCCCGCTTCCATCTAGACTCTCTGTCCTTGTGCTCATTCAAACTCGTTCAAATGGATGACCACTTGCTAAATCCCACACAGGCGAGAGGAGTCCCACCTGGACACCCAGCCGGAGAGCGCCGGCGGAGGCCGAAGCCAGAGTCCGACTGCATCCTCCTGTAGCGCTGCCCCGTGCCGGGCTGCCCTGCCTCTCCTTTCAGAGGCTGTGGCTACTTTGCTTGCTCCCCCAAGTCAGCCCCTGAGATATGCAGGGTAACTTATTTATGGACTGTTGGGGATCACAGCAGGCAGTAAATGTCAAGGTCAGACTCAGCGACATCCTTGCCCTCAAGTGCTGCGGCTTCTCTCCCTCCCAGTCACCCAGGGCATCAGTGGGACTGGTGGGGTGAGGATTTCTGGTTCTCAACTCCCCTTTCCCAGAATATCACACTACTATGGAGACTCAGGCTCCAGGGTGAGGTCCCCATCTAGACAGCATCTGCCTGGCTTCCCACCCTGACTGACTGGGTCCTTCTGGCCATCCTGCAGGTCCGTCCCCCTTGTTTCAGGATTTGATTTGGATTTCTATCTCCATTATTTGTAATGCCTTCCTAGGAGTTTGGAAATAAAACTTGTTTCCTGAGATCTGTTGTTTGTCCTTACCCTGTATCAATGGGGTTAAGTATTTGACCCAACAGAGGAATGCAAAAGGGGAGGGAGGGGAAAGAGGTGTGAGGGGTTGCCTGTCACATCTAACAGCCAGCAGGGGGAACCACAGCCTGCTTTTTCCTTGTTTTTCTTGATCTGTTTTTTAATAGGTCTTCTCTGGGAAACAGTTCTCTAATTTGGAGGTGGGTTCTCTCTTTGGAGAGATGAATCTGGGGGCTGTGCTCCCTGCTAACCCGAGACTTCCCAGGCAGGCCAGAGGCAGCTTGATCCTCTGCTTGCCTCCCAGCTTATACAGATGGTCCTTTGCTGCCTCTGACCATTTCTGGCCTTGTTCTGATTCCTGTTTCTCAATTATTTTGCCTAAAATTTCCGGGGGAAGAGAGAATAATGGGGGAGGGGGGAGGGTGGGGAGGAATACCCCTAGGGGAGAGGGGTTGTTGATAACTGCGGCACTAGAGCCCAAAACAGGATTCCTGTTGAGTAACCAGGCGCAGGTCTACTTCAAGGCCTCCTCCCCACCCACGTCCTGCTCCACCCAAACTTCAATCAGGGAACACAAACAAGAATGAAGTTGGCTAAAGACTACCAATATCAGTGAGATGTTCTGTGCAGGGTATGGGAAGGATGAGGCAGGGCAGAAAGGATTCAGGAGCTCCTATTAACCCACATCCAGGACAGAGCTAGGCGAGTCAGGTGTAGGTATTGAAAGGACAAGGCCAGCCCCATTTGCTATTGTGGCACCAGGTGCCTAGCATGCCTGTGACCTTGTTAAACATGACTGCCATTTTACTCTTCTGAGCTTGTCCCCAGGACTGGGAATTACTGGAATGGAAAACAGAACCACTCCCTACAGCCCCAGGCAGAAGATAAGACTGGAACAAACTGCAGCCTCCTGTTACAATGCCCAGGGGCCTCACTGCAGCAACCCTCTCCCCCTTTTAAAATCCAATTATAGTCCAATAAAAGCCCAAAGCCCCCACCCCTCAAGGCTGGTGTATCTCCCCACACCATGACCCTCTCCTTTCTTGGAGAGTGAATAAAAACTTTATTCTTTACACTTTCCTCTCCTTGTGAAACCACCTTAGCAAGTATCACTTTGAGATGAGAGAAATGAAAGGATTTTAAAAGAAAACTTTGCGTTCCAGCCTCAACAAGAAGCTCAAACATAAGATGCAATTCTATTTGCTGGCCCAGCTGGTCTCCTGCAGGCTCAGCCAAACATGGAATCTCAGATCCCTGACTGTCGGTGGGAGGGGCGGAGTGGTCTTAAAGGTCTTCAGCCCTGCACAGGGTTAGTAGGGCTGGACGGCAGTCCCCTTTCACTGCATCCTGCAGACAAGAGAATCAAGTGTCAGAAAGGCCCGTAGCTCTGTAGCCCAGGCACTCTGCCCCCTCCCTTGTGCTGATCCAGAGCTTGTCTGGTGCCCGGAGTCTTAGGAGTCTTACACTAAATTAATCAAAGACTCATGAATTATCTAGGACATATGCTCGGCTGTGTGCAGGGAGTGCAGTGGGGAGGTGAAGGGTGAAGCTCTCACCTGGAGGGAAGAGTAGAGGGACTTCCCAAATTTCTTCTTGAACTCAGCTCGGATGCTTAGAAGGTCAGTCTCACTTCTAGAGATAAGGATGCGCATCAGGACTTGGTAATTGGGCTCAGTTTCCTAGTAGAGGAAGAAATGGAATGGGGTGGGGTGGCAGTAAGATTCTCACAGATTCTAGAAAGTGGGGGTGAGGTGAGAGGCAAGGCGAAAGAGGAATATATATCATATCATCTAGGGCACAGGGGGCAAACACAAGGCCCGAGGGCCAAATCCAGCCCTCTACCTTGTTTCTACCTGCCGCAGCGCCGAGCTCTTGCTTAACTGTTAAAGAGTAGTTACATTTACACAGTCCTAAAATTACATTAGGCCCTTTGAAGGCAACTGCAAGGCTGATGTGGCCCCCAGTGAAAATGAGTTTGACACCCCTGATCTAGGGGAAGAGTTGTCTTTGTCCTCATGGAAGATCATGCAGCAGGAAAGATCAGACTCTGGAGGAAGCTGGAATCCTATTTTTTCCTTCCACTTGACTTTCCTGGCCCTGCCACTAACTTCGAGCCTCACTCCTTCAGGGCTCGGTCGTGGGCAGCTCCAAAGGCAGGTATTCAGAACCCAAGAAACACTTGCTACCTGTAAAGACTTCCCTCATGAAAGCCAGGAAGGCTGTTTTTAACTTCCAAGTTAGTGAAGATCCAAGGAGGACACACCACCCTACCCCTAAACTGAGCTTATGGGGCTCCGAGAGGGAGTGGAGTCATGCGACTTCCAGGTCTGATCTGGACCCACCAGGGCCATCTTGCTGTCTCATCTTTACACATTGGTTTCTCCCAGTTGGACCCCTGCGGTTCAACATCACTATCTTCTTTCCTGCCTTTTGGTTAAAGAAGGTAACGGAGGGTACAGTATAGAAATAATAGAGGTACAACACATGACCAAGGCATGAATTACAATTGATTATAATAAACAGGTTATCACGAAAGATTGCTAAACCAAAGCTTTTGGTTGCAAAAAATCCCGTGTGTGCCGTCAGCTGTGCACTGGCACGGCTGCCATTTCCTGATGCCTCTTTTTCAGAGTGTGCTCAGTCCCCTGACTCACACAACCCTTCCCAGAAGTGCCTGCAACCCACACTCACGACATCTCCACAGATCATAAACTCCCATGAAGAAACAAAAGGAAACGATGGGCCCTGGCCGGGTGGCTCAGTTGGATGGAGCATCATTGCATACACCAAAAGGGTGGGGTTTGACTCCTGATCAGGGCACCTACCTAGGTTGTGGGTTCGATCCCTGGTCAGGCCAGGGTGTGTACTGGAGGCAACTGATGGGTGTTTCTCTCTCTCTCATCAATAAACATATCCTCAGGTGAGGATTAAACAAAAAAGAAAACGATGAAGTAAAAAGAGGATGAATTCATTACCTAATTGTCAGTGGGCCTGATAGCTACTTAATTTTTTAAATCCTCACTCGAGAACATGTTTATTGATTTTAGAAAGGGGAAGGGAGGGAGGTAGAGGGGGAGAGAAACATCTGTGTGAGAGAGAAACATTGATCAGTTGCCTCTCATATGTGCTCCAACCAGGGACCAAACCCGCAACTTAGGCATGTCCCCTGACCAGGAATCGAACCTGCAACCTTTTGGTCTAGGGACAACGCTGCAACAAATTGAGCCACACCAGCCAGAGCTGAGGGCTACTTCATTATAAATTTGGTGTATCATCAGTTTTGTATTGTGATGATGATTGCCTATTGCTCCCCGGTATTCATTCTTCCCTTTTTCCAACTCTCATGACTCCAAAGTTGTAGAATTGGAACAAGAGTCACTCATTAACTGAATATTCCCACTGGTACACAAGTACCCTCCCCACCAAACCTATATTGAACATAAACCTAGTCTTGGTACTTGAGAAGGTACTTGGCATCCGAGTGGCAAACTTTTATTAGGATTTCCTGCTTTTTAAAAAAAGTTTCAGAAAAATAGACCTATATTATTTTTTGACTCCCATTCTAAGATAAGTCTGGTGATTATATTCAAGAGAGTGGGTCCTGTATCCAAATACATACATCACAATTACTCACTGCTGGGATACAGTGAGTAAAGTTTGTTTTATAGCGGTAAATTAGGTAACCACAGCTCTTCAAGTGACGCTGAGTGTCGACTCATTATAATAGGGCAGGCTTTACTGGGTAAGTATAATCATCACTGTGAAAACGGAAATCTCTAGATGATACAACAAATGCTTATACGTACTGTCTTTGGTTGGTTCTTTGTCTTTTGAATAGCTGTCAACAAGGCATGATGGTTTCTCAACCATTATACAAAGAGATATTCCATTTTTATATTATTCAAATTTTAGGGAATACTTTAGGGTATTCATAGGTTTGGGGGGACAGTTGTACTACTGGGATGCCTGGATCAATGAGCAAAATGACTGGACTCTGTTTATGAAATTACTCAAACCAAAGTGACTAATTTAATTATGAACAATATGGAACCAAGTGTGACCAGTGTGGAGAAAGGTGGTCCTTAAGTGCTACCAGCACTTATGGTAGAGTTACAGGCATACCTTGGAGGTGTTGCAGGTTCGATTCCACACCATTATCATAAAGTGAATATCGCAATAAAGTGAGTCACACAAGTTTCTTTGGCTTCCCAGTTCACAGTAAAATTATGTTTACACTATGCTGTAGTCTATTATGTGTGCAAGAGCATTATGTCTAATGAAACAGTATATATACCTTAATTTTAAAATACTTTAGTGCTTAAAGATGCTAACTATCATCTAAGCCTTTAGTGAGCTCTAATCTTTTTGCTGGCGGAGGGTCTTACCTTCAATTTGTAAAAAACTCAGTATCTACGAGTGCAATAAAACGAGATGGGATTGTATAGACCAACACCTGTGGTACAGACCAGGAGCTGACATGTGGCAGTTCAGTGGCCTCCAGGACCGTTATGTGTTCTGTAGGGAGAACACATGCCCGAACAGCTCTGTGACCTTGGACAAGGTATCTAACCTCTCTGTGCTTCGGTCTTTCCTCTGTGAAACGGGGATCAACGGGAACACGTGCAATGTTTCAGACAGTTCCCGGCACACCGTGAGCACTAGGAAATGCTGGTTCTTGTCATCATTCTTGCTGGTGTTGTTACCATCACCATTCAGGCAGCACCAAAACCAGCAAGGCACTGTCTTCCGGAGCAAATTCATATCTCTATTTGGCCACCTAGACATTAATCAGGCCAAAATTTTAGCTTGAGTGCCCTTTAGGGTCAACTCTTAGCTTACTCGTCCACCCACAGCTCGCTCCTCTACTCTTGACAAGACAGTTAGTAAGCCTTAGAAGAGAGCTGCAATATGTTTATAAAGTAAATATGAGATTGTCACATTAGCAGTAGCATGAAACTCCCCCTCTCTTGCCCAGGAGGTATCTTCTCCACTTTTTGCTCCTAAGGGAGGAGGGAAAAGGAGTGTCCCGCTCACCTGGAGGGCTTGATGAAGTTTATCGGCAAAGTACAGTGCTGTGTTCCTGATCACCGAGGCTGGAAGCAAAGAGGGAAAGATGGAGAGAGGTAGCTCCAGTTCCAGGGAGACCCCTACCCACAGGTCCGGAGCAGGCCCCTACCTAGGCTGAGCAGAGCCATCTGGGCATCTCCATGGAAACGGTTCCGGACAGTGTGCTCCAACTCATGCCCAGTGCACCGCTGGTACTGCTCAAACACTGGTGGTATGTGGGAAGGGAGTTAGAAAGATAAACACGGGGTGGGGGGTGTCATCACAGAGAAGGATGAGTCCTCCCCATCTCCTCAGCCAAAACTCATCATTACTGCAAGCAGGCGAGACAAGAGGGCTCGTGTGTACCTCGGACAAGGTGTTCAGGGTTTCGCTGAGTGAGGATAAGGACCCATGTCCCCTCTGTGCCGGGTCCTTCAGCTTGCTTCAGTGCCTGGGAGTGGGAAATAAATCAGGATGATTGATTGGGGGCTGGGGAGCCATGGTTACGATGTTCTCAGAATCCATCACCATGATGGTGGAAATGGGATTAAGGATGGAAAAGTTATTTTAACCTGCATATTAGTTGTTTTTATTTATGGTAAAAAAAAAAAAAGGAACAGGACTACAAGAGGGGCTCTGCCCTTGTAGTTTGTGATCCCTGATTTTGGAAAATCCTGGCACTCAAGGGATTAGGTAATGCCCAAGGGAAAGTCCGGGGAGGGTCCCTCACCCAAACATCTGTAAGAGTTGACAGCTTGCTTCCTGTGAGTTCAGGAGCCAGAAGTTAGGTGAATGAAAAGGCTTCAGATATAATGCTAACTGACATCCCATGCCCCCACCACACCCCTGAGGACTCCTTCCCCAAGGCAAGGACAGGTCTGTGAGACAAGCAGGTGTGTGGTTCGCTGGCTCTGAGATACAGTAAAGGAGGTGTCTTACATGCAAGACCATGCAGACTCTCAGCCCTGCTCACCTGGACATCCTGTTCCGTTAGGTTATAGTCAATGATTTCAGAGTAGCTCTCTCGGCCCCCCTGGGAGGAGACACTCTCTCAGGAGAACTCTTTGAGGGACAGGTTTTATCTCCAGGCCAACAAATCAACCTGGTCCCTCCGCAAAGCCCTCTTGTCCATTACATCAAAACAATGCTTCCCACTCTGCCCGTACCCTTCCCAGATGGTGTAACTCCCTTCTTTTGCAAGTCAGTCCTCCTCACCTTGGCCAGGGCCAGGAACAAGTTCTGCAAGGTGCCACTGGTCTCAGATTTGATGTCCTCCTCAGCCTCTACCTGGAAATCTGGGGTGGGGTCAAGAGCTCTCTGAATCCTCCTGAATTTTCTCAAGGTGGATGCCTCTAGGACCTGCCAAATGTCTGGCCCACTGTGCCCAGCCAAGCCTGCCAAGCCTGCTTGCAGTAGCTTGATGGCTGCTACTCCCAGGGTGGATGGCCACCCTGAAAGCATCCCTGAGCTGCAAGTACCCCATGTGCTGTGGGATCCCGCGATGTGGTGTGGCCTCATCTCCAGGTGCCGACCTGCTGTGGGCAGGAGGCATCTGCTGGGCCAGCAGTGGCCAGGCAGTGAAGAGGAGATAAGGAAACCCCTACGATAAGGCCAGGTGGTGAGGAAGAGTGATGTGAGAGGTAGGATGTTACAAAAGGAAAAGAGCAGGAAAGGGAGAAAAGGAAAAGAGAAAAACAACAAGGGAGAAAGGTAGGAGAAGGATTAAGAGATAAGCCAAGACTGGACATCAAAGGAAAATTGGGAAAAGAAATAAAGGGGGTTGGGGCTAAGATGAGGGTGAGAAAAAGCTAGTTCCCAATTAGTGGGTGAGGCCTGTGGCAGCCAGGAGCCTGAGAGGTGACACCTATAACTTAGAGAGCAGGTCCCCACCTTGCCCCCTGGCTGCAGCAAGGTTTGGTTCAGCCTGGGATGTGGCATGATGGCAGAATCAGCACGGGGCTGAGAAGATGACATGGGCACCCTTGGGACTGTCACGGTGCCCAGCATTGTCATTACCTTGGAATCTACCCTGGAGCCCCAGCCTAAGATGGTTAATCATTGTTTCTTTTTTTAATGATCGCATCTGTCTGTCTCCCTGAAGAGACTGACACTGGGTGGGGGCAGAAGGCCGGAGAGAGAGCCCCAGGTGACAGAACTTGGGCAGACAGGCTCCCAGGGGGCTTAGCCTGACCAAGTGCCAGAGAGGAGGGGACTGCCCCTCAGATCCCGTTCCAGCTCCTGCCACCCCCTCCGTCCGGCTCCTACCATGTTTGTAGACTGCCAGGCACTCCTGCAGCTGGAGTGGGGTGCGGGTAGCAAGAATTTCCACAACCACATCCTCAGTGGAACCTGAGTCCTAAAAGAAATTGGGAGACCGCTCTGAGACTGGACCATGTCGTTAGGATGGCAGAAAGCAGACGCTGACCACGTGTCCTTCTAAGGGTCACTATGAGACGTTGGAAGGGGACCTCTGCCAAGTCCCCTCCTCTGCAGTGGGCAAAGCCAAGCCACTCAGTCTTCTCCTTCGCCCAGTGGTGACCTCACTTCCCAGACACCCCATCCAGCCTGTTGTCCTTGTACCTTCAAGGCTGTCCTCAATTCCTGAGCATCAAAATGGGCTGCTGGCCGCAGCAGAGCCACCACAATCCTCTCGAGGTTGCCGGAGAGTGCCGCCTGCAGGGACTGCAGCAAGTCCTACAAGTGGTGCGCACCACAGAGGAGCAGCATGAGGGGCAGGCCCCAGGCCTGTGGAGGTCTGGGAATATTGTCTCAGGCCTGAAGCTCCACCCCCATTTAACCAGGGGTCAGGGGGCACCCCCTATTGCTGCAGCCCAAGCCTTCCAGGGACTTCCACCCCTGCTCACTGCTCCCAGGAATCCTGGCAGGCTCACCTGCTGGGTGCGCTCCTGGAAAGCTCGTGAGATGAGCTGCCTCTGCTCTCTGCTGCGGTTGGTCAGCACATCCACAATGGCTGTGCGGTCCACGCCTGAACCAAGACGAGGGCTGCGCTGTATGCTGGGCACACCCCAGCCAGGGTCTCTACAGGGTTGGGGTGTCCTTGCTCCTCAGACTTGAAGCCTCCAGAGGAGCAGAGAACAAGATCCCGGAAAGAGCTGAAAGGCAGGAGCAGGGGTCCTATCACCCCACTTCCATTTGGTCTTAAAAGAAGATGCAAATAAGATGCCAAAATAGCATGCAAACCCTACCCAAATTTAGGCAAAGGTGGCCTGTGTGGTGGGAAAAATGGCTTTTGGGGATCAGCGGACTTGGGTCGGGATTCACGCTCTCGCCTGGTGGGCTGTGGGGCCTGGGGCAAACCTCTCCTCACTGCCCTGAGCCCCAGTTTCCTCCTGGTGCCATGGACAGAAGACTCAGCTCCCAGGGCGCTGTGAGACTGGCCGTGACACACCTCCCATGGCACTTGCCATACAGGAATTAAGGCATTCTGAAAACGTTTACCGAGACCTCAGTCTCTCCCTCCCGGCTCTTTCTAGGTGCACAGACTGGCTTCAGAAAGCTAGACCCCCACCCCAAGTGCAGAGGGAAAGGGCTCACCCTGGCCTGCGATGGCCCTCAGCAGCCTCTGCACGTCCTTGTCCACACTGAAGCTCAAGAAGGTCCTGAGGGTGCCCAGGGTCCCCCACGCTGCCGTCTATGAGAGCAAAGAGGCACCACAGGTCTGCCCACAGCCTCCCCAGCGGGGCACTGGCGTGGCCTCAGGGCCTGCTCTGATTCCCTGTTCCCAGCCCCCTCGCACCCTGAGCTGATAAAGTTAAAATGGCTCCTACAGTCCCAGCAGCCCCTACCTTTTTGGCAAGGCCCAGGTGACTGAGGATCTCCTGGGCCCGGGAGAGCCCCGTTTTCCCACTGGTCACAGACATGGTGCAACTGGCTGCCCTGGGGAGGGAAACAGCAGCCAACTGTGGGAAATGTCCAGCCCTTCTGGGCCTCTTTATGACCTCTAGGCCCCGAAACCTGGGCTTCCATTGCCTGTTCATTTCCCTCCTTAACCTGCTTGGCAGGTTCGGGAGCCCAAGTGGAGGGGTGAGAGGGGAGCCCCCACCTTCCCCACCTTCCCCACCTCTCACCCTCCTTCAGGAAACAAGGGCTGATCAGGGATGCTGCCAAAGCTGGCACCAAACAAACCTTCCCTGACTGCAGGGCCGGCCCCTCGCTCCCAACCCTCAGCCTGAAGCGGATGACCCCTTTCCGAGGTCCAAGTTCCCTTGCTTCTACGGCCTGGCTGGGCCCGTGGGGAAAGGCGAGGCAAGCTGGCAGGCGCAGTAGGTGGGGTGGGAGCTAACTCCTAACAGCACCGTCGTCGTCGCTGCTTCAGCCCCAGCCCACCAAGCTGCCTGCCTCCTGCCTGCCTCTCACCCTTGGAGTCTCTAGCTGGGTTTCTAAGTCAGCAGGTGCAATTTCTGAGCTGATGTGAGTTTGTGTTCTTGTGGGGACATGGGAGCCTGGATGAGGGAGCAGTTGCTCACGTTGGAAAGGAAAACTTCTTTTTCCCTCTCCCAAGTGATCCACAAGCTCCCACCCCTCCTGATCCTGGGGGCCCAAGTCCAGTGCTTACCCAGAGGTGCTGGGGGTGAGGTGGGTGTTGTCACAGCCTGGTGGCGTGCCTGTGTGGGTACTAGCTCCTGTGTGGCCTGGTAGAGGTGAGGGGGGCGTGTGCAGCCCAGGTGGAACAGCCAGTCAGATGACCTCTCTAGCAGATCAGCCCAGCTGTTTTCTGGAGCTCTGGCCCCTCCCAAACGTGGGAGAGGACCAGGCTGTACTGGGTCCCATAAGCAAACACCTCCCTACCTAGCATCTCTCCTCCCAGGAATTGGGCCTCAGCCCACGCGTGAGAACTCTGCTCAGCCTCTCTGTAGCTCAGTCCCGGACACAGGAGGCTTTGTGCATTGCTTTCTCAGGGGGGGCAGGTGGGACTGTAGAAGTCTGGTCTCTACGGCCAGCTTCTGACCTGGCCCTGCCTCTGGCTCTAGCTCCCTGGGGGGCAGGTCAGACAGGCCCCAGGTTGATTTCAGGTTGATAGAGAAAAACCTGTTGGGGCACATACCAGTAGGGCACCCCAGCCTGCACCCAGAGGGGGTCCCAGCCCAGAAACTCCCTTGACTACTGCCTTATTAGAGTCGGCCAGCTAGGGTGGGGAGGTCCAGGGGACTGTTTCTCTCTGTGGAGAAGGAAGGGCACAGGTATTTGGAGGAGAGAGCAGATCAGCAGAGTCAAGAGAGAAGAATGCAAAGGGTGTTCCTTCTGGATAGAAGTACTATGCTCCCAAAAGGCAACAGGGAGATGGGGGAGGCTCCCCAGGTCCCTGTTTCTTAGATTCCTTCTACTGCCTTTTGGCTGCCAGGATTGTTTTAGCAGCTGGTGATGCAACCGCTGCAGCTGGGCCGGGTGCTGTCAGAGCACACAGCAGCAGGTGAAGAGTCTTGAGATGCCTTAGGGGCCCCTGAGCAGGCAGTTACTCAAACCTCACAGCCAGCTCCCTAGGGCCTGGGAGCAGTCTCCTTCCTGCCTCCCTAGTGGATCAAGTGGGGGCTGGGCCCAGAAGCTAGAGAGCTGTCACCATTCCTCTGCCACTGCCCCAACCCAGGAAGGCTCTCCCTGTTGTTTTTTTTTTTTTATTTGTTTGTTTGTTTGTTTGTTTTAATTGAGGAGGTACCTGCGGCTCTCCCACAGAGGAGAGCAGGGCTAAGGAGATGCCAGGAAGGGAGATTTCCATGGGGCAATCACTGCTCCTCACTTTTCTCTCCTGTTAAAGTGGAAAACATGCACTGGCTTTTGCTGGAGAACATGGGTTCAGGCCCGAGCACTGCCATGTGATATGTTCTGTAACCACAGCTAGTCATTTCAGTCTGTGTCTCTGTTTGTTTACCCCCAAAAAAGGGTCAGGGGGAGGGATTCTGGGGCACCTGAGGACAGGTTGCCTGGGAGGATGCCTTTGGGTAGTAGATGTGATGACATCTGACCGAGAAAAGTGCCGTGTAAATTAGGGCTGCCAGATTTAGTAAATAAAAATATAAGACACCTAGTTAAATTAGAATTTCAGACAAACGGTTTGTTGGTATTAAGTATAACCCAAATATTTCATGGGATATACTTATGCTAACGAATTATCTGTTGTTTATCTGACATTGTAATTTAAATGAACATACTGTATTTTACCTGGCAACCTGAAAAATGGGACTTATTTCAGAATGGTTAAAGCAGAGGGACTGAAGCCAGACTCCTTAGACTCAGAATTCTGTCCTTCTCTGTGACCGTGGCAACTACCTTAACCCGAGTTTACTTTCCTCATTGTCAAAATGGAAATAATCACAGTGATATTATAGGTGAATGCGTGAATTAAAGAACTTAATACGTGTAAAGCACTTTAGAAGAGTACAGGCACAGAGTGGTAAGTACACATGTCAAAATTTTAACTAATATGCAGTAGTAAATGTTGCTATAATGTTATTTTATAATGATAACTTTTTATTAACTTGGCTCCCTAGGAAGTCCAAACTCTGTTCTCTGCAGCTTCTTTCCTGCCATTCCCCGATCTGACCACAAGAAGGCATCAGCGGCCACCGAGAACCGAGAGCCCCCTAGTGGCTACTTGAAATCCCGGAGGCTCTGGCTCCACACTGCTATCAAAGCCTCTTCTTACCCTTGTTGAGAAATGCAGTCTGCCGATGACCTCAGGTCCTAAATGGACTTGGTGGGTAGTCCAGGTCAGGGTAAGAGCCTGAGGTAGTCATCTACTCAAGGGTAGATGCCCACTGAGTCAGACCTCAGGAAACAGGCAGGAGACTTCCTAGGCTGGGTTACCACAGTACAGTGGCTCCACAGCCAGTCCTTACGCCTTCTGCTTTCTGTACCCTTCAGAGTCTCTTCTGGAAACACATCCCAAGTAGGCTTACTGGGGAATGAAGGGAGAAGGAGAGCTCTTGTTTCCCCAGTCCAAACCTCCGCACGAGACTCCTGGCTGATCTGCAAGGCTGAACTCCGCACTTGGAGAAGGCAGACAGAACCCCAGTCATGTGGCAGAAGCACAGTCCTACTTGCCCAGGAGTAATGTTACAACTGCTCCACTGAAACTTGGTATCACCTCTTTTGTCCCTCGGTTTTGCTTTGTTCAACTCGGGGGCCAGATTGAGGTTGTTTTAAAGTGTACTAATCACTTTCTACTCCCAGCCTCTAATTTTCAGAATTTCAGAGTTGGAGATCTTAGAGATGTTCCGGTCTACCACCTCTCGTTACTGATTCCAGGTGGCGGAGTGACTTCCCAAGGCCATGGTGTTGGAACCAGAATCAAGGTCCCCTAATTTCTTCTCGGTGTTTTCTTTCCCACTCAGAGCAAGGCACGGCTGATTTGGGGTCCCTCTGAGTGACACATGGGGGGGACAAACAGGAACACTCGTGACACCTCTTCAACTCTTAACTCCATCTTGCTTTTCTGTAAAACTTAACGAAGGGGATACATTCGGAGAAATGCACGGTCAGGTGAACATCCCAGGGGCACTTACACACACCAAATGGCACAGCCCGGGACACGCCCAGGCTGCGTGGGATAGCCTACTGCTCCTAGGCTGCAAGCCTGTATACCATGTTACTGTACTGAATATTGTGGGCAGTTGTTACACAATAGTATTTGTGTATCTAAACGCAGAAAAGGTATAGTAAAAATCTGGTATAAAAATAAAAAAAATTGCACACCTGTGTAGGACACTTACTGTGAATGGAGCTTGCAGGGCTGGAGGTTGCTCTGGGTGAGTCAGTGAGCGGTGAGTGAATGTGAAGTCTTAGGACATTACTGCACACTACTGTGGACTTCGTAAACGCTGGGCACTTAGGCTGCACAATTTATTTAAAAGTTTTCTTTCTTCGATAATAAACCATAACTTACTGTTTTTTACCTTATAAGCTTTTACTGTTTTTAACTTTTGACTCATAATAGCACTTAAAACACAAATGTATTGAATAGCTAGCTGTACAAAAATAGTTTTCTTTATATCCTTATTCTATAAGCTTTTTATTTTAAAACTTGTTTTAATTTATTTATTTTTAGAGAGAGTGAAAGGGAAGGAGAGAGGGAGAGAAACACCTATGTGTGAGAGAAATAGATTGGTTGCTTCTCACATGCCTCTAAGAGAGGACCTGGCCCTCCACCCAGGCATGTGCACTGGCTGGGAATGGAACCAGCGACCTTTCAGCTCGAAGACTGGCACTCAACCCACTGAGCCACACCAGCCAGGGCCTAAAATTTTTTTATTTTAATTTTTTAAAAAGTCTTTTTTGTTAAAACCTAAGACACAAGCACATTAACTTAGGCCTACACAGGTCAGGACCACTAACACCCCTGTGCCCCCCTCCCCCGACATCTTGTTCCACTGACAGGTCTGAGGGGCAAGAACAGGTACAGAGATGTCATCTCCAATGATAACAAGGCTTTCTTATGGAATCCCTACCTGAGGCTCTTGAGGAGTCGACACTCTTCAAAAATACATCCATGCTGGTTTGCTTGTTTTTTTTTTTTTTCCTTTTATTTCATCATAGGTTTGTTTGTAAGATTTTTGAAAAGAAAAAATAGGCCAAGATGGAGTCATTTTTGATAAGCTAGATCACCAAACCAAAACTTAATAGTTAACCTAATTGCAGTTTTAGCTTCTCCCAGGGGTGGAATTTTAAATCAATCAGTCTGGAATTTCCCAATCAACTTTAGTGTAGTAATCTGCCTTATAAAACCCCTACTGATCTGACTGGTGTGGCTTAGTGGGTTGGGCATCTCTGGCAACAGAAAGGTCCTGGGTTGGGGGTGTGGGGGAGGCAACCACTCGATGCTTCCCCATTCATGAGATTTATGAATTCCTTAATAAAGCCAATTAGATCTTCAAATTTACTCAGCTGAGTTTTGTTCTTTAACGCAGATAATGTACCATGAACGTTTATCTCTGTTAAGGAAAACCTTTTGGTGTTGGGATCTATGTTTTCAAACATTTTTTTTTAAACCCACAAGGCAACACCTTTAATAAACTTTTTAAATTAAAAAAATTACTCGAGGGGGGAGAATTGAATGTGGGAGGGGGGGAAGGGCAGGGGAGAGTAATGGGGGGAAATGGAGACAAGTGCAACTGAACAAAAAAAAGGTTAGCTCTTATTATCTTCATTGAAAAGAACAGACCCAGAGGGAGGAAAAGGAAAACAAAGTTTTCAAACATTTTAATGAGCTTGTGGAAGTCTTCAAAAGCTTCTGCTAAACCCTTCATTGAATATTTTGGCGGTTCTTTTTCTTCTCCTGCAGGTTCCTTTCCTCTTGGCTTTTCTTCAGCTGTGTGTTCCTGTTCCAGCACCAACAACTTCTCAAGTCAGTTCCTCAGGAACCCCCTCTAGGCTCCCAGCGTCGTCCTCATTCATACCCAGATCAAAGTCGTTTGCCATCTTAACCACAGCCTCATCAATTTATGCAACATTTGCACCACGACAATGTTAAGAGGCTAGGAAGTCACTAGGTGACAGGAATTCTTCAGCTCCACTGTAATCCGAATGGGCCACCTGGTACCTATATGTGGTCCCTTTGGACTGAATTATCATTATGCAGCACATGACTGTACCTTGCATTGAATGATTCCAGAGTACACAGAAATTTCTCCTGGGAATTTTTTCTCCCCAGAATTCATGGCACCTGAATCCCCTGCTCCTGTACTAGCTAGCCAAGCTCTGTTCCTTTACCCAAACAGGCTTCTGTGTTGTCCATGCAGCCTTATCTTATCTGGGAAGACCCATTTTCCACAACTGAGGTCCCGTCTTTGCCAGTTCCAAAAGCCTGGCCCAGATACCTAATCCCAGCTGAAGGCGGGGTGGTGGGGTGGTGTCCTCTGCCTCTGGGACACCTCAGCAGCCATGTGGAGGAAGTGAGTCAGTCAAGGCAGGCAGCTTGGGGCATTGTGGGTGTGGCTATGCCAGCCAGGGACAGTGGGGGATGGGTCAGAGGGGTGGTGGTCAAAATCTCCTAGTCCAGTCAGGGCCTGTGTGTTAGCACGTGTCCCAGTTCTGCTGACAGAACTGGCAGCATCATTCTTATGTGGCCTGCGGCTGGGTTTTCTCTCCTCCGTCCACTTTCTCTTTTGTCTCCTGGGGGAAGGGCTATACACCCTCTTATCTTTATTTCTCAGGCCTTGGCAATCTAACATTTGCCCCCAAATTTCCCCTCCCATGGCTATCTTAAAAAAAGTCAACTGGTCTTCAGTCCTGTGGGTGGGGGAATCCTTTTAAAAGTCTGGCGGGGACCTTGGGAAAGCCTGGCATCTAGAAAAACTGCCTGAGGAAAGGGTTCAGAAGCTAAAAGAGGGGAGCCAAGTAGGATAGAGGTGTGGGGAGGGAGGAGAGAGGGACCCAAGGTTAGCTTGTGGCCCTAGGAGGACACTCGGGAAGCCTGCTGGGAAAGGGCATGTGGGCGTGGGGGAGAGGAGGAATCTGAGGAGGGCTCAAGAATGGTAGAGGGAACTTGGGAATTGGCAGGCCGAAGGAGGAGGGGTTGCCGAAGGGTCCAAAGATAAAAGATTTGCTAATAAGGGAGGTGTTCAGACTGGGGCAAAAGAAAATAGGGCTGGAGGAGTCGCTGGGAACTGGCAGGTCTGGAGCTAAAAAAGGCCAGAGTCCCCGGGGCTGCTTTATGGGGAGATGGGCCAGGGGGTGGGCCCACAAGCCTCATTTCTCAGGAGGTGGGCCCGGGCTGGGGTCCCACAGCAAAGAGCAAATGAACAAACGGTTGGAAATCAGTCGGCTTCTGCCTCTCTGCCGGTCCAGAGAGAGTGTATGGCGAGGCCCCAGCCCTAACACTGGATGCGTGTGTGTGGAGGAGGGGCGCTGTGACACTCCTTCCTAAAAGAAGTGTCAGAGCACCTGAACTTGATTAGATAAACCAGGCACCAAGCCACTGTCAGAGGTTTTAACCGTGACGGTATAAAAACGTCGACATTTCATCAAGGTAAAAAATTGTGATCTCTACGCGGAGTCAGTGGTAGCTCTCTAAACAAACCCTCAGACGCGTCTTAGTCGTGCTCTGTCCACTTAGGAGTCAAGGACAGTTTTCTAGGATAAACATGTTGCATCTTCCTGAGATATCGATTTAAGCGAAAAACGTTTTTTAATGTGATTTTGAACACGGATAAATGTGATGTAGATTGAAAACTGGAATGCATTTTACAAAACAGAAGTAGGGGGTTGGCTCTTTCGGAGTCTACCAGGAGGGTACCTCTGCCGCCGGGGGAGGCTGCACAGCTCCCGGGTGTTAGCGTCGTGGGTTTTATGGCGGCGATGGCGTGGGGACGCCCTAGGGGTCGCGGGCTCCGCGCTGGGAAGGACGCTGGAGTCGCCGGGGCCGGCTGCCTGGGTCGGCCCTGGAGGGGCGCTCGACCAGGGCGCACGGCGCTTGGGCAGGGAGCCCCCGGGCTGCGTCCGCCGCTGCCCAGTGCTGCCGGAGGTGGGAAGCACGGCAATCGGCGGGCAGAGGGTGCGGGGGCCGCCGCCCGGCTGAGACTCTGACCGAATTTGGGGGCGGGCTGTGCGGCGGGCAGCGTCACTGCTTCTCCGCGCCCCTGGTCCCCGGGCGCCTCGCGGGTCTGGTGCGGGGCCCCGGAGGGCTACGTCGCACCCCCAAGGGAGACACACAGGCCGGAGGAGCCCGCACTGCCTCCCCTCAACGGGGACCGCTCCCCGGCGCGATCCCAGCGGGCGCGGCCCGGGGGCTCCGGTCCCGGGGCCTCGGCGGGGAGCGGGGGCTGGGCACGACCGCCCCGCGGAGGCCCCGGCCCGCGCCCGCCCTCCTCTCCCCTCCCGCGGCCCGGCCGCAGGCCCACGCCCAGTCTCCGGGCTCCGGGGTGGCTCGCGGCCTTTCTCTCCCAGGTTGGGCTCGGCCTCGGCTCAGCTGGGTTCGGCGGGCGGCGGGAGGAGGAGGAAGGAGGGAGGGAGCGGCGGGCGGGCGGGCGGAAGGGGGAGGAGAGCAGCCGGCCGAGCCAGTCCGGAGGGGCCCGGGGCTCGGACCAGAGGAGACACGGAGCAGCGGCTCCCGGCCCGCCCAGCTCCGCCGCCGCCGCCGCCGCCGAGTGAGTGGGGACCCCGGCCCGGGAGCCGGGCGCTCCGCGCGCAGGGGTGGGGCGGGCAGCGGCGCCGAGAAGTTGGGCGAAGTGGGGGCCGCCCCGACGCAGCTCCGCGGAGAGGCCCGGCCGGGGCGGGAGCGGGGGCCGCGCGCAGAAGGAGACCGGGCGGCCGAGGGCTCGGGCCTCCGCGGGGCGCGCTCATGGCGGCGGGCCTGCGGGAAGGCGGGCCGGGGCGCCGGGCGCGAGCGGCGGGTCCCAGTGCCGCCGGCGGGCAGGCGCCGGGCGCTCCGACGTTCCCGGACGCGCCGTCCCGAGCGCGCGGAGGCCCTCCTGGGCAACAGGTAGGGGCCGGGATATGGGGCCGCGGGGCTGCTCGCGGCGGGCCCGAGCCCCAGGCGCCCCTTTGCAGGGGACGGGCAAGGTCTGGTGACCATTTGCGCGAGAGCCCCGGGACGGCAGGGGGCCGCGGAGTGGTCCTGGGCCTGAGCGACCCCCGCCGATGGAGTGGGAGGGGAGGAGGCGCTTGCCCCTTTTTCGTCTTACCGGAGCGCTGTGGCCACTCCGGGAGGGAGGTCAGAGCGTCCATGTGCTTAACGGGAAACAGGAAGGAGTGGCTCTGAGACTCTGCCCGGCCCCCGAAGGGTAAGACTCCTAAACCGTTATGGGGTGTATGTGGCAGGGGTGGAGGGAGACCTGCTGGGGAAACTGGTTTTCTCTGCCGCATCTTGCTAATTAGTGGCCCGGAGGTTCTCTGGCAAGTAGGTTAATGACAGGTGCGCGGCACGAGTCTTAGGCCTGAGCTTGGGGGTTTCTCTCTCACTCCAAACCAGACTGCAGTCACCTGAGTTGCCAGACCCCGGTCAGGGGGGTTGTGAGGATGCTGAGGAATGGAGTGAGCCCTCTTCCCAGTCAAGGCAGGGAAGGCCTCCAGCAGGCAATCACCCCACCTCTGTGTTTGAGGGCGGCCAACGGGACCTGAGCTTAGGTGGCTGACGGCAGTTGTGATGGGGCTCCTAGAGATAAGGACTTGTCTGCAGCCTCGTCCCTCAGGGCCTGGCCCTAATCATACAGTGACCTGCCCAGCTCTGCGTTTTCAAGAGAGTTTCTTGTCTCCCTTAGTACTTCACAATGCACTCCCTTCACTGGGGCCTCTGGCCAGCTTTCCCCCTGGGAGGAAGGGCCTCCTTGTCCCCTGTCACTGGCCACAGGCTGGCCAATCCTTTACTGTGCCCTTCAGCACTGCCCCTCATCTGCCTCTTCAACCTGCCTCTCCCTACCCTTGGGGGCTGGAGTCTCGTGCAGTATTGGGTATGCTGGGGCTTCTGGTGGGATAGCCCAGACAAGCTAGATTTGGGAGCCAGTACTGCAGCCTGGAGCTGTGACACATCTTCTTGGCTTCATCCATTGCTCACAGCCTTGTAGTTCATGCCTGAAAATTTTCAACAAGGAAGACTTATTCAGGTCCTCTTCCACTTTTTTTTTTTTTTTTTGTAGTTCTTCAAGCTTTGGTGTGGGACCCTCTCTTTGTCACTCTCTTCCTCGCTTGCTGATCCTATTATATTTTCCTCAGTTACTCTTCCAAGCTCTGAGAGCCAGTGGGACTGTTCCCACATTGAGTCTTTGAGATCCCTTTCTCAGACTCACACTTCTGCCCTCCCGGCCCTCTGGGTTTACAAGTCCCCATAAGGACCCCCTGTCCCTTTGCAAACATCTGTGCAGGTGTGGAAGGGGTCAGTCCTAGCTGGGGCAAAGGGTGGGGACTCGGCTGAGCCGAGATCAAGTTCCTGGTAACCCAATGCCCATGAAATCCCTGCTCTGTTGGCCCCTGTCCAGCTGGCCTGTTGCTCAGAAAGTGGTGTCCGTGTCTCTAAGGCAGGTGTGTTTGTGAGAGAGAAGGAGACACGCACATACACACACAACCTATCGTCTCTTCCTGTGTGTAAGGGGAGTGAATTCTGTGAGTGGAAAAATATCTGTAGGTGTGATTTTTCTCTACCAGAAAATCAAGGAATTGCCATATAGGCCAGTGGGGCCTGGAAAAGCAGGTCGTCTCCCTATCCCCAGGACACATCACCCTTTCTTGGCCTTTTGTTTATGGGATCCTTTGCTTGGCTTGGTGTGCTGGTGCCAAGAAGCCTCTGAGGCTGCCACCTCGAGGCCCGCTGGGAGCCCCTGTTGTCTCCTCTCCCTCGCCCTCCCCGTGTTGAGTTAGAAGCCCTGACCTTGCTGAATCTGGTGTCTGTCCCTGCTGGGCCAGGTCCGGGGAGGGGAGAGGGGGTACTACCCCTCTGCTAATGGAAGGACTGGACAGCAAGGGAAGGCTGTGGTCACAGAAAGCCTGAAGCCCAGGTGCAGGCGAGCCCCCATCAGCCTGCATTTCTGGACGCCTGACACACCATGCTTTCTTGTTCACAGCTCACACCCGTCTTCCTGCAGGGAGCTGGAAGGAGACAGGTATATCTTTTCCTGGGGTTAAAATAGTTGCACTGTCCAGGCACTTGTCCTTGACCACTTCCTGACACTTTCTTTGCCTACCTCCCCAGCTCCTCACTTTCTTTGTAGGAATAAGACTGGCAGCAGGCGTTTCTGGCGACAGGAGTCAGGGTGAGGGGCTCCACCCACCTCTCTACCACCCCTCCGAATCTTTAGTTCTCAAAAATGTCCCTGTCAAGAGAAACTTCCCTGCCGGTCTCCACTGACCAGTGTGGGGATAGGGCCCAACATCAGAACAAAGTTGGGTTCCAAGATACACATGAGTCAGGTGACTGGGCCCAGTATGCTCCCCACCTCCAGTCAGGCTAAGCAAAGAGGTGGGAAGGAAGAGCCAGAGGGGCCTCCACGTCGGCGTTCTGTCTTGTCCCTTCTCTACTGTGTTTTCTACCACTGTTCCTGGGGAAAGAGCGCGTGTGTGTGCATGCGTGTGCATGCATGCATGGTTTTATGGGAACAGTTCCATTGTGGATGATTATGTTTAATTTTGTTCAGTTCAAAAGACTTCCATCTCTTTAACTAATTAAATATTTATTCTAAGGTAGAGTTGGAAGGGGCCATGCCCTCGTGAGCTGAGGTCTGGAATGTGTGTGTGTCTGTCTGTACGTGTGTGCATACGTATGTGTGGTATTGGGGGAAGGTGGAGCTGAAGCTCCGTTGTCATTGCTGATCTCTGATTTCATCCAAGAGTGGGGACAAGAGGGTAAAGTCCTTGAGCTGGAATACTGATCCGAGACAGGCTGAGAGGGATTTCGCAAGTGCTTCTGTGGTGGGTGGGGGTGGAGCTGTGGGAGGAGGGGTGAGAGGACCAGCTCGGCTCAGCTGTGACCTGTCTGATCACTCTTTTGCCAGGGGCACCCGATGGTCTCCGGTTCACAGTGAAGGACAGTGTCGCCACTCTCCTTACTCCTTGGTGGGGTGGGGATGGGGGTGACACACGGCCGCTTTCCTTCAGTGTCAGCTTTTAGTCTCAACGTCAGCCTGAACACTGCCACCTCTCCTGGATGAGGGGTAGGGAGCCTGGAAAGTACTGCCCTTGTCACCAAGGGGTGTTCACTGCTGAGTCCCAAGACCACCAGGTGTTGTACTGGTTCCAGCATCCCTGACTCTTCAGGACCATCTTGTTGCTTCTCTCAGCTCCAAGCAGCTGCTGCCCCTCACAGGCCACAGGCCATTTCCTTCCTTATTCGAGTGCCCAAGTGGTCACTATGCCTCTTCCAGCCACTACCTTTCTCTCTCTCTTTCTTTCTTTTAAAGATTTTGTTTACTTTTACAGAGAGGGGAAGGGAGGGAGAGAGAGAGGGAGAGAAACATTTATGTGGGAGGGAGACATCGATTGGTTGTTTCTCGCACACCCCCAGCTAGGAGGCTGGCCCCCAACCCAGGCATGTGCCCTGAAAGAGAATTGAACTGGTGACTTTAGTTTGCTGGATGACACCCAGCCCACTGAGCTGCACCGGTCAGGGCCACCTTTCTTTTTCAGTGGAGAGAAGAGGAGGCTGGGAAAGCAGCAGCTCTTCCTGAGCAGAAGGTGTTGTGACGGGTGTTCCTCTGCAGACAAGTGTTCTTTTTCAGATGAACCTTAATAAGCAATAGCTTCTAACCCCACCACTTTGGTTTGCTGTCTGCCTTCTCTAATCTCCAGTCCTGGACTCTCTACAGCTTTGTCTTCACTTCTTTTTTCTTTTCTTTTCTTTTCTTTCTTTTTCTTTTTTTTTTTTAAAGATTTATTTATTTTTAGAGAGAGGGGAAGGAAGGGAGAAAGGGAGACAAACATCATTGTGTGGTTGTCTTTTATGTGCCCCCTACTGGGGACCTGGCCTGCAACCCAGGCATGTGCCCTGACTGGGAATCAAACTGGCGACCCTTGGGTTCATGGGACGGTGCTCAGTCCACTGAGCTACACCAGCCAGGGCCACTTTGTTTCTGAAAAGACCCTTTTGCATTATGTGTAGGAATTGGACAGTTTGGCGTGGGTATTAATCTCGTGTGCAGTAGTCCACTGATTGTCCTAGAGCTCAGCCCATTTGGGAACATAATTTAGCTTTACTCTGGCCTCTTAATTTTCCCTAGGAACCATGGGTTGTAGGGAAGGGAAAGGGAGGGTTTGCCTCAGCCCTGGAATCTGTTTTTGAACTTCCCCAGCAAGGAAGCCTGAAGTTGTTTGGCTGAGAGACTGGAGAGTTAGGGGTAGGGTGGTGCCTTTGACTTTAAGATTGTTGGCTTCTAAGACCAGATCCTGCCTGTCCTCCATGCTGGAATAGCAAAATGATGGGAAAACCGAGACTGTTAATTCTAGGCTATCAGGACTTCCTGGGGGCGGGGGTAGCAGCATTACCTTCAATTGTTGTAAATGGTAAATGATAGAACTGGAAGGCCATCACATTACAGATGAGGAAAATGATTTGTCCAAGCTCAGCTCAGCATTCCAGGACCTGAGCCCAGGACTGAGTCTCTGCCCTCTGCCCCTTTTGTTAAACCATGAAAACTTATCTATCTCTCCCCGGTGGGTGGCTGTCCCCTTTGATGCCCTCTACTTTCCCCCCCGCTCCCCTAGGATGCTCCAGACCTTGTATGACTACTTCTGGTGGGAACGGCTGTGGCTGCCTGTGAACTTAACCTGGGCTGATCTAGAAGACCGAGATGGACGCATCTACGCCAAAGCCTCAGACCTCTACATCACACTACCCCTGGCCTTGCTCTTCCTCATCATTCGACACTTCTTTGAGCTGTGAGCACACTCGCCTACCCACATGCCTTCCCTGGCTGCCCACTTCAAGTGTGTGTCTTGCTGTTTAATTGGTCTTGGACTCTGGTGTTTTGGCCACCCAGGTCCCTGCCTACTGTGTCCCCCACTAAAGGCAGCATTGTCTTCCTGAGGGCTCAGCACCCCCTGGCCCTTTCTGTCAATGGTTATTTGTTCTCACCCTCTACCCTGCCTGGCCACTTATAAACACAGGCAGCTTTGTCAGCTCTGAGCAGCTCAAGGAGGCCAGAGAGGAGATTGCCAGGAAACTGAGGCCCGAGTAAAGTCTGAGCCTGCAGTCCTCTCCCCTCCCAGCTTAGGGCCTACCAAGACACTGAGGTGCTTCAGGAGAGCCAGACACTTCTCACTCGTGTCCCTTCCTCAGTTACGTGGCCACACCACTGGCTGCCCTCCTGAATGTAAAGGAGAAAACTCGGCTGCGGGCTCCTCCCAACCCCACCTTGGAGCATTTTTACCTAACCAGCGGCAAGCATCCTAAACAGGTATGAGCTGCAGATCTGCTTGAAAAGTTACTGAGTTCTCGTGGGAGGGAAAAGGAAGGAGTGGGTTGGAATGTCAGCTCTGGTGGGTGAACAAATGGGAAAGCAGTGCTACAGACTTATTACGAGCTTGTTACTTGGAGCGGGTGAGACAGTGTCGGGCACTGCTGAGTTAGTTCTGAAGCAAAGTGCAATGGGCTTCTTCACTACACCCAGGTGGAGGTAGAGCAGTTATCCCGGCAGAGTGGGCTCTCTGGCCGCCAGGTAGAGCGATGGTTCCGCCGCCGCCGCAACCAGGACCGGCCCAGTCTCCTCAAGAAGTTCCGAGAAGCCTGGTAGGGAGATTGGAGCACGAGAAGCAGAGGATGGTCTGATGTACCTTGCTGGGAAGGGTGGGCAATGACTGTATGCAGGGTGAGATTTCACCCAGGTCAGATCGATATGGTTGTCTAGACATTCCTGAAGGTCTCTTGGGTAGTTGTAGGGTTGTGCCCTTCTCCCACCCGACTGCTCTAGCCATTTCCACCTTCTCTTCCAGCTGGAGATTCACATTCTACTTGGTTGCTTTCATTGCCGGCATGGCTGTCATTGTGGATGTGAGTGGGGATTACTGGGGCGTGGGAGTAGGTTCTAAGGCAAGGTGCGGGGAAGCCACAGAATTTGGGTGCCTCTTTTTAAAAAAAAATAGATTTTATTTGTTTATTTTTAGAGAGGGGGAGGGAGGAAGAGAAACATCAATGATGCGCAAGAGAAACATGGATCAGTTGCCTCTTGCACGCTCCTAACTGGGGACCTGGCCCACAACCCAGGCATGTGCCCTGACTGGGAATCAAACCAGTGACTTTTGGTTTGCAGGCCAGCACTCAACCTGCTAAGCCACAACCAGCCTCTTTTAACCTCTCACCATCTCTTTGCAGAAACCCTGGTTCTATGACATGAAGAAAGTTTGGGAGGGATACCCCATACAGGTATGAGAAGGGGCCCTGGTTTCCTTATAGGGGGTGATGAGGAAAATCAATGTACCATAGGACTAGGATGCACAGAGAGACCATCTCTGGAGCACCAGGCAGGAGGGACTGGTGTCATGGTGCTGAAAAATCTCGGAGGCCAGAAGGGCTCCTTTGGAGAGCTGTCTCTTGCGTCCAGTCATCCTGGGGCCCCCTGCCTCATCTCCCATTCTCCCTCCAGAGCACCATCCCTTCTCAGTACTGGTACTACATGATTGAGCTTTCTTTCTACTGGTCCCTGCTCTTCAGCATCGCCTCTGATGTTAAGCGAAAGGTGGGTCAAGGGGCTGTGCCATTAAGTCTAGAAGCCCAGATGAAGCTGTGCTAAAGTCCACTCTTTGATTTGTTTGGAGCTTGGGGTGGAGCTGTGGGATATGGGGAACTAAAGGTGAGGGGCAGGAAGAAGTAGGAGCTCGGGAACAGGAAAAAGTCCTCTGGAGCCTACATCTTTTCTGCAGGATTTCAAGGAACAGATCATCCACCACGTGGCCACTATCATTCTCATCAGCTTCTCCTGGTTTGCCAATTACATCCGAGCAGGAACTCTCATCATGGCTCTGCATGACTCTTCTGACTATCTGCTAGAGGTCAGGCTTTCTGGGCATTTCTTTATACCCAGAGACTTTGGTGCAGGTTCTCCTGTCCCTCTATCCTTTGGGGTTTGTGGGGGGTGTGTGACATTCCTGGGACCTAGGAGTTGGGGGCATAGAGCCAGTGTGGTAACTGGGGAGTACATGTGAATGCGTGCGGGAGAGTCAGGAGCCCATGATGACGGATGGGGGCTGTCTATGCAGTCAGCCAAGATGTTTAACTATGCGGGATGGAAAAACACCTGCAACAACATCTTCATCGTCTTTGCCATCGTCTTCATCATCACCCGACTGGTCATCCTGCCGTTCTGGTGAGTAGGAGACCAGACTGTACTTTTCCCATGAAATCAGGAGTCCTGCCTCCCTCCATTTATCTATCCTCTATTTTAACCCCCTCCGTTCTGTGTTTACAATGGTCTCTCCCTTCTGGTCCCCAGGATCCTGCACTGCACTGTGGTGTACCCACTGGAGCTCTATCCTGCCTTCTTTGGCTATTACTTCTTTAACTCCATGATGGGAGTGCTACAGATGCTGCATATCTTCTGGGCCTACCTCATTTTGCGCATGGCCCACAAGTTCGTAACTGGAAAGGTGAAAGCTCTCTCCCCATTTTGTAGGTCTTACTACCCTCAACTCTAGAAACTGCCCAAACGCCCTCCCACACCAGCAACCCTCTAAAAACCTCCTGAGGGGCTGTGGGAATAGCTGGAACAAGCCCATACGGAGAGGCAGTACTTAAGAGGTTTGAGGACATCAAGTAAACCTCCTTATCCTGTTCCACAGCAGGTAGAAGATGAACGCAGTGACCGAGAAGAAACAGAGAGCTCAGAGGGGGAAGAGGCTGCATTTGGGGGAGGAGCAAAGAGCCGGGCCCTAGCCAATGGCCACCCCATCCTCCTCAACAACCATCGTAAGAATGACTAAACCACTGTCCCTGCCACCCCTCAGATTAATGTGTAAAGCCAAGGAACTGTACCCCGCCCCCCAATAGGGTCACTTTAGGCTCTGGAGAAAAAGGAGAAAGCCAGAAGAGAGTTCTCTCTGCCCCTACCCGCTGCTTGTCACCCAGTTGCCTTTAAACCAAATCCTGACCAACCTTTCCCTACGTCTCTACCTGGGGGAGGGTTGGTGATATTGTCATGGGGGTGGGGAGGTGTAGTCTTGTTTTCCATTTTGTCCTTTCTGTTGCTTTCAAGACCCTTCCTCAGCTCTAGGGGTGGGGATTACAACTCACATTCCTTATCCTTCAGAATTTGGCCCTAGCTGTTTGCCTTTGACCCCCTGACCTCCAGAGCCAGGGTCGTGCCTTACTGTCCCATTTGTGGGCCTCATTCTGCCAAAGTTGGACCAAGGCTCACCTTTCTAAGCTCCCTAACTTGGACCAGAAACCAAAGCTGAGCTGACTTTAATCTTTTCTCTCCTAAGATGCAAATGAACTGAGAGTAGGAGGGTAAACATGACCCTTACCCTACCTCTGCCAAAAAGTGGGGCCATACTGGGGACTGCTCAGTCAGTCTTTGTGTTACTTTTCTGCCAGCTGTCCCTTGTAGTCACAGGTCCAAGATCTTACTGCCTCCTTTCTCTGGCCTCTTCCCCTAGGCTAGTTGGTTTGGAGTAGAATGGCAACTAGTTCTAATTTTTTTTATTTATTAAACATTCGGGGTTTTGGTTTTAAGGCCAGAATTACAGCTAGCACCTGGCCTTTTAGCAGTGGGACCACTTCAGACCAAAATGTACTGTTAATGGTTTTTTAAATTAAAATATATTAAAGATTAAGTAAAACATGGCAACAAGTGTCTGAGACTATTAGGAATTAGAAGGGCATCAACTAAATAAACTAAGGTAGTCTTTCTCATGCCTTCCTCACGGTTACATAATAAAAAAAATTTCATGTGGCAAGTAAGAAAAAGCTAAGGTAGAGAAGGTACAAGATTAATGACAGCTGCCCACTGGGAAGGATGGGAGAAAACAGATTGCTTATTGAGAGGCCCAGAAACAGGAATATGGGGGCTAATGGAAAGAAAATCAAATCACAATCTTAGTCTTAACATCTTATTAAAAGACTTTCAAGGAACAGTACAAACCAGGGACAGTAAATGCACAGCCCTCACACCAGGAATACAGTGTGTTAGAAGCATGAACACTTGAACAAACGTAGGATGGGAGGGATGAGCAAGAGGAGGGCCGAGGGGACGTCAGGCCCAGGTTAGAGTGGTAACCTCTCACTACCCCTTTGTGTCTCAGGGGTGGAGGAGGGACCCTGCTTGCTAGCACCACATTGAAAGGGATCTCCTGGTCCAGAACCCCCATTTCTATCTACTAGGAGCTGGGGGAACAGCTAGACTGGAGACCAGGTTGGTGGGTCACAGTTCAACAGTCAGGAAGACCCAGTTTCTGGGGGTGGGTCAGTTCAGGAAGAAGGCTGTTCTCTAAAGAAGACGCCCTCTGCACTCGATGGCCCCGCAGCAGCAGAGCAGCTCCTTGCCTTCCACACTGCCCACCTCGTAGTTGTAGTCCCAAGTAAGTTCTGTCCCAGCCCGGATTCTCCTACAAAGGAAGAAAAGGGTAGGATGGGAAGACAGCGATAGCCTGGGTGCCAGGGCTTACAGAGTGTACAGGTAGCACAGGATCACAGATGGAGGAGGGGCTCTTAGAATTTCCATAGTCCTTGCCCCTTCCCAATCCTGGGCTTCTTTTCCTACCCAACCACCCTCTTTCTGACCCCCTCTTACTTGCTGGCAAAGAAGGCTACCCAAGGGAAGCGAAGATCATGAGTATCCACGAAGACGTTCTGGACAAACAAGTTGGGGCTGCAACTGTGCTGTAGGTTTAAGGACAGGATCAGTAAGAACCACGGAAACAGGTCCAGCTTTGTTGAGTGAGTGCAAGCTGGGTGAAAAATGATGCCACCTGATCCTCCCCATCACAGCAGTTTTGAAAAAAGCTACCTCTTTAAGAATTTATAACAAGAAAAGGTAGGCTTATGTAATTGCATTAAAATACTAGAAATTTGAAGACCCTGGGATAATCTAACATCTAGATGTGACAGAAAGGGGTCTCACATTGAGGTAGCGGCCCAGGTTGCCTTCAAGCTTGGCGTCGATGATGTAGCAAGACTCCTCACCATCGTAGAACTGGCGTGTGTTCTTACGAACAGGTGCACTTTCCCCCTTTTCCACGGATGCCATGTTGGTTGATTTAATGGCAATCCCATGAGTTGATTTAAGAGCAAAGCCTCGGGTTGATTTTACTGCCACTTGGCGCTTCATTGGACCTAGGCAGGAGGAGAACAGGGTCAGGACCCATCCCATCCCAACTCATGACTGGAGAGTCTACCCCCATTTCATTCCATGCACTGCGGCTTAGGAATAACAATAAACTGGGACTCAGGCAAAGATCCTAAGTGGCAGGTTTTTCAAGAAGGATTAGATATGCTGGATAAAGAAGTTGAGGGAAGAGCAGGGAAATGGAAAGAAGGCAGCAAGGAGACGTGTCAAACAATATTAACAGTTCAGCTGGGAGCCAGGGAGCCCTTACAGAAATGTTTCAATTCTTAGGATCTGATTTTTTTCTTTAGCTTCCTTTAAAAATTCTCTATCCCCAGTTGGCCAATGCACATACAGAAAGGTGCTCAATGTCAGTAATCATCAGAGAAATGAAAATTAGAACCACAATGAGGTATCACCTCACACCTGTCAGAATGGCTGTCAATCAACAAACAGGTCATGAGGAAGTAGGGAAAAGGGAACCTCATGCATTGTCAGTAGGTTTGCAACTTGGTGCAGCCCCTATGGAAAACAGTATGGAGGCGCCTCAAAGAGGTAAAAATAGAAGTACGTTATGATCCAGCAATTCCACTTCTGGCTCTTTATCCAAAGAACAAAACACTAATTTGAAAAGATATGTGTAATCCCTCTATTCATTGCAGCATTATTTACAATAGCCAAAATATGAAAGCAAACTAAGTGCCCATTAATAGATGGTTAGATAAAGAAGATGTAATATATATACACAATGGAATATTACTAGGTCTTAAAAAGAATGAAATCTTATCATTTGCAACAGCATGAATAGACCTAGAGGGTATTATACTAAGTGGAATAAGTAAGACAGAAAGACAAGTACCATATAATTTCACTTACATGAGACCTCTAAAAGAACAAAATAAATGAACAAACAAACAAACAAAAATACAGAAAACAGAACAAACTGATGGTCGCCAGATAGGAGGTGAAGGGCTTGGGGGTGGGTGAAAAAGATAAGGGTTTAACAAATACAAATTGGTAGTTACAAAATAGTCACAGGGATATAAAGTACAGTATAGTGAATATGGTCAATAATACAGTAACTGTTTGGTGCTAGGTAAATATATAAATGTTTAACCATTAAAAACAACAACAAAAACCAAAAGGCCCTGGGCTGGGTAGCTCAGTTGGTTACAGCATTGCCCATTATAACAAGGTGGTAGGTTCAATCTCCAGTCAGGGCACATACAAGAAGCTATCGATGAATGCACAAATAAGTGGAACAATAAACTGACATTTCTCTCCCCCTTCCTTTGTCTAAAATCAATAAATTAAAAGTAAATAAAAAATATCTCCATCGCAACTTCCCTATGGTTCCTTCCAACTACCCCCCAAATTCTTCCAGACTACCAGATATGTTCTTCTTGTCCTCAAAGTCATCGCCTTCAGAGCCAGAGGAGATGGTTTGGATATCATCACTGTCAACTGCTGTGGCTGAAGTCTGACCAGCAGTGGGCTTTCGGCTGGTCCCACTTTCCCCTTCACTTTCTGTGCTGCTGGACAGAGTCAGGACATCCTGGGGAGGCAGAAGGGTAAGAAGGAGGAAGAGAGTAAATGGAGATGGCCCGTTCAAGTTCTTGCTCTTACCTACAGTGAAGTCAGAAAGGAGCTGAGGCTATAGACAAGAGGCAGGTTACATGCTGGATGAGAAAAATGGGGCAGGAAGTCAAGGCCACGCAAGCAAGAAAAGATCTAACAGAAACTGTGGTGAAGGACTTGATGAGGTGAGGAGGATGTTCCTTCAATCAGATTCTGAATAAAAGAGAAGGCTGGGGCACAGTACAGCTTGAGAAAGGTCACTTACTTCTGGGTGGGACTGAGCTGAGGCCAACAGGCGTCGGCTCTGATGCATACTAGTCTTACTAGGTGGGCGGCGAAGTCCTTCGGTTTTCATGGGAGAAGGATTGTAACCGTAATTTCGAGAGCTCTCAGTAACTCTGACAGGAGGGGAAGCAATAAGAGGAGTTGGGTTATTGGCTGTTTCTTTGCCTTCTTTTGTAGGCTTGAGAGAAGGCAGGTTTGGAAATGGGTCGAAAGAGGCACTTACACTGACAGCTTGTTTCGTTCATCAGGTTCCTGGAAAAGAGAGCAAGTGAAGGGTTAAATGTTTTTATGGTCCTAGGTAACAAATCCGATACTTAGATTCATCTCAAATGACCTCAAAGACATTAGCCAGTGAGAGATACAGCCTCTCAAATAAGGTGTGTGTGGAGAAATGACTGCACCTTGACAGCAGCATTCATATTCTCATCAGCAAACTATCTGGGAGAGGTCTTCAGCCCTTCCCAATGATAAGGCATAAAATGTTCATAAAACACACGGGCAGAGTCTTACACGGACAAGGGATTCACTACCTGTATTGCGGTAAGTTTCAACATCATTAAAAGATATTTAAAATTCTTCTCTCAGAGAAGGAAGTAATGATGTAGGTAACTTGAAATAGCACTTCATTAAAAAAATTATTTATAAAGCCTTTACACTGCAATGAATCAACCCAGTAGGTTGATTTTAAAATAATTTCTTTTTTAAAGACTTATTTAAAAAAACATTTTATTTATTTATCTTTAGAGGGGAAGGGAAAGAGAGAGGGAGAGAGGGAGAGAAACATCAATGTATGGTTGCCTCTCGTGCATTCCCTACTGGGAACTGGCCTGCAACCCAGGCATGTGCCCTGACTGGGAATCGAACCGCGATCCCTTGGTTCACAGGCCCGCGCTCAATCCACACACCAGCCAGGGCTCTTTCTTTAAATAAACACTAGCACTGGGCTGGCTGGAGGGGAGACAATCAGGTTTCCCACAGAAATATCTATTAAGTAAATAATTAATGTGTGAAGACTCACAGCAGAACTGCACTGAGTCTGTTATCGCACCAGAGTTACACAAAAACCGGCGCTCTCCGAGTTTACCTCTTTCTTGGCCTGCTTGATGTCTCCCTCATCCTTGAAGCTCAGCCCTGAGGTGGAGGTCTTCTCGGCTTCCACTTTGACTCCCCCGGGCCGGCCTTCCCCACCATCGCAAGTCTTGAAGGATGAATGGCTATCAGAGTCAGCAAAGCCACCTTCACTGACACTATTGCAGCTCAACCACGAGGCCACCTTGTTTTTGGGTGTCTCTTCAGAGGAAGGTGGATTGCAGCCACCCACAGGGATTGACAGAGGGACAGGAATATGTGGGGGCCCGAGGTCTGGGGGGCGGGAATCCTTGGAAGCTGTCTCAGATAATCCATTCTCCTTCTGGCCCCGAGTCTGCCGCCGGGTAGCATAGCTGCGCCACACGGAGCTGGTGCTGAAGTCTTCATCCTTACAGAAGTTATCATCTGAGCTGTCATCATTGGACTCTTCGGGGTCCTCTGTACCGCTGTTGCCATCTTCCTGGTCCTTCAAGTCCACACCACTGCTGTCAGAGGAACATGGGGCATCACTCTCATATCCTTCCTTGAAGTTCTCCACGCTCTCGATATGGTCCAGGTTGGCAAAGTACTCATCACCCATTTCCAGGCCCTCCTTGTCTGCAAAGTCATCTGTCAGAATTTTGCCTGGGAACGAAGAGAATTAAAGGCCTTCCAGAGTTATGCTGGTCTTTTAGAAAGAAGAAGGGTCATCCCACCACACCTAGCCCACCAGCACATAAAGTCAAAAAGCCTCCAGTGTGGTATCTCACCTCTCTTTGATGACACCCCCTCCTTTGTGTCTTGTCTAGGAGAGCATAAGACACTTACTGTAGTTTTACATCTTGCCCTTTCTGCCTTCCCATTATTTCTCTTTGCTTTATCAAGAGAGAGTTCTTAGCTACACTCGAAGACCCTGGGTAGAGTAGTAGGGCAGAATGTGGGAGAAAATGATACACTCAACTCTACCACCATGCCCCTTCTCTGAAACATCATCACATCCACAATTTTACCCCTTTTCACTTCTGTCCTTATAAAGCACTTCTGTCCCTCCCTAATCCTCCCAGACAGGCACATTACTCATTGTGTTCTTTACAGAAGAAAATCCTGGCCTACTCTTACTCCCAAGTTCACATGTCAAGCATTTCATTCTTATGTTCAAACTTCTCACTGATTCAATTCCCTACCATGTCCTAACTGCAGAAAGCAAACCTTTCATCACCAACCTGCATAAATACAGACAAAGGAACCTTTGGCAATGTCATCCAAGCAGCGGATACCCCAGCCCTTGTTCTGTGTCTTGAACAGCTGGAGTCGAACCTGTAGTCCATGCTGCACCAACCGGTTTGTGCACATGTTTGGGTCACATTTGCAGCGTTTGTTACACTCATAAACTCTGGGAGGAGGGTACAATAAAATCAATCATGACACAATCACTAGAGCATCCGCTGAATCCACAGAACTGTTAGAATTCTTAAGGTACCATCATTTATTAGGTAACAACTATGTAAGCAGATTTACTGAATTATCTATGCTCTTTGATTCATTTGGGAATATAGCCAAAGGAAATAATTCAGAAGGGGAAAAGCGATTTATACAGACATTTATAGCACTACAGTTAGTAACAGTGAATACCAGGATGCCCAACCTGGAGAAAAGTCAAGCAACTATGATGTGAACATAGATTAAGAGCCTTTAAAATAAGTAGATAGACTACATCTACTTGTAGAGAAATAGATGCATAAAATAAAGGTGTGTGACAAACACTGAAGCCAATATAATAGACACTGAAAGGGAGTAAAGAGGATGAGTTGGTACTAAAGTTCATTAGATTCTTTTTTTGGTAAAGTTTTTATTCTATTTAGTGAAAACTCATTAAAACAATAAGAGCTATGCTAGACACTGGGGACATGACGGTGGAAAACAATCTCTAATCTCATAATCTCAGGGAGTTTATATTCTATATCTAGTTAAAGGGATTTAACATCTATTTTTTAAATAAACTATTGAAATTAATCAGATCTAGCAAATATCAACATTAAAGGAAGAAGTTATATTGAGAAAACTGCCATCTTTTCAAGTATCAGTGTTTCTGCTCTATCTCCTTTGCTCATGATTATGATTTGACTTATTTTCCTGGCATGTAAATTGAAGGGAGACATTTACTTTTGGAAAGATAACAGTGCAGTCAGTTGGTTGACAACATCAGTCGTATCCCCCAGACGAAGATGGTAAGAGCAGCTTGTATTTATTGAACGTATACTTTGCGTTTGGCATTATGTCAATGCTTTACATACATTCTCTTTTTCTATCCTCAAAGTAGCCATAAAGGTATTTTTTAACTTAAAAAATATTAAAGTATAATATACACAGAGAGAAGTACACACTTCTACAGCTCAATGAATTTTCACAAAACAGAACCAGTATCTTACCAAGAAATAACAAAAAAGTCCCTCGGGTGGCAATGTTCAGAACCTGTGTTACAGCTGATGAAACAGGACCAGTTTGGGAGGGATGAGGCCAAAATTTGAACTCAGGTTTAATCACCACCAGATGAAACTTTCAGAGTAGCTATGCTGAGGATCTTTCATTCACTCAACAAAATCTGAGTTGTTACTATGTGCCAGGCAGTGGTAAGTTAGTTGCTAGTGATACAATGGTGAGCAAGATAGATAAGGTTCATGCCCCCATGGAGCTACATTCTAATGGAAAAGACAGAACAAAAACAAGTGAACAAATATAATAAATGGAAGTTGTCCCAGATGCTATAAAGGATACAAACAGGGTGCTCAATGATTGAATGATTAAGTGAAAATGACCTAGTCTTAGAGTAACCAGGAAAGGTTTCTCTGAGGTGAGAATAAAGCCGAGAGAGCCTAAGGTTAAAGAAGATAACTATGCAAAGAACAGTGGGAGGATGCTAAGAGAAGGGCACAGCATGTACAAAGGCCCTCGATGTAGGCTGGCAAACACTGGGTGAACTGGATCCAGGAAATGAAGAGTATCAGTGTGGCTGGAACAGCTGTGCAGGGAGAGAGTGAGGAAGGAGTAAGATAGTACAGTGTCTTGTGACCCAAGACTAAGGGTTAGAATAAAATCCAAAGTAGAGTTGGAAGCTATTATTAGAGAAGTTTAAGCACAGAAGTCATATATTATTGTGGTCATTTGAAAACATTTTAATGAAACATTTCAATCATGTAAAAAAGATACAACCAATACTCATCTACCACTCAGCACTGGTAAATCTAAACATTGTTACAAGATTCTTTTTTGTTTTGTTTAAAATGAAAACATAGCCCCAGCTGGTGTGGCTCAGTGGACTGAGCACTGGCCTGCAAACCAAAGGGTTGCTGGTTCGATTCCCAGTCTAGGGCACATGCCTGGGTTGTGGGCCAGGTCCCCTGTTGGAGGAGCATGAGAGGTAACCACATATTAATGTTTCTCTCCCTCTTTCTCCCTCCCTTCCTTTCTCTCTAAAAAATAAATAAAATCTTAAAAAAAATAAAATGAAAACATAAATGATACAATGATGCAGGTAAAGCTAATAACTGTCTTTTCATTTGCTTAGTTTTCAATATGCATTCAGCACAAATTCATTTCCTGATCTCCTCAGTAGTCCTAAGGTCCTCTGAAGATACTCAGACACACTACAGGTTTTCTATCAAACTGTTCATTTTCCTGAAGTCTCTTTTGCAGCCAGGATTGGCCCACTCTCACACTGGCTATTCCCTATATCCAGCTGTCGGCCTGGACACCTCCCTCACTCCCCTTCACTGTCATCTGTGAGATTTCTCTCACTCCTCTTTTGAGTTGGGTCCTCTGTTTTCTGGATCTGTATGCCTTCCTCTCTCTGGACTTTATACCTTCATTTCAGTAAACATTTTCAGTAACTTTCCAAGAAGTGGAATAATGAAAAAGTTTGATGTATTTCATGTATAAAATAAGTTTTTAGTCTACATTAACAGTGAACTAAGAATTTGCTTTTGTTTAGACTTCTAGGTTAGAAGTAATTTTCCCTGAACAATTCTGAAATTTCTTAATTGTCTTCTAGCTTTCAATGTTATTTTGGTAAGGTTTAAGACATTTCACATCTCTGTGTGTGTGTGTGGTCTATCTCTCTTCTCTAGAAGCTTTCAAGATTTTCCTTTTGTCCTCAGTGTTCTGTGGGCTCAGTGATCACATTTTATTATCATGTGTTTTAGTGGGGATCTATTTTCAGTAATTACACTGGGATCTGATTGGCCCTGGAAACCCAGACTCTTCAATTATGCGAAAATTTCTGAATTATTTCACTGATGCTTTTCTCCTCTCTTTTTCTGTTCTCTCTGCTAATTATGTATCCTGAGCACTAGGCTTATTAGTTCACATGTTCATATGTAAACAATTTACCATGCTATACACCTCACTCTCCTATTGCCCTTCTATTTTCCTGACCTGTCCTTCTCAATCTCACATACTGGCTCCACCTCCTCTGCTCAGTCTCTAGCTGGAGAGCCCAGGGCTGACTCCTGGGCCCCCTTCTGTTCTCTGTTACCAATATTCTCTCTAGGTGAACTCATCCAGGCTTTAAACACCAACCACTCCTTGGCAGCCCTTACACTTCTCTCAGAAATCTCACTGCCTTCCCAATGTTTCCACTTGGACTAACAGGCATCTCGAACTCCACATGGCTAGAACAGAAGCTGAATTTCACTCAGACCTGCAACTCCTCTGGTCTTCCACCTCAGTAAAAAGCATCAACATCCATTTAGTTGCTCAAGCATAAAATTTAGGAATTGTCCTTGACTCTGCCCCTCTGCTCCCACCATCCAGTCAATCTATCAAGTCCTTAGCTCTGCCTCTAAATGTATCCCAAATCTATCCTCTTTCACCTCTATTACTTTCATTTTGGTTCCAGCAACCACCACCTCTCAGTCACATCTCCTAACTGGTATTCCAAATTCTTCTTTTGCTGGCCTGAGACATACTCTCCTTACAGAAGCCAGAGCAATCTTCAAAACACAGATCAGACCATTTGACTCCTTAAGATTTTCCACCAGCTTCCTAATCACACCATGAATTTGACTGTAATTTTTATTCTTGTTTATAAAATCATATATAATCAGGTCTCTACCTTCTTCTCCTCTCTGAACACATCTCAGACTCACTGGTCAGAGCAAGCCATAATCTGCTAGGACATTCACACAGCTATAAAATTAAGATCATCTTTAACTGCAACAGGAAAATTAGACACTGTTCAATCATTTTATGCCTTCATTTCAAGGAAAGCCCAAGGAAAAAACAAGTGCTGGGATTTCAATAAATAAGATCCAATTGATAAAATAAATGCTTACTTCACTTATTCTATTTTTGGTTCCAATTTTTAAAAGTCTGATGGTTCCTACAAACAGAAAAACAAGAACACACTCCTCAGTCTGAGGTGCTTCACCTTCCCCTGACTACTTACCCTGTGGGCAGACACTCTTCTAGCCTCTTGTACTGGTAGCCAGAGTTAGGATTGACTTGGCCACCTGGGGTGCAGGCTGTAGCCTGGATAGTTAGCTGATGGCAGGCACACTTGGACCTACATAAGATAGAAGGATAGGACAGCTGGAGCTATGAGACTTTCTTTAAAAAAAAAGAAGTATTAATAAAAGGATGGGGGTGGTAAGGTAGTGAAATTTCTTTTTCTTCTCTCATACATGTAAATGAAAAAGAAAAAGACACAGAAAGAACATGACATAGTGAGAATAAAGTAAAGAGACAGAATGAAACAAAGCGGCAACTGAAAGCATGGTGAAGGGAAGCAAAGGAGGACAGTCACACACACACAAGACGCATGCACCCAGGTTATGCAGCTGGGCCAAGTCGGCCCTCGCATGGAGACCTTAAGGCAGGAACTCCAGCTGAGGAAGACGTAGAGGGAGATGGGGAAAGGAGTGCACATATAAGGCAAAGAAAGAGGTGGAAAGAAAGGCAACCACAGCAGGGCCAGCAATACCCCACCAACTCACTTGTCCCGGCACCCATCCTTGCAGTCACAGCCGACCAGAAATTCAGGGCCTGTGTTAATGAAAACACCCTTGCCTGGGATTCGTTCCTTGCTATAGGCCACCTGGGGTGGGGGGGTTGTGTCAATCTCATTGACACAGGATAGGGGAACATCTTCTTTCCCATAGGTAATGTCCAAAATATAGTAAAAAGGCTTATAGGGCTGAAACTTGCGGTCCACAAGAACATATGGATCCAAACAGAACATCTCCAGGAAGAGGAAGTCACAGCCAGTCTCAAAAAGGTAGCGTTCGATCTCCTGCATTGTCCGAAGGCAGAGGCCACAGGGTGTCTTGTAAATAACATGAAAGCCCATTTTGCGGTTAACTCGGCGCCGGGCTGTCATCCGCCGGAAGTCATAAAGTAGTGGGACTAGCAGAGGGTTCTTGCCCCGGTACTGCTCATTTCTTATAGGTCTGACTCGAGACAGACAAGTATAGCTGCAGACGTGAGGTAAGTAGAAAAGCTTCTCCATGGGCGCACGGTAGGAGGGCTCTGCTGGGGCCCGCTCCAGCATGCCATGGAAGGCTGGGAGGGCTGGCAGGGCTGGGAGGACTGCAGATGCTGGGGATGCTGGGGGTGCTGGGGGTGCTGGGGCAGAGGCTGCTGAGCCTAAAGGTGATCTGCAAATGAGATGCAACAGATCAGGTAAGAATAAAACAGGATGTGTCAAGTAACTCCCTCTCCTGCTGCCTAAACCACTTCTCTAACCTTCCAAACAGCTGTGCCCTTGAAGCTAAAGATGTCACAAGAAAGTCAGATTTCCCTTGCCTTTCCAAAAAACCTGAACAATGAAACATCCTGGTTACTCTTCACTGACTGATCTATTTCAATATTGTGTGTACCTTTTTCTAAATTTTTTTTTGCCTGTGAATTATGGAAGCAGAGTTTAATCTTCTACAAATGCTTTATTTCCTGCTACATGTCCTATAAATGTCCTTACTAACTCCCACAATCCAAGGAAAGTGGCTGTAGTATATTCCCTTTTTATTGTACCAATGACAACGCCACATTTTTATCAAGAAATTTTAACAAATGACTTTTTGGTGATTGTATATTTCTAGGCACCCAGGTTCTAATTCAATTATTTTTATATTCTGTTTCCTGGAAACTTCCATGGTTAAAGATTTCTTTTCAAGTCCAAACTCTTCACCATCCATAACCCCACGGAGCCAAGGAACCTCCTTATGAGTGACCATACGGTCCGCAATGTGCACTTCTCTCTCCACCCAAGAGTCTGAGATTTTCTCACCTGTATGTCTGGTTGATCCCAGGTTTCCCACCAGGGACATTTTCACTGAGTGCAGGGGACGCAGGGGAGGAATGACCAGAGCCCACAGATCCTGGCCGGAAAGATGTGCTCTTTTTGGCTACCTGCTTTCGTGACTGGGCAAGCTGGCTTTCCAAGCTTCTAGGAGATTAGAGATAAGATCATATGGTAAAGAATATAGACATAAGAAATACGAAAGAAACTGGCAAAAAAGGAAAAGCACTCACTCAGTGTCACCTCCCTGGGGGGACAGAGGTGCAGCAGGTGGGGCAGGAGGGGTGGGTGTAGCAGGTGGGGCAGGTGTAGCAGCAGGTGGGACGTTTGGGGCAGTAGGCTGAGGAAGCTCCATTGGCTTAAACTGGGTTCCAGTACTGGTTAGATCCTGTGTATACTGTACCACAGGGCCTTTGCTCCTCACAGCACCTAGAGGAAAAAGAAAATTGACCATTGAGAAGATGAGGGCTGTGTCACTTATATTTATGCACACATCTGACCCTCAACTTATGTAATATAAAAAAAAAGCATATACGGAAACATTCTGAGTAAGAGCTAAGACTGTCAATTCCCAGTATTTACACCAATGGGTGGCAACACTGGCACAGGCTGGCTTTGCATCAATAAGACTTTATCTAAGATGATTTATAATGTTAATAATTGTGTTATACTTCAGTGAAAACTTTCAAAAATACATTCTTTGATCAACTAATGTAGTTAGAAAAAAAAATAAACAACCAGAAAGTATGCCTGGAACATATAGAAACACAAAGGAAGAGTTTAGGCTTTAAAAAAGTTGACCATAGATAACAAAAAGCAGTTATCCTCATGTGAGTAACAGAAGTAACTACTACAATCAACACCCCTAACCTAAGCCAGCTGTTGCCGATTTTTATGTGGTTGTTTAGAACGAGTCAGAGCCACAGCATGTGGAGGCAGCACCACAAATCCATCACCACCACTGACAATAGGGCACACACGTCCTGTTTCCAATGAGTCAGTGGTATCATCCTGGTAAACAAAGGAAAGTGTTGTATATGCTCTCCTTTGATGGTTTGTCCCATTCCACCCTCCCCCAGGGTGTCTTTCAGGACATACCCATATTTGGACGGGTCCTCAGCTGTCCCCCTTGCTTCTTCTCCATTGTAGAGGCCGAGGACGTCTTCATGCTGAACATAGGCTCTAGCCGTGTAGAGCCTCGATAGATCCATTCGCATCTTTTGTCATCCTGGGGGATTGGGAGGGAGAAAGGAGGGGAACGGTTTAAAGGCTAGACTCTACCCTGCCATCTGTGGACAATATATACCATGTGCTTCCTTGGGGAAATCCCCCTGATGAGCCCTGAACTCCTTACTTATTCACTAAACGTATGTGCCAGGCTTCATGGCAGACGCCAGGAATCTAAAGAAGAAAAACATATATCCCTTGCTAAAGAAATTTCAGGAGCAGCACATGTTTTTACTAAGTATTAGAATTATTAGCAGGCTTATAAGGCCTTAGAAACAAAAAGCTGGGATAACTCAGAGGAGAAATATTGGGTTGGCCAAGAAGGCCATTTCGTTTTTTCTGTAAGATAAAAGACATGTTATTCATTTTTGCCAATAACCTGATTTGGATATTGTGAGTATGTTGGCTACCTTCCGCTTTGTATAATGTTCAAAGTTCTCAATTAACATCTTGATGTAATCGCTATCAACTTCAAGAAGCACTGTCCAGTGAGTGATCTCGAGCACACATCTTTTGACACATTTGATCGGTCACAGCACCTGCTCCATATACTGCACCAGTCATTTTTTATATTTTAGTTGTATTTTTACCTTACTTGAAATAATAAAGCATAATATGCTGAAAGTGTTGCATATTTTCTTCCATCTTTAATATTAAAATGGCTACAAAGAAATTCATCATTTTTGATGTTTGTTTTTAAATGTATGCTGATAGTAACGGCTGTCACAGTACAATCTAAAAAACTGTTATGAATGTAGTTAAAGACAACTAAGTACAACTTTGGTGAAGATGGTGGCATAGGTAAACATGGTTCGCCTCCTCATACAACAACATCAAAATTACAAATAAAATATAGAACCATCCCTCAGAATCAGCAGAAATAGAGTTGAATGGGACTTTGATGACTATGGAATTAAAGAAACCACATCCATCCAGACTGGTAGGAGGGGCAAAGACGCAGAATGGGCTGGTCCCACTCCACATGTGGTAGATAAAAATTCGGGAGGGATATCTTGGGGGTGAGGAATCCCAGCCCCACACCAGGCCCCTCAGCCCAGGGTTCCAGTGCCAGTAAGATAAGGCCCCACAATGTCTGGCTACAAAAACCAGTGGGGATTGAGATGGTGGAAGAAACTTCTGGATCCCAAGCAGTTTCCCTTTAAGAATCCATATATGAGTTTACTCAGACTTACTCCCTCTGAGCTCCAGCACCAGGGTAGCAGCTTGAAAGGCGCCAGTGGCATAGAGGGAGGAACTGAAGTGTCTGGCATCAAGGTAGGAGCTGGAGGACAGCTTTCCCCCAGACCAAAAGATGGGCAGAGGCCACTGTACATTTTCTGAGCCCTCCTTCCAGAAAGCCACAGAGAAGGCAGGCTGGTGCCCTTTCTGAGACTCCAATCTGGCCAACCCTGTCTGCCCCATTCTGGAGATCCTGAGACTCTGCCTCACCCAACTCACAGGCCCACCCAAACTGTTAACCGTGACTTTTCCATAAGAATGGCTGGTCTTGGCTCATGCTTCACAACTTCCTAAATTCTATCAAACAAGCAACAGCCAGCCTCAGTGAGCCCCCATCCCCTGTACCTCTTGCTAAGTGGCCCCAGGCCCAGCACTAGCAGCAGCCAGCCTAGATCCACAGCCTGGCTTCACCTGGGAATCTCCAAGCCCAGAACAAGTAACAGCCATCTCAGATTGCTATACAGATCATGCAGTGTGGCCCCAGGCAGAACACAGGTGGGGGCTGACCTTGGCCTGCACCACTTGAAAAGCCCCAGAGCCTGCGTACCCAGTGGACAGCTACACATCACACTGGTGCACCACCACCCTGCCCTGCACAGCTGATACTCCACAGAGTGTGGAGGTTGGTAGTCAGTGGTCATGGCCTGGTAGAGCTGACTGGTCTGGGTTAAATACTTCCCATTGACCTAACAATGGTAATCAAAGCTCAACTACAGGATGAGGGTCTACTCAGCCCACGCGAAGGATGTACATCAAGTACCTAGCTTAGGTGATGGGGGAAGTTGTGCCATTGGACCCTATAGGACACCGACTACATTAGGCCACACTACCAAGACACGGAGTCATAGCAGCTCTACCTAATACACAGAAACAAACACAGGGAGGCTGCCAAAATGAACAAAGATGCATGGCCCAAATGAAAGAACAGATCAAAACTTCAGAAAAACAATATTAAACAAAATGGAGATAAGTGATCTATTAGACACAGAGTTAAAAACACTGGTTAAAAGGATGCTCAAGGAACTTAATGAAGATCTCAACAGCATAAAAAAGATCCAGTCAGAAATGCAGGATACACTAATTGAAACAATGAACAATTTACAGGGAGACAACAGTAGAGTGGATGAAGCTGAGAATCAAATCAATTATTTAGAACATAAAAGAAGCAAAAACAACCAATCAAAACAGTAAGAAGAAAAAAGAATCCAAAAAAATGAGGACAGTGTAAGCAGCCTCTGGGACAACTTCAAGCAGTCCAACGATTTATATCATAGGGGTGCCAGGGGGAAAAGAGAAAGAGCAAGAAATTGGAACTCTATTTGAAAAAATAATGAAAGAAAACTTCCTTAATTTGGTGAAGGAAATAGACATACAAGTCCAGGAAGCAGACAGATTCCCAAACAAGATGGATGCAAAAAGGCCCACTCTAAGACACATCATAATTAAAATGCCAAAGGTTAAAGATAAAATCTTAAAAGCAGCAAGTGAAAAGCAGATAGGTAATGGAAAAAAATACAATACAGATTAATTCAAAAAATTAAAAAAATTAAAAAAAGAGAAAAAGTTAACTACAGGGGAGTTCCCATAAGACTCAACTGATTTCTCAAAAGGAACTGCAAGCTAGAAGCACTGGCAAGAAATATTCAAAATCATGAAAAGCAGGGAACTACAAATTGCTCTTACCCAGCAAAGATATCATTTAAAATGAAAGGGCAGATACAGAGCTTCCCAGATGAGAAAAAACTGAAGGAGTTCATCATCACCAAATCATTATTATATGAAATGCTGAAGGGACTTATTTAAGAAAAAGAAGATCAAAACTACAAACAAATACATTTGTTAACAATTCAATCTAAAAAATAAACTAAGCAATCTAGAAGAACAGAGACAGATGGTTGTCAGATGGGAGCAGGGTATGAGGGAATGGGTGAAGAGGTGAGGGGATTAAGAAGTACAAATAAGTAGTCACAGAATAGCCATGGGGATGTAAACTAAAGTACAGGAAATGGAGTAGCTAAAGAATTTATAAGCATGACCCATGGACATAAACAATGGTATGGGGATTGCTTGAGGGAGTGTGGGGTGCTGGATGTAGGAGGGCCAAGGAAAATAAATTGAGACAACTGTAACAGCATAATCAATAAAATACAACTGAAAAAGATAACTAAGTGATAGAGCCATCTTACAGAAAAAAACAAACAAATCCAATATTATTCTAAGTGTGAGAGGGGAGAAAAAGATGGGTATAGAGGATCTAAGAGTTAAACTGGGCCTTGAAATATCAAGACCTCCAATTCAAATTCCTTGATTCTTCCTTCTTCATCCTACTTATACTACCAAAATCCTAACCACGGACAAATGGAAGTGGCTGCTTTCTCTATACCTATATAACAACATGAATATTCCTAGAGAGAAAGAAAGCGAGAGGGAGACAGAACAACCAACCATACAGATTACTGTCATAGTTAAATTCAGGGAATTTATTTTCAACCATTCACAAAGGAACAAAAAGAAGGACAAAGTAAAATATGACCAACAGTAGGGACAGACAGGATAAGAAAAAAGAAAACTATTGAATTCTACAAAATCATCCTCATTATTGCCTCTTATGCTCCCCCAACCACCCAACCTCTGCCTCAAAAACTAGGGAAGCACAGTACCAGGAAGAGGATCCTGACTAGGCTGCCGTCCACCTCCTCGACTCGGGACTTCCACCATGTGCCTTCCCACTCAGTCTTGATAAGCTGGCCACTCTTGAGTAGCACCATGGGGCGGTTGGGGTAAGCAGTGATGTACTCCTCTATGAAGTCTCGGCAGGAGATATCTTCTATGTCCTCCCAAGTCTTTTTCACTGTCCCAAGGAAGAAGTAGTGTTGAGCGAGGGCATGTAGGGCATGTCTTGATAGGGAAAAATGGTTGGCAAGGAGATGTTTGGTATTTTTTTAATTTGGAAGGACAGAATAGTAAATGAAATCATAGCCTCAAGGGAAGCAAAACTGAAGTACTGAACTGAAGCCCTGGCCAGGTGGCTTAATTGGTTGGAGTACCATCCCATACACTAATAGTCTGTGGGTTTGATCCCCCATTGGGGCGTATACGGGAGGCAACCGACTGGTTTTTCTCTCACATCAATGTTTCTCTCCCTGCCCTTTCTCTCTCTCTAAAATCAATGGGTATATCAGGTGAGGATTAAAAAAAAAAGTATTGAACCTGATGTGTAAATACCCATACAAATGAAGTAAATACTAAATACAATACAGATGAGTCACTCATTTCATAAAAATGGAAGTTCCTACTCAGGAAAATTAAAACAAAAATACTTGCTAACTTGATATATCTAAAAGTAAACCAAAAAAAGATCAGGTGGCATCAGGAAATTGATAAAAAAAAAATTATCCTTCCTTCTCATTCTCTATCAGGCTTTTAAGGGATCCTGAATGCATTATGTGGAAACACAGTAGTGTTAGTTGACTTTTCTGTGATTAAAAACTGTTGCTTCTGGCTTTGGCTGGTGTAGCTCAGTGGATTGAGCATGGACCTATGAAGCAAAGGGTCACTGGTTTGATTCCCAGTCCGGGCATATGCCTGGGTTGTGGGCCAGGTCTCCAGTGGGGGACACATGAAAGGCAACCACACCTGATGTTTCTTTCCCTTTCTTTCTCCTCCCTTCCCTTCTCTCTAAAAATAAATAAATAAAATCTTTAAAAAAAACAAAACCGTTGCTTCTGCCCAGCAAGGGTGGCTCAATTAGTTAGACCATTATCCCTACACCTATGTTGTGGGTTTAATTGATGCTTCCCTCTCACGCTGATGTTTCTCTCTCTCTCTCTAAAATCAATAAACATATCCTTGGTAAAAGATTTAAAATATCCCTTAGAACAAAACAAAACCAAACCCCTGTTGCTTCTGTAAGAATCTGTCCCTAAGCCTGAGTCACAGGTATAGAGGACACCATGAGGCCCCCATATAACACAGTTTCTGTAGAAAGCATCATTCAGCCTACAGATTTATACACATTAGATGAAGTTTGAAGCTAGGAAGTAAGTACGAGACTAGTATCTTCTCAAATCTAAATCACTTAGACATGAAATCAAAACACATCTGTAATACAATTGTCCACCCAGGGTCAGTTATGATCTTCCAGTGTTTCCCTCTTTGGCTACAAAACCCACCATTGGAGATGAACAAATAAAACTGTATCTCCCAAAGGACATTAATCAAACTTATGTTCTTTGAGACTGAAGCACCAAAAATACTAGGGCTTTTCAAATGATTGTCTTTAGAAGAAATACAAGGTAGTGAAAGATGAACAGAACTAAGAAAGAAAGGAGGGATACTCACGTGGCCGGCAAATAGGATACAATTCAGATTGTGTGACATAGGAAGCATAGCCATCATCAAAGAAAATGAGAAACCTGTAAGGAAAGAGCCATAGTAGAAAGATCAGGGGATTATATTTAACATGACCTAAAGCATTATCTTATCATATCTTCCACTCCTCCTGATCAAACAAGACACGCTTCAGGGAAGATTTTCCAGTTTACTACTTTCTTCCTGTTATTCTTTCTTCCCACCCCAGGAGGTAAGAATTCTCCTTTAATCTACCTAATATAGCCCAACTTTTCCAAAAGCTATTTATTCATGTTCCACTATCAGATCAGTCTCCACTTTATTTCTTCCTTCTACATGAATTCCCTATTCCCCAACCTTAATCCATCCTGATTACTCTCTTCCTAGATTTCCTCCAAGTTTTCTCCTTTCCACAGGAAAAAAAAGGCAGGGGGCAGGGAGAAAGAGATCACCCACATGACTCTAGTGGCAAAGAAAGAGAAAGGCTTTTTGGCCACTGGGGACTCAGAGCACAAAGGCTAATTGTGAGATCTGGACTATGACTGGGACAGGGCAGGTGCTGTGCTCTAGCCTCTGCTCTCTTTACAATCCTCCGTCCAGGTACCTGAGCTTGTTTTTGACGTTTGGTGTCTCGGCTACAATGCCAGCATAGAGCCAGACCTGATTCCCGTCCTTGTATTTGGCCACCACTCGACTGCCCACATACAGCTTGTCAGCAGGAGGGTGGTAATCATAGGCAATATGGTTCCCCGACAGTAGACTCTTTCCTTTGTTGTCGAATTTCACCTTGTACTTCTTTCCTGGCCCTGAGGGAAAGATAGACAAAATTTTTTAAAAACCGTCCGTTTCTGTATAAATCCTGGCTATTGTGTGAGACAAAAGATAAGGCTGCAGGGAAAAGAAACAATCAGCAATGGAGACCTGCAGGTTGCCTTTCATTAGCTCCTCCTCTAGCCTGAACATACCAACTGTCTGGATGGCAATAAGGGTGCCTTTGTGCCATGTCTTAGTTCTCTTCTTGCCCAAAATTCGCATGCTGACTATCAGGTCACCATCTTTACTCAGTTCTCCAGACATCTGACTCAGGGTTCCTACGGAAGAAAGCAACGTTCTTGTAAAGAGATATGGCACAGACTGGGGAGAGAATGAAAAAGTAAAGAGGGCAGCAGGGTAATCAGGGAAAATGGAATAATTTTTGATCCTTAGCCACTTCTGCTGCTCTCTTGGTCAAGGGCAAAAACACATAACACAGCTGAAACATAGCTGACTCAACTATTAGAAACTTGAGTAACTGAAATTCACATGTAATTCAAGAACATTTCATTTTAACCAACTGCTTACAACTCCTCATTAACAACAATATTACCACTCATTAAATACAAAATAGCATTTATAAAACATTTTCCTGTTAACAGCCTCATTCTATACACAAAGCTTCCCTCAGATTGCTTTTAAGTATCTGAGTTACTCTATTCTCTCTGGTCTCCATCTGGAAGAAGCAGTCATGAGCATGAGCTAAAAAGATATTTAGATAAACCACCACACACTGGAAAAGCGGCTAGCAAATGACTTAAGCAGACAACAAGAAAAAACAAAATCATAATCTTATACTAACTTGTATAGTCTGTGGTGTTAAAAGAACCCAACAGAGGCAGAGAAGGATCTGAGAAGCTAAAACAAAGTGTTATTCACGAAATCTGTCAGAATGCACCCCCACCTGTATCGAGGTACCACCTGACCCTAACCTTTATGTAGGTCCTGGGAACTGCTTTTCTTGTTGACAGCATCCATGAACTTCTGGACATCTTGAGCTGACTTCCTTAAGGCAGCCATAGCTTCACGGAGCTGTAAGGAAAGGGATAAAGGAAATTGAAATAGCAGCACTGGTTAGAAGTAATTTTAAAATAAGTAACTTGTCTTTCAAAAAACAAAATAGATTAGTTATGTTTGGCAGCTTATGGTTACTTTATCAGGCAAAACTGCCCTGTCTTACAAATTTGGCTCAGAAATCACTTTTAGAAAGCTTTCTTTGATTAATCTCAACTAGCTCAGCACTGCCAAATTCTACATTCTTGTAGCACTCAATGCATGAATCTCTAAGTAACCTCTTCTGGATTCGTGTAACATCTATTACAGGACTGCAACAAGTAAGGCTGATTATAGAGTGAATGATTTTAGGTCAGGCCAAAAGTTTCTCCCATTTTTGTATTCTTATCTTTTACCCTTCTCCTACCCATTCCAACTCACCTTCTGGTCTTTTGGAGTTCTGCTCCCAGCATCACCTATGGATGAAATAAACTCTAATATTAGAGTGTAAGATACTTAACACAAGAAGCATTATCATGGAAGCAGTATCAATAGCAACTGAAAAGTAAACATACATACACACGCATGCACCGCCCCCCCCCAAAAGGGTTCAAAGATACACACAGCAAATAAATGACAGTGCTAACCAGGGGTAAAGTATTAGGGCAGGCAGTTTATATAGGATTTTGGGTTTTCATTGTGTATTTGAATTTTTATAATAATAATTTACTTATGGATTTTCTGAATGTTCTGAAAAAAGATATATAATCAATAAGTTAAGCAAAATACTTACTCTTAAATAATGCTGTACAACAGAACTCCCTGCTCTGATAGAACTGTTTTGTATCTGTACTGTCCAATCTGTTAACATACAGCTACTAAGCAAATGAAACGTGGCTACTGCAACCGAGAAAATAAATTTTAAATTTCTTTAAAAATTAAAAAAATTGGGTATTCACATACTATAAAATCTACCCTTTAGCCCTGGCTGGTGTGGCTCAGTGGACTGAGTACCGGTCTGCGAACCAAAGAGTCACCGGTTCAATTCCCAGTCAGGGCACGTGCCTGGGTTATGGGTCCGGCCCCCAGTGAGGGGTGTGTGTGTGTGTGTGTGTGTGTGTGTGAGAGAGAGAGAGAGAGGCAACCACACATTGCTGTTTCTCTCCTCTTCTCCCTCCCTTCCCTGTCTAAAAAGAAATAAATAAAATCTTTTAAAAAATCTACCCTTTAAAAATGTTTGAGTGGATTTTAGTATACTCACAAAGCTGAATAACTCACTTCACTAATTCCAGAACATCTCCATTACCCCAAAAAGAAAAAACCACTGAGTGTGTGGTTTCCTTTTCAGGGTGATAAAAACACCTATTGGCAGTAACTCCCCATTCTAGCCTCCTCTAAACTACTGGCAACCACTAATCTACTTTCTGTCTCTGTGGATTTGTCTATTCTAGATATTTCATATAGTCATAATATGTGTTCATCATACAAGATTAATTTTTGTTGCATTATTTATAAAACACTCCAGCAACAGAATATACATCTTTTTTCAAGCACACATGGTTCATTCTCCAGAACAGACAATATCCTAGGTCATTAAAAAAGCCTAAATATATTTTAAAGAACTGAAATCACGCAAAGTATATTTTCTGACAACAATGAAGTTAATTTACAACAGAAAGAAATCTGGAAAAGTCCCAAATATTTGGGAGTCAAACAATATACTTCTAAATAACCCAGCGGTCAAAGAAAAATCACAAAGGAAATAAAAAACTTATGAGTTGAATGGAAAGGAAAATACAACATATAAAAATTTATGAGACGCAGGTGAAGCAATGCTTAAAAGGAAATTCACAGCTTTAAATGTTTATATTAGAAAGTCTTAAACCAATAATCCAAGCTTCTGCCCTAGTTGGTGTGACACAGTTTGCTGGAGCAGGGTCCTGTAAACCAGATGGCCATGGGTTTGATTCTCAGTCATGGCACATGCCTCGACTGCAGGTTTAGCCCTCGGTCAGGGCTGTACAAGAGGCAATTAATTAATGTTTCTCTCTCCCCCTCTCATCACCTTTTTCTCTTCATTGATCACACATTCCTCTACTGTATCATCAAAGGCTGCTTCCTTGACGGCCATGGCAGGCAGGCAAGCTGGGGGTATCCCAAGATCTACTGTTGTGGGAGGGGTGGGGAGTCTACAAGCCCCATCTCCTTTTTCTAAAATCAATAAACATATTCTCAGTTGAAGATAAAAAATAATAATACTTGCTCTGGCTGATGTGGCCCAGTGGATTGAGCACCAGCCTACAAACCAAAAGGTTGCGTATTCCATTCCCAGTCAGGGCACATGCCTGGGCCGCAGGCCAGGTCCCTTGTGGGGGGTGTGTAAGAGCCGATGTCTCTCTCACACGTTGATGTTTCTCTCCCTCTCTTTCTCCCTCCCTTCCCATTTCTCTAAAAAATAAAATCTTTAAAACATAAAAAAATAAAAAAATAATAATAATCCAAGCTTCTTCCAATTTAAGAAACTAGAAAAAATACAGCAAATCAAACCTAAGTTAAATGGAAGGTAGAAAGTAATAAATATCAGAGATCAATAAAAAACAATACAGTAAAAAACCAAAATCAATGAACCCCAAAAATAGTTCCTTGAAAAAGGGCAACAAAATTGATAAACCTTTGCTAGACTAACCAAGAAAAAGAGATTCAAATAACCAATATCAGAAATGAGTCTTCTGGACAAGATGGAGGAGTAGGTAGATAATGCTTTGCTTCCTCCAGGAAGCTCAGAGTTCCAAAAAAGTTGGATGCAAGGAGCAACACACCAAGACACACCATAATTACATCACCCTAAAGATAAGGAAAGCATCTTAAAAGCAGCAAGAGAAAAGGAGACAGTTATCCACAAAGGAGTTCCCATAAGGCTATCAGCTGATTTCTCAAAAGAAACCTTGCAGGCAAGAAGGGGCTGGAAAGAAGTATTCCAAGTCATGAAAGGCAAGGACCTACATCCAAGATTACTGTATCCAGCCAAGCTATCACTTAGAATGGAAGGGCAGATAAAGTGCTTCCCAGATAAGGTCAAGTTAAATGAGTTCATCATCACAAGCCACTATCATATGAAATGTTAAAAGGACTTATCTAAGAAAGAGAAGATCAAAACTATCAACAGTGAAATGAAAACTCAGAACTATCAACAACTGAACCTAAAAAACAAAAACAAACTAGGCAACCAACTAGACCAGGAACAGAATAACAGAAATGGAGATCACATGAAGGGTTAGCAGTGGGGATGGAGAGGGGGAGAATGGGAGGAAAAGTACAGGGAGTAAGAAGCTAATTGGTAGGTACTAAATAGACTGGGGAAGGTTAAGAACAGTATAGGAAATGGGGAAACCAAAGAACTTATATGTATGACCCATGGACATGAACTAAGGGCAGGGGTGGGGAACGTTCGAGGGAGGAGGGGTGCAGGGCAGACAGGGATAAAAGGGAGAAAGAAATAGGACAACTGTAACAGCATAATCAGTAAAATAAACTATAAAAAAAAGAGAAAGAAATGATATCACTATAGAACTCATGGAAAGTGGAAAGGACCATAAGAAAATACTATGAACAACTTTATGGCTATAGTTTAGACAATTTAGATTAACATGGAAAATTCCTAGAAATCCACAAAATTAATAAAAATCAACTTCAGAAGGAATAGAAAGTATGAAATAACCATATCAGGTAAAGAAAATAAATCAGTGATTAAAAACCTCCCCACAATACATTCAATGAGGTATCTTGGATTGGATCCTATAAAAGAAAAAGTCTAGAAATCAATGTACAGAGGTTAGATAAAAGCAATGAATCAATATTTGCTGCTTACTTTTGCCTAATGTACCAAAGTATATTAATGTTAAAAAAAACTGGTGAAAGGTATACAGAAACTCTCTTTTATGTAAAATTATTGCAAACTAAAAAGCTTATTAAAATTTTTTTTTCTACAAAGAAATTCCAGGCCAAGATTGCTGAATATATCAAACATTTAAGGAACAAATAATATCATTCCACACAAACTCAGAGGCGCAGCGGGAACACTTCTTAACTCGTAAGGCCCACATTGCCCTGACATGAAAATCAAACAACACAACTACAAATGGCCTACAGGAACATAGGTTCAAAAAATGTTTTTTAATTTATTGGGGCGATACTGGTTAATAAAATTACAAAGGCTTCAGGGTACAATTCTATAATGCATCATCTGTATATCATATTGTGTTTTCACCACCCGAAGTCTCCTTCTGCACCACTTATCCCCCCCTTTCCCTCTGGTAATCATGAATACTATTGCCTATGTAGGTACAAAAATTCTTCTCTTTTCTTTAAAAATATTTTATTTATTTACTTTTAGAGAGATGGGAAGGGAAGGAGAAAGAGGGAGAGAAACATCAATGTGTGAGAGTTGGATGCCTCTCACATACTCCCAACTGTGACCCTGACCTGCAACCCAGGCATGTGCCCTGACTGAGAACTGAATTGAGGATCTTTCAGTTCACAGGCCAGCGCCCAATCCACTGAGCCACACCAGCCATGGGATACAAAACTTCCTAACAAAATACTACCAAATCCAATACTGTAACATATAAAACAGATTATATATTAAAACAAAGTGAGAGGGGTTTATTCCTGGTATGCAAGGTTGGTTTAACATAAAAAAATACAGAAAAAGTAGCTGATAAAATCTAACATCCAATCCAGCTATGATAAAAACACTCAGCAAACTAGGAATAGAATCAAATTCCCTAAACCTGATAAATAATATCTACAAAAAACCTACACCTTACATCACAATTAATGCTTAAAGATCAAATGCTTTCCCTTAAGATCAAGAACAAGGAAAGGATGTCTGCTCTTGCAACCTTTATTCAACATTATCCTGGAGATTTTAGTGAGTATGACAAGAAAAAGAAAAAAAAGAAATTAAAGGTATCTATATTAGAAAGGAAGAAGTAAAATTAACTTTATTTGCAGACAATATGATCTAATATAGAGAAAATACTAATGGACCCACAAAAACCTTCCTACCAGATCAATATGCAAAAACCAACTATATTTTTATAGTCTATCAACAATCAAGCCTAAAATGAAATTAAGAAAATAATTCCATTTGCATTAGCATTATAAAGAATTACTTAGGAGAGCTGTACCATGTTCACGCATTAGAAGACTCAGTTAAAAAGGCAATACTTCCCAAATTAATTTTTACATTTAATACAGTTCCTATTAAAAATCCTAGCAGTTAAAAATTTTTTTTGGTAGAGACTGATAAACTGTTCCTAAAATTTACTTGTAATATATATGACACATAAATAATTTTGGAGGCATTTCACTAAGTGATTTTACTACTTACCATAAAGCTATAGAAAGTAGGGCAGTACGGTGCTGGTTTAAGAGACATTTAAATCAATGTGACAAAACAGACACTCACATATACAACCAGTTGAGTTTTGACAAGGATACCAAAAGAATAGTCTATTCAACAAATGGTGGCAGAACAACTGGATAGCCATAAGGAAAATAAACAAACCACCCTCAACCCTAAAGACTTCATTAAGAAAATGAAAAGATCATTATCTGGGAGAAAATTCTGTAAAATGTATCTGATAAATTAATTGCACCTAAAGTATATTTTATCTTCTAAGTAAGTAATTAAAAAATCAAACAACCGAACTTTTTTTAAAAAGGCCAAAAATTTGAGTAGTTATTTCCCCAAAGAACATACATAAATGGCAAATGAGTATGGAAAAATAAGCTCAATGTTCTTGGGGAAATCCAAACCATGATCATAATATGACACCTACCACACCCACTAAAATGGCTGAAATAAAAGACTGACTATGTAAGACCAAGCACTGGCGAAGATGTAGAGAAACCAGAACTGCCACACTTTGCTAGTGGGAACATAAAACTGCAGGGCAACTTCTCAAAAACTCAAACATACACTTACCACAAGACGTAACAAAATTCCACTCCCAGGCAGACTATCTAAGAGACATGAACCACCTGTCTACATAAAGACTTACACACCAGTGTTCACAGCAGCAACACTCATAATGGCCCCAAACGATAAACTACCCAAATGTTTACCAACTAAGGAATGGATAAAAACGGGCATAGCCATACAATGGAGTCCTACCCAGAAAAAAAGAAACAAACTACTGATAAATGCAACAAGTCATGGACAAACCTCAAAAACATTTGTTAAGTAATAGAAACCAGACACAAAAGAAGACATATTGTGATTCCATTTACATGAAATTTCTAGAAAAGGCAAAACTTGACAGAAAGGAAGCAGATCAGCAGTGCCAGGGTGAGAGGCACATGAAGATTGAACAAAGAGCACAAAGGGACTTTTTGGGGTGATCAACTGTTCTAAAACTGGACTGAGGTGAAGACTGCACTACTGTGTAAGTTTACTAAACTCAAACTTTACACTTACAGTGGGTAAATTTACAGTATGTAAATTATACCTTCATAAAACTGTTCCAAGGTACACAAACCCAACGTTTTGAAATGTATACACAGGTGCTAATGTCACCTATAAAGAAAAGCAAGGGAATTCAAAATAGCGGTTACATGGAAAGGGGAAAGGAAGGCAACTCAATCAGGAAGTAGTACAAAGGGGACATCTATGATATTAACAATGTTCTATTTTTTCCTGTAACAGACAAGCCTAACATTTAGAATATGGAATTAGTGAAATTGGTTTCTCCTCTCTTCTTTTGTCTTCTATCTACTCATCTTTCAGTGTTTCGTTTTTGATCCTGAGACTTTCCTCTCCATAGTTTCATCTCTTACCTGAATCGATACTGAGAACATCATCATCTTCATCAGGAATCTCAATTATTTCTGTAGGTCGGGAAGCTTCATCCTCAGAGCTACTGTCCCGGTACTGTAGTCCCAGTTTGGAGTAAAAGTCCTTCACCAAAGACTCACAATTAGTCACTGCCCTAATATTGGAACACATGTAGAAAAGGTCAAAGCCAGCAGAAGGTGTAGTAATCATTAGAATTTATATAAATTTAAGTAAAAGCTGACTTTAATTTATAAACAGCCATATTCCAAGTATCTCTGTTTAGAATTTAGAATGCTTCTCCCAAAGAGAAACATTTAAATGGTGTTTCTAGACTAGTTTCTCAAAAATCCAAAATAAGCCCAAAGTATGGTCCTGTGAACCATACCTCATTATTTACTTTGTTGCTATTTGAAAATGTTTTCTAAGTGACAACTACGGTACCAGGAACAAATATTCTGGGAGTTTAGGAATAGATTCAGGGTTCTAGGAACTTATTAACACTCCACAGTTACATAAGATAGTAACTCTTTATGATCTCTACTCCCTAGACAATTCTAAGAAAACAAAGCAATTGTTCTGAAATGGAGTACAAGAGGAGGGGGAAGGGACTCAAAACCTGGATTCCCCTACTGCTGATCGGACATTTGGCTCTAATACAGATGATATATGGGTGGTTGAGAGATAAGATAACTTTTCTTTAAATTGAGTTTCAGAAAGAGAAGCGGAAGGATGGAGAGGGTGGAGGAGAGAGACAACAGACAGACATTGATTTGTTGTTCCACTTATTCATTGGTTGATTTTTGTACGTGCCCTGACCAGGGATTGAACCCCCAACCATGGCGCATAGGGACAACCAACTGAGCTACCTGGCCAAGCCCTGGACTCTAACTTTTGAGGAACAGTAAGGTTCTACACATCTGCACTTTGGAAACTATAAAGTGCTTGGCATAATGTCATTATCAATTATACATTAAAAATGTCTGCCAATGAGAGATTTTCTCCTACTTCCCATGCAGTCCTCACCTGGAGGCATCATCAAAGAGCTGATCAACATGGGCCACCTCAGATTCCTTCTGTATTACCCACATCTCCAACTCCGCTAGCTGCTTCTTGCGTTGCTGTATAAAGTCCATCTTTTCCAGTTCTTCATCAATAAACTGCCGAAGTTCCTCCATAGAGATACCCAGCTCCTCAACCACTGCTTGTTGCAGCTCTGCAATCTCTTCAGACTCCACTGCAGCTGTTGCTGCATCCAAACCAAGGCACCCAGGGAGGGATGACATGCTATTGTCTTCTACATAAAACAAAAAATGAAAATTACCTTTGGAGTCATTATGATCACAATAGGGAACCTCAGTCCCCTAATAATACTCATTCCTTGATATTCAAGTATTGTTAAGTTTGATTCTATGCTCCCTCTCCCCGGTCTCCAGTATATGATGATGAGATTTTGTAGTTTTCATCTTTTGTTACAGACTATAGACCTGAATAAGATTTAAAAGTTTGAGAGGCCATATATTATTCAACAGGGAGTACTGGAAATGTTTTAGGAAAATGAAGAGAACCAATTTACTGAGGAAGACGCAGGGATGCAGGCTGGCCTTCCAGACGACCTTAATAAAGTGACTTTTCAATACAGTGACAGATAATCTTTTTGCTGATGGAGTCTTTGCCTTCAATTTGTAAAAAAAAATTAATACCTATGAAGCGCAATGAAAGACGCTATGTCCGTATTTCTGTGACCTGTTTCTTAATATTTACTAAATACATCTGTGCATACTATTGCCTAGTTTAAACAAATACCTCCATATGAAGAGTAGGAGCTGGTCTATAACTTGTTTCCTGTTTAATTATTGTTCCCTTCACATTACTTTGCTTCCATGTGGAAATTTACTTTTTAAAAAGTCTGTAATGCTTAAGCACAGAAAAACCTGCAGCAAAAAAGATTCTTCAAAGTAGAGGGAGATAAAACATCCTTGGGAATAAAATAGGGCTACCTAAAATCTACAATCCAATTACAGTTGTTTTTGTTTTTTTTCTAATCAAACGGTTAAAGTAGAACTGAAAGGCAGAACGCCTTGCGACCCCAATGCCAGTTCTAACGGCCCCCATTTTTCCTTTGCCCACACATCGCCCCACCCCCGTGCTACCCATTTTAGAGGTGTCCCACCCCCCGGCAAACCCTGCTCAACCCCGCCCCGCTCGCCTCTTGGGGAAAACTTCCTTCGCACCCTCGCCCGACCTCCTCCCACAAACAAAACATTTCCGACAAGCCGCTGGCCTCCAATTACCTCAGTTAATTTCCCACACCTCCCTACTTCCAACTACAACAGTTCCTTTTCACCAACCAGACCCCAGACTCACGACTCAGAGGTCGGCCTCAATTGGAGAGAACGATAAGGGAAAGGGGGATAGGGGGAGGGGAAGAAGCGTGAGGGAGGGAAGGGGAAGCAAAAGAGACGCCCGGAAGCAAACCTTAGGTGCCGTTCCGGTCCCCAAGACGGTAGCCTAACGGGGTCAAACCCAAAACTGCCGGGTGCCCCTCAGAGGCTGGGACAAACTTAGTCGAGTACGCATGCGTCAAAGCGAGCTTGCCAGGGCACACGTGAGAAGCCGTTGGTGGGGTGAAGTGGGCGTGGCCTGGAAATATTACAGAAGCTCCGCCTCTTCTTCCATCTCCAACTAGTGGCAGCAATACCAAGCTTACTGCATAAGGGCTTAGTTGTCAGTCTTAAGTTTAGATTTTTTTCTTTTATTTGAGTTTGTTTAATTACAAAAGCCATACAAATTGTAAGAAGTTGAGGAATAGCAAGATATAGGAAGATAAACATGATGTCCTCTGCTCCCCAGCACTTACCACCCCTGCTCTTTTACGGTAAAACAGCCTAGTTTTAGGCCTGTAGGTACAGGGTCATACGTGTGAGTTTTTTGCGGGGAGGGGATTCAGGCATACCTTGAAGTCAATAAAAAGGATAAAATTTGTCTTTTTGACAGTTGCATAATACTTCATAGCTTGACTAAATCTTACTTAGAAATTTAGATTATTTTCCATTTTTAGCCACTACAAATAATGTAATAAACATTAACATACTTTTGAAGCAGTACTGTTATTTCTGTGGAAGAGATTCACCAGAATGGAATCTGAGGTGAAAAAATACTCTTTTTTTCATTTTAATAGAATCTGCTTTTCAAAAAAGTTGAAACTATTTACTCCCACTAGTAAATCTCTGGAAGTATTTCTTTTCCCACACCTTCATTAGGACTGGATGTTAATTATCTATTTCACTTGAAAGAATTTGATATGTATTAAATATTATCTGTATTAGGGTACACTTGGTTATGTTGTGGCAACAACTCCAAAATCTTAAAAAAAAACTGTGCATATTTCTTGTTGACACTACATAATCGTCTCTAAAAAGTTGGCAGTGAAACACTCCTAATGATAGCTGCTGAGGAACCTAGGCTAATGAGTCATCATGCTGGAATGAAAGAAAGCTACAGGGTCTGACGTTGGCAATTAAAGTGACTCAGGACACTCAGTTACAACCCACTAGTCATAAGGCTAGGAAAGCCCTGTTTTTCCTACCCAACCACAAGGGGGCCAGGAAAAACAGGGCTCCTCCATCTCTGGAAGGAGGGATAACCAGGTATATTTGCTGAATCAGCACTATTCACTACCATAGTATCTCATTATTGCTTTAATTTGTTCAACAATCTTTACATTAACTGCATCCGACTTCGTTTAAAAAGTATAAACCACAACCTGCTGTGAAGGACTGGAAACAGAGACCAAGCAGCCACGATTATGAGTCGTTGAAATTCTCTCCTGCTGACTGCACTTTCACTGTACTCATTTCACTTGCTCACTAGTTTCCTGGGAGCATTCTAAGTGCCTACTTCCAATTGTTGAGACATGGGAATTAAAATACAGAGAAGTGAAGAGTTTCTCTAGATATTGGGTTGGCCAAAAAGTCCATTTAGTTTTTTCATAAAATAAAACACACATTTTTTATTTTCACAAATAACTTTATTTATTTGGAAATTTTAAGTATGTCAGCTATCTCCCACTATTGACTTCTAGTGGGTAGAGGCCAGGGGTGCTGCTAAATGTAGTTCTAAAATGTAATTCTGGCGCTGGCTGGTGTAGCTCAGTGGATTGAGTGCCTTCCTGTGAACCAAAGGGTCGCCAGTTCAATTCCCCATCATGTACAGGTCCCCAGTAGGGGGCATGCACAAGAGGCAACCACACACTGATGTTTCTCTCTCTCTTTTAACCTCTCCTCCTCTCTGTCTAAAAATAAATAAATAAAATCTTAAAAAAAATAAAATGCGGTTTGGTCATGTCACTCCCTTCCTTTAAAACTGTCTTTTATGGACTTCTGGCCAAGATAGAGGTGTAGGTGGACACACTGTGCCTCCTCTCACAACCAAAATTAAGGACAACAAACATTTAGAAACAACAATACAACCAGAAATGATAGAAAATTGAAGTGTATGGAAGTCCAACAACCATTCATCCACACTGGTAAGAGGGGTAGAGTCCGACAGGAAAAAGTGGAGGTTGGCAGATCTGGGCATGCAGGTGGCAGCTAGCAGACCCCTGGTATGAAGTGGCAACTGTGCAGATCCAATGAGGCCGGGCAAGGCAGCTGCCTGACCAAGTGGTCCCACATTTGTGCGCAGATAATCCAGGTGAAGGGGAAGTGGCGGAAGGGACAGGAATCCAAGAGAGAGCGGAGCAAGCATCATTGTTCCTTCTCGGACCCCGCCCCCACATACAGCATCACAACCCAGCGACTGGGCTGCCCCGCCCTGGGGAACACCTAAGGTTCCACCCCTCACAACATAACAGCCACAACCAGACAAAAAAACAAAGACAAAAACAAACAAACAACCCCCCCCAAAATGGCTCAAATGGGAGAACAAATCAAAGCCCCAGAGCCAATTTATCCAAGAGACCAAGAGATAGCCAACCTATCAGATGCACAGTTCAAAGCCCTGGTGATCAGGATGCTCACAGAATTGGTTGATTTTGCTCACAAATTGGATGAAAAAATGAAGGCTACACTAAGTGAAATGAAGGAAAATGCACAGAGAACCAATAGAGTTGGGAGGAAAACTGGGACTCAAATCAATGGAGTGGACCAGAAGGAAGAAAGAAACAACCAAACAGAAAAGAAGGAAGAAACAAGAATTCAAAAAAAAAATGAGGAGAGGCTTAGGAACCACCAGGACATCTTTAAACATCCCAACATCCAAATTATAGGGGTACCGGAAGAGGAAGAGGAAGAGCAACAAGTGGAAAACTTATTTGAACAAATAATAAAGGAGAATTTCCCCAATCTGGCAAAGGAAATAGACTTCCAGGAAGTCCAAGAAGCTCAGAGAGTCCCAAAGAAGGTGGACCCAAGGAGGAACACACCAAGGCACACCATAATTACATTAGCCAAGATTAAAATGAAGGAGAGAATTCTAGAAGCAGCAAGGGATAAGGGGACAGTCACCTACACAGGAGTTCCCAGCAGACTGTCAGCTGATTTCTCAAAAGAGGACTTACAGGCAAGTAGGGGATGGAAAGAAGTATTCCAAGTCATGAAAGTCAAGGACCTACATCCAAGATTGTTCTATCCAGCAAAGCTTTCATTTAGAATGGAAGGAAAGATAAAGTGCTTCTCAGACAAGGTCAAGTTAAAGGAGTTCATCATCACCAAGTCCTTATTATATGAAATGTTAAAGGGACTTACCTAAGAAAAAGAAGATAAAAAATAGGACAGTAAAAAGACAGCAAACTCACAGATATTAACAACCACACCTAAAACAAAAGCAAACTAAGCAAACATCTAGACCAGGAGCAGAAACACAGAAATGGAGATCACATGGAGGGTTAGCAACAGGGGAGTGGGAGGAGGAGAGAGGCGGAAAAGATACAGAGAATAAGTAGCATAGATGATGGGTAGAAAATAGACAGGGGGAGGGCAAGAATAGTGTGGGAAAAGTAGAAGCTAAAGAACTTATGCCACATGGACATGAACTAAAGGGGGGGGATGTGGGTGGGAGGGAGTTTGCAGGGTGGAGGGGAATGATGGAGGAGAAATGGGACAACTGTAATAGCATAATCAATAAAATATATTTAAAATAACTGTCTTTTATGTTTGTAAAGCAAAGTTCAAACTTCACAATTTTCAGGCTCTTCATAATTTGGCCCTAACTTACCTCTCTGGCTGTGTTTTCCATTCCTCTGTTCACAGCCCCAATTATGTGCTATTTCCCCAGCATATTTATATGTTTTCTTTTCATCTACATACCTTTGTTCATTGTGATCTCTTTCCTGGAATGCCCTTTCCCTTTCTGTCTGGTGAAATTGTAATTCCCTAAGTATTTATACGGAATCAAACTTTAGCCTGTATCAGAATCATTTGGAGGGCTGGTTAAAACAATGCTGCCCCACACCACTCCTGGAGTAGGCTTGGGTGGATCTGAGAATTTGCATGGCTAACATTTTTCCAGGTGATGTGCATCCTACTGGTACTGGGACCAGAGTTTAAGAGTCACTGTCCTAGACCTTCACTCACCCTCTTCAGAATTAACTTCTCTGTGTTTCCATGTCCTTAGTTCATTTCCACTTGTGAGTTATCTGCGTATGTCACTCTCTCCTCTGCTGAGTTGTTATTAACTCAGTGCTGAGGTCCTGTGTTAATCATCTTTGTTTCCCCAGACACCTGACTTACTGCCCTGTACATGTGGTGCTCTGTAACGTGTGATGAGGAGAAAGCTTTGCTCTGCTCAGATTGTGTTTCTATTAGTTGAATTTTCAGCTTTCTGATGTGTATAGAGGTGGTTTAGGTGTGGAAATGAGGATTGGAGCATGTTGGAGATAAACAGGAGCTATTTGGGGCATCATATTCCAGTCTGATTTCTTCATTGCCCTGAGAAGGCTGAAGAGATCAGACTGGCAGAAATCAGCAGTGGGACTCAGGAAGTGTCTTCTAAGACCTTGCTACTCCACATTCAAATTAGGGAGCTTGTTAGAGATTCTAAGTCTCTCACTGGCCTGGCTAAGTATGTACTGAATCAGAATCTGAATTTTAATAAGACCTCCAGGCAATTTCTTTGCTTACTAAAATGTCAGAGACATTATAGGAAAGGTAGATTTGAGCTGTATAATCCTTTCTAGAGCAGGGCCTCAATAGTTAGGGAGCCAAACTGTGGCTTTGTTTTTGTCAAGGTCTGAAGACTAACTCTTGTCAGAGATTCGGGCCCTGTTATAAATGACTCACATTATTAAAGTTTAAAAATTATTGAGGAAGACAGTTTATTGCCAGTTGAATAATATAAAGTAATAAGTAATGGATATACCCTTTAGAATACTCATGTTGGTGTGCTCAGCACATTCATTTTCATAATACACTGTGATAAATTGAAAAATCATAACCCGTGCTACTTAATACTTGACCATGAGATATCATAGCACAGGGGCCAAACCCTTGGAATGCCAAACGATCCTTTCCCTGCAGACACACTTAAGGGGAATTAGATCATAATCTAAAGATTGCTGAGTGATCTCAGAATCAAAACAAAAGATAGGGATTAAAACTCAAAGGGTTTCAGGCATCAGGAAAATAATGTAAAGGAGCAAAATGAGTTGGGTGAGAACCATGGTGACCTGGGAAATACCTCCTACAAGGAGCAGTTGCTACTTAGCTCCAGCTAAGTTTTTGTCCTCCATGACAGTTACAGTGTTGCCAGGTCTGTCATTTTCCAAGTAAACTTAAAAAATCCATATTTTTATGTGAAAATTCCTGAGCTTTAAATGTTGACAACTAATTCAAAAAATGTGTAAATTCTGTAATACTCTTTCAATCAGCAACTCAATTTCTAGGGATTAAACTACATAGCTTTGAAATTGCATGCTTGGAATGTACATACCTTTGAAATGATGTAAATGCTAACTTATCTTCTGCAACATTGTTTGAAACAGCGAAATATTTAGAAACAATATCAATTTTTATCAGTAGGGGGCGGGTTAAACAAATTATGGAAAACCCCAACAATGGAATACTCTTAAGCTGTATTTAAAAAAAAAAAAAGGCTAAGGAACCTCTTTGTGCATTTATACAGAGTGATATTCAAGACACATTATGAGGTGAGAAAAGCAGGTGCAGAACATTCATTTACATCCTGTTGTTTGTGTAAATGATGGCAGAAATGTACGTTTTTCTCACATATACTTAAAGTATCACAGGAAGGAGATAAGAAATTAACACTGGTTGTAGCTGAAGAGGGTGAATGGAAGCATGGGGGCTAGAGTTGGAGTAAGGACTCTCACAGTACACCATTTTATACTTTTTGAATTCTGAAACATGAAAATAGTTTATTCACACATATTACATTAAAAAGAAAATGTCTGTAAAGATACACATATATGCAACAAACTACCTTAACAGCAGTTACCTCTAGAAGGAAGGATTGGGGAATGAGGCAGGGTCTAGGAATTTTTTTGCATTTTTATCATCATCATCATGTACTATCTATAAAGTTTCTCATGACTGCCATAAGAAATTACTATAAACTAGATGGCTATAAAAAACAGGAATGTATTCTCTCACAGTTCTGAATGCTAGAAGTCCAAAATCAAGGTGTTGGCAGGGCTGCACTCCCTCCAAAGGCTCTGGGGAGAGTCCTTTCTTGCTTTCCAGCTTTGGTGGTTTCCAGGCAAGGGTTCTTAGCTGTGGATGGATGACTTCAGTCTCTGCCTCCATCTTCACAGGGTCTTTTCCTCTGCCGTCCTATGTCTTCTCCTCCTCCTCTTCTTCTTTTTTAAGATTTTATTTATTCATTTAGAGAGAGTGGAAGGGATGGAGAAAGAGAGGGTGAGAAACACCAATGTGTGGTTGCCTCTCACATGGCCCCCCACTGGGGACCTGGCCTGCCTGGGAATCGAACTGACAACCCTTTGGTTCACAGCCCAAGCTCAATCCACTTGAGCTACACCAGCCAGGGCTCTTCTTTTATAAAGACACTTGTCATTGGATTTAGGGCTTACTTGAATAATCCAGGATGAATTTATCTTAAGATTCTTAACTTTATTATATCTGCAAAGACCCTTTTCTTCCTTTTTTTTTTTTTTTTGGTATGTAAGCAAAGTTTATTTGTGATATGTTCTCATGCAAGAGAACAAGCCTAGTCAAGGTGGGTGAGAAGGGCCTAGGCACTCAAAGACCCTTTTTCCAAGTAAGGTCACAGCCATAGGTGTCACAGGTGAGGGCATGGACCTATTTTTTTGAGGGCTTCTTTTCAACCCACCAATGTTACTCTGTAGAAGAGAAAATTTGGGCTGACAGAGATTAAGGAATTTACCCCAGGCAAATTAGTTCACCTCTACCTTAGAGATTTGCTCACTTGAGAAGGGCCACAGATTTTATAAAACCTTACACACAAAAGGATCCTGTTAGACTCTTATTCTAGTACAATTGGTTCCTGCTGGTCTTACATTTGTATAACTAAAGGGACCTCCTAGGACCCTCTCTAGGAGGGCTTCTAGTTTTAGGTAACCTTACCAAGCATCATGAAAATTACATTACATTACATCATAAATTTATGGCTGACTATCCTATTTTAAGGACATAGATACTGGAGAATTGAAACCCATGGCCTTTAAAAACAAAACAAAACAACAACAACTATATTCCCTATGCTGTACTTTATATCCTGTGACAACTTTGTGACTACCCATTGATAATTCTTAACCCCTTCACCTTTTTTCACCCAGGCCCCTGACACCCCTCCATTCTGGCAATTATCAGTTTGTTTTGTACAAGTCTGTTTCTGTTTCGTTTGTTCATGTATTTTATTCTTCAGATAACACATATAAGTGAAATCATATGGTATTTTTCTTTCTTTGACTTATTTCACTTAGCATAATACCCTCTAGGTCCATTCATGTTGTTGCAAATGGTAAATTTTCATTTTTTATGGCTAAGTGGTATTTCACTGTATATATGTACCACCACTTTTCAAAAAATATATTTTATCGATTATGCTATTACAGTTGTCCCATTTCTTCCCCTTCACTCCCCTCTGTCCTGCACACCCCCTCCCACCCACATTCCCCTCTTTTAGTTCATGTCCATGGGTCATACATATAGGTTCTTTGGCTTCTACATTTTCTATACTACTCTTACCCTCCCCCTTTCTATTTTTTTACCTATCATCTATGCTACTTATTCTCTGTACCTTCCCCCCACTCTCCCCATCCCACTTCCCCTGTTGATAACCCTCCTTGTGATCTACATTTCTGTGGTTCTGTTCTTGTTCTAGCTGTTTGCTTAGTTTGCTTTTGTTTTTATTTTAGGTGTGGTTGTTAATAATTGTGCGTTTGCTGTCATTTTACTGTTCATATTTTTTGTCTTCTTTTTCTTAGATAAATCCCTTTAACATTTCATAATAAGGGCTTGGTGATGATGAACTCCTTTAACTTGACCTTGTCTGAGAAGCACTTTATCTTTCCTTCCATTCTAAATGAAAGCTTTGCTGAATAGAGCAATCTTGGATGTAGGTCCTTGCCTTTCATGACTTAAAATACTTCTTTTCCAGTCCCTTCTTGCCTTTAAGGTCTCTTTTGAGAAATCAGCTGACAGTCTGATGGGAACTCCTTTGTAAGTAACTGTCTCCTTTTCTCTTGATGTTTCTAGGATTCTGTCCTTAATTTTAATCTTGGCTAATGTAATTATGATATGCCTTGGTGTGTTCCTCCTTGGGTCAACTTCTTTGAGACTCTCTGAGCTTCCTGGACTTCCTGGAAGTCTATTTCCTTTGCCAGATTGGGGAAGTTCTCCTTTATTATTTGTTCAAATAAGTTTTCCACTTGTTGCTCTTCTTCTTCCCCTTCTGGTACCCCTATAATTCGGATGTTGGAACGTTTGAAGATGCCCTGGAGGTTCCTAAGCCTCTCCTTATTTTTTTGAATTCTTGTTTCTTCATTCTCTTCCATTTGGTTGTTTCTTTCTTCCTTCTGGTCCACACTGTTGATTTGAATCCCAGTTTCCTTCTCATCACTATTGGTTCACTGTACATTTTTCTTTATTTTACTTAGCATAGCCTTCTTTTTTCCATCTAATCTGTGATCAAATTCAACCAATTCTGGGAGCATCTTGATTAGTGTTTTGAACTGCGCATCTGATAGGTTGGCTATCTCTTCATAGCTTGGTTGTATTTTTTCTGGAGCTTTGATCTTTTCTTTCGTTTGGGCCTTTTTTTTTTGTCTCAACGCACTTGTTATGTAGTGAGGGGAGGAGCCCTAGGTATTCACCCAGGAAGGGTAACCCACTTTGCTATGTTGTGATGCTGTATGTGGGGAAGGCATCCAAGAGGGAACAATGGCGCTTGCTCTGCTCTCTGGCGGATTTCAGTCACTTCCCCCACTTCTCACAAGCAAATTGGGCCCCTCTGGTGCTGATTCTCATATGAGTGGCTTGTGCACATTCTAGGACCCTGTGGATCTCTCCAACAAACTCTCCTGTGAGGCTGGGAGTTTCTCCTGCTGCTGCCTCAACCCCCACAGGTGTTTTCAATCAGTGGTTTGAGGCTTTATTGCCCTGAACTGGGGCCCTAGGTTGTGCAGACCATCCCGCTTCCCAGTTCTTTCTCCCGGTTTATCTGCACTCGAATGTAGGGCCACCTGCTCCACCAGCTGCCGCCTTGCTGGGTCCGCCAGCCACCGCCTTGCTGCAAGTCCTCTCTGCCTGGCTGCCTGGCTCTGCCCCTCCTACCGGTCTGGATGAGTGTGTGTCTTCTTTAACTCCGTGGTTGTTGGACTTCCTTACAGTTCAATTTTTCTGTCAGTTCTGATTGTTTTCTGTATTTAAATTGTTGTTGTCCTTCTTTTGGTTGTGCTAGGAGGCATAGTGTGTCTACCTATGCCTTCATCTTGGCTGGAAGTCTGTACCACCACTTTTTTAAATCTACTTGTCTATTTATGGGCAACTTAGGTTGCTTCCATATCTTGGCTACTGCATATAATGCTGCAATGAACATAGGGGTGCATATCTCTTTTTGAATTAGTGTTTTGAGTTTCTTCAAATAAATACCCAGAAGTGGAATTGCTGGGTCATAAGATAGTTCCATTTTTAATTTTTTTGAGGACACTCCATACTGTTTCCCATGTTAGTCATGCCAATTTGCAATCTAACCAATAAGGCACGAGGTTTCCTTTTTCTCCACATCATCACCAAAACATGTTTGTTGATTTATTGATGATAGCCATTCTGACAGTTATGATGTGATATCTTATTGTGCTTTTCATTTGCGTTTCCCTGATGATTAGTGACATTGAGCATCTTTTCATATGTCTATTAGGCATCTGTATGTCCTCTTTGAAGAAATGTCTATCAGATTCTCTGCCCATGTTTTAATTAGATTTTTTGTGAGTGTTGAGTTTTTTAATAAATTTTGGATAATAATCTCTTATTGGATTTATCATTGACACCATAGCCATATTTTAATCAATGAATTCAACCTGTCTTTGCCCCACTTTTGTAACCATATTCTTGAATAGGAACAATGTAGACCAGTCAGAGTTTCATCCCTTTTTTATTCTCCATTACCCTCATGTGTCTATTGTAGAATGCAAGAGTGAGAAAGCTGAGAATTAGGGAGGTAAAATAATATAAAATCTGGATGTCCATCCTCAGTATAAAATGTTTGAAATCTTTCTGTGAGGGGGAGTCTACCAGGCTTTTTCATAATTCAGTTCAAAGATGGTTCTGTGGTTGGGAAACTGGCCTCATAGGGATTCTTCACCAACTTAACACAGCGAAAAATCATCACTATTAGGAAAAGAAACAGAAGAACAACAAAGGCAATGGCAAAGCCTTTGTCTACATCAACAGGGCTGGACAGGCTTGAATCATCCATGGGAATACACCTCTTGACCCTGTCTAGCTGTAGCTATCTCCTCAAGTATATCTTCAGTTTTGTGATATTCCTAGACAAGAGAGGACAACACAAGGTTATTGGTTTGTGTGTGTGTGTATATTTTCTTAATAACTCTATATAGAAACCAAAGAGGTTTTGCAAAAATAATTAAATCAGCAACATTTATTGAAGAAATGCTTATGAAAATGATAAAGTTAGTATAGGTGATTGCAATATATACATACACATAAAAGCATAAAATACTTGGAGACTTTTTGCAAGGCAAAACATGAATAAATATGTATAATTCAGAAATTAGGAATCCCTTGCCCTGTAAGATCCAGGAGAAAATCTGTCCTGAACATCCCAATTCTGTGTTAAGTCCAAATACTTCTCTAAGATTTTTTTCAAATTCTAAGAGTACTTATAATAACTAGCGTGTGGTAGAGTCTTAACTTACTATGTATGAGCACAAAATTGTTTTTTTTTTCCTAATTACTATGTTTATCTGTGCTCTCATTTCCGAGTCAATGTACACCCCAGAAGTGATCAATTTCATTTATTAAGATCTACCATCAAAATGATATTGATAACAACAAAGTCAGCCTTGGCTGGTATTGCTCAGTGGATCGAGGGCCTACAAACCAAAAATATCACCAATTTAGTTCCTGGTCAGGGTGCATACCTGGGTTGCAGGCTGGTCCTGGTTGGGGGCACGCGAAAAGCAACCAATCAATGTTTCTCTCTCTTTTTCCCTCCCTTCCTCTCTCTTTAAAAATAAATAAATAAAATCTTTAAAAAGAAAAGACAAGAACAAAGTCAGAGGATTCCCATTTCTCAATTTCAAAACTCACTACAAAGTTACTAAGTTATTAAGAGAGTAGTACTGGCATAAGAATAGATATACAGATCAATGGAATAGAATTGATAATCCAGAAATAAACTCATATATATTTTGTTAAGTGTTTTTCTTAAATGATTATTCTTAGAGAAAGGGAAAGGGAGGGAGGGAGGGAGGGGGGAGGGAGGGAAAGAGAGAGAGAGAGAGAGAGAGAGAGAGAGAGAGAGAGGGAGAGAGAGAGAGAAACAACAATTGTTTAAAGGACTGGGCCTGCAACCCAGGCATGTTCCCTGACCAGGAATTGAACCAGCAACCTTGCACTTTCCAGGATGATGCCCAACCAACTATGCTACGCAGTCAGGGTTATTGTCAACTGATTTTTATCAAGAGTGCCAACAGTCTCCAATGAGGAAAGAAAACAAATGGCACTGGTTCAACTGGATAGTTATATGCAAAAGAGTGAAGTTGGTCCTTTACTTTACACAATATATTAAAAAATTAACTCAAAATAGATCAACAAGTTAAATGTAAGAGCAAGAACTGTAAAACTTCTAGAAGAAAACAAATGAGTAAATCATAATCTTGGATTTTGCAAAGAATTTTTAGATATAACAATAAAAGAACAAGCAACAAGAGAAAAAAAGATAAATTGGACTTCACCACAATTTAAAACTTTTGTGTTTCGAAAGGCACTATCAAAAAAGTGAAAAGATGAACTTCCAGTCGAGATGGCAGCATAGGCAGACATGGCTTGCCTCCTCCCACAACCACATCAAAATTACAAGTAAAACATAGGACAATCATCACAGAATGGGAAGAAATAGAGTTGAATGGAAGTCTGACAACTACAGAATTAAAGAAACCACATCCATCCAGACTGGTAGGAGGGGCAAAGATGCAGGATGGGCTGGTCCCACACCACATGTGGTAGATAAAAATTCGGGAGGGATATCTTGGGAGCGAGGAATCCCAGCCCCACACCAGGCCCCTCAGCCCAGGGTTCCAGTGTCAGTAAGATAAGGCTCCACATATTCTGGCTGCAAAAACCAGCAGGGATTGAGTCTCTGGAAAAACTGATGGACCCTCAAGCAGTTTCTCTTAAAAAACCCACACATGGACTCACCTACTCAGACTCACTCCATTTGAGCTCTAGCACCTAGCAAATTGAAAGGAACCAGTAGTACATAGGGAGGAACTGAAGTTTCTAGCAAGAAGGTGAGCAGAGGCCATTGTTCCTTTTCTGAACCCTCCCTCCACAGAGCCAGCAAGCTGGTGCCATATCTGAGACTCCATCAACCTGGCTAACACTTTTTGCTCCCTACTGGCACTGGAGATCCCTGGGACTCTGCCTCATGTTTCACAACTTCCCAAGTCTTCTCAAACAAGCAAAAGCTGGCCTCATTGAGCCCTAGGCCCAGCACTGGCAGCAGCCAGCCTAGATTCACAGCTTGACTTCACCTGGGAATCTCCAAGCCCAGCACAAGTAGCAGCCATCTCAGATTGCTATACAGCTCATGCAGGGTGGCCCAGGTCAAAACACAGGTGGGGCTTAACGTTGCCCTGCACCACCCAGGAAACCTAAACGCCTGAGCACCCAGTGGGCAGCTACAGACCACGTCAGAGTACCACTACCTTACTCCTGCACAGATGATCCTCCATGGAGGGTACAGTGTGGTGGTCAGTGGTCAGAGCCAGTCCTTGCAGCTGACTGGCCTGAGTAAATCTCTCCCATTGACTTGCCAACAACAATCAAGGCTCCACTACAAGTGGAGGGTACACTGAACCAATACAAAGGGTGCACCTCAAGTACCCAGTTTGGGTTTTAAGGGAGGTTGTACCACTGGGACCCTACAGGACACCAACTACATAAGGCCACACTACCAAGGTACCAAGTAAAGGAAGCTCTATCTAATACATAGAAATAAATGTAGGGAGGCTGCCAAAATGAAGAGCCAAAGGAGTATGGCCCAATGAAAGAACAGATCGGAACTCCAGAAAAAGAGCCAAATGAAGAGTAGATAAGCAATCTGTCAGATGCAGAGGTCAAAACGCTGGTGATAAGGTTGCTCAAAGAATTTAGTGAGGACCTGAACAGCATAAAAAAGATCCATCCAGAAACAAAGGATACACTAATTGAAATAAAGAACAATTTACAGGGAAAGAACAGTAGAGTGAATAAAGCTGAGAATCAAATCAATGATATGGAACATAAGGAAGCAAAAATCAAACAAGAAGAAAAAAGACTTCAAAAAAATGAGGAGAGTATAAGCAGCCTCTGGGACAACTTTAGGTGGTCCAACGTTTACATCATAGGTGTACCAGAAAGAGAAGAGAAAGATCAAGAAATTGGAAATCTATTTGAAAGAATAATGAAAGAAAACTTCCCTAATTTGGTGAAGGAAGTAGACATGCAAGTCCAAACAAGGTGGACAGAGTCCCAAACAAGTTGGATGCAAAGAGGCCCACTCCAAGACACATCATAATTAAAATACCACAGATTAAAGATAAAGAGAGAATCTTAAAAGCAGCAAGAAAAAGCAGTTAGTTACCTACAGAGGCATCCTCATAAGACTGTCAGCTGATTTCTCAAAAGAAACTTAGCAGCCTAGAATGGACTGGCAAGAAATATTTAAAGTCATGAAAAGCAGGGAACTACGATTGCTCCACCTACCAAATACATCATTTGGAATTGAAAGGCAGATATAAAACTTCCCAGATGAGAAAAAGCTAAAGGAGTTCATCATTACCAAACCATTAGTATATGACATGTTAAAAGGAATTTTTAAGAAAAGGATCAAAACTATGAATAATAAAATGGCAATAAATACATGTCTATCAACAATTGAATCTAAAAATCAAACTAAGCAAGCAAGAAGAACAGAGACAGAATCATGGATACAGAGAACATTTTGATGGTTGCCAGATGGGAGGGGGATGTGGGGGAATGGGTGAAGAGGTAAGAGGATTAAGAAATACAAATAGATAGTTACAGAATAGCCATGGGTATATATAAGTACAGTATAGGAAATGGAGTAACCAAAGAACTTATACACATGACCCATGGACATGAACAATGGTGTGGGGACTGTTTGAGGGAGTGGGGTTGCTGGGTGGAGGGAGTTAAAGTGGGAAAAATCAGGACAACTGTAATAGTATAATCAATAAAATATTAAAATAAAAAATGTGAATTGGAGAAAAAGTGAAAAGACAAATCACAGAATGGGGAAAAATTTTGCAAATCATGTATCTGACAAGGGACTTGTATTTAGAATATATAAAGAATTTTTACAACTACTAATAATAAGACAACCCAATTAAAAATTGAGCAATCAGAATAGACATTTCTCTAAGACAAGGTAACATACAGATGACACATGAAATTAGCACATGAAAAGATGCCCAACATCATTAGTCATAAGAAGTTACTAATCAACAGGCATAAAGTTTAAGTAATGCAAGATGAAGAAACTCTAGAGATCTGCTGTATGACATTGTACCTACAGTCAATGACAATATATTGTACACTCAAAAATTTGAGAGGGTAGATCCCATGTTAAATGTTCTTACTGTAATAAAATAAAATTTAAAAAAAAAGAAAGGAAGAAAAGAGGTTGGCTGAAGAGGTCTAAGGCCACAAAGAAAAAAGCAGAACTGCAATAGAATTGATTGAAGAAAAGTTTTCTTTCTTGAGGTCCAGATATGGACCCCACAGATAGGGACCAGCCAGGGTGGAGGGCATATAACAAAGGATGTAGGCCAAGAGGGCTTCCTGCTAGGATGAACTTACCTTAACAGAATGTGGCTGGACATGAACTTGGATTCAGCATTGTGAAGACCTGCCAGAGGAGGGACACTGACTCTGAGGTATCTGAAATTAGACAACCCTAGTGAGGGAATTGCTGAGGAAACCATGAAAAGCACATCATGAGCCCTTGCCAGTGTGGCTCAGTTGGTTGGAGTGTCATCCCTGTAAAACAAAAGATCATGCATTCGATTCCCAGTCAGGGCACGTGCCTAGGTTGCAGGTTTGGTCCTGGTTGGAACATGTATGAGAGGCCACTGACTGATGATTCTCTGCCTCTCTCTCCCTTCCCCACTCTCTAAAACCAATAAGCATGTCTTCTAGTGAGGATTCAAACAAACAAACAAACAAACAAACAAACAACAAACCACATCCTGTGAGAAAGAGCCCTGGATATCATTCAAGCCTAGAGAGAGAAAACGCCAAGAGATTTGTTTTGAAAAATGGTTTAATGGGTCATTTGTGCCTAAACCTTTCTACAGTGTTTGTTGAGAGCAGGGTCACGTGCATTATTATGTTCCACATTTCAGTGGCTCCTCAATCCCTATATCTGTTATCTTTTTGGGCCTACTTCCAAACTATCTCTCAAATCAATTTCCTTTTCTTTATGCCTTTGGCCAGCACTGTACCTCCTAGGCCATCAAATGCTAGACTCATGCAAATGCCCTCTGATTTCCTGGAAACACTCTCTTATTCCCTCCAACCCACCACACGATCTTTCATAAACATGAATTGACCAGTCCTGCTAACCTAAAAATGAAAGACAAAAGTGAAAGGCAACAAGTATTTAAGATCTGGTAGAGTAGCTTTAGGGAAGCACTGATTCAGGCAGAAGCCCAAATATTGTTCCTATTGCGGGTGAAGGTAAGGGGTTTTTATGAGAAAGGAAAGGGGAATAATTACATAAACAGAAGGAAGGAATTTCTATAGGTGCAAATAAACCAAGTTATTCTTTAGCTATACATGGTGGTGCTGATTCTAAAGAATGTTTTTAATTTTCAGTCTAGTAGTCAGAAGTTTGCTTTTATTAGCTTTGCAAGCAGTTGTTTGGAATACAGTGCTGCATTAGGTTCACTCCAAGGGATGTTTTGAACAGTTGACACATTTCATATGTTTGAGAAGTATTTCTCATTCCTCTGTAATGGCAACTCTGACTCCATTTTGAAGTGGCTTCATTTATATTATTTTTCACAGTCCTCTGATTAAAATCCTTTAGCAGCTTCCCACTGTCTTTAACCTTCTTATTAAAAACATTTTTAATCTATTTTTAGAGAGAGGGGGGAGAAAAAGAGGGAGAGAAACAATATGCAAGAGAATGGATTGGTTGCCTCTCCTATCCCCCCAGCTGGGGACCTGGCCTGCAACCCGGGCATGTGCCCTGACAGGAAATCAAACCGGTGACCTTTCAGTCCACGGGCCAGTGCTCAATCCACTGAGACACACCAGCCAGGGCTGTCTTCAAACTTCTTAATGGGGTTTCAAGGCTCTCCATGATTTGGTCTATTTTGTATTGCTACTCTCTCCTTTGTACTTTTTGACCCAGCAATATTGGATTTCTTACAGTTCCATGAGTTTTGAATGATCCTCCTTTGCCTCCAAACCTTTTCTATTAACATTCTCTTTGCATTATTCCCTTCATTCTACATTAAACTTTTAGGCCTTAGTTTAAACATTAATTTTCCCAGGGAGATATTCTAGTAACATTCACTATAGTTTATTATAACTACTTTAGTGTCTGCTTGTCAGATAAAATAGTAATTCTACATGACAGTAGGGACCATATCTAATTTATTTGTCTTTTATCCTAAATAACAGATGTTTTATAAATATATGTTCAATGAATGAATGTACCGTAGCACTACACTTTGCTGAAGTGAGCATGTAAAAATGTTTGTTGAATGAATGAATGACTTTGAGAATACTGCATTGAATTAAGATAGGATAAAACCATTTGGTGATTTAAAAGAAAATAGTGTCAGAAGATTAGTAAAGAAAATCCAGATATTAGTGGATTGAATAGCAAAAAGCAGAGAGCAAATGAAGACACTAAGATTTTAAATCATTTATGAGGAACTCAGCTAAGAAAGAAAGTGGAATAGCAGCTAAATGTTTATTACAAAATCAAGTGAGGGATTCCTTTTCAAAGGTAGAATAGAAATGTATCTGGTAGGATGCATTTGGGTGCAAGTAACAGAAAAGCCCTCTTAAGCAAGATTAAAATAATACATGGAGTTTATTGACTTATGAGGCTGAAGTCCCAGGGTAGAGCTAACTCTAGGTATGGTTGGATCTAGAGATTCAAGGTGCTTTCAGGGTTCTGCTTTTATATGTTCATGATTTTTCTCAACTCCACCTTTCTTCTATGTTGATTTTATACCCAGGCTGTGGTAGCAAGAATGGCTCCAGCAAATCCAGACCTCACATATACCCTCTTTATGTTATCTCCTGCTCTCCAATTCCAGAGGAAGAAAGAACACTTTTATATCAGTCAAGATTTTTGCTTGCAAGCAACAGAAATAGAGGCTCTCTTACTTAAGCAGAAAAAGTATTTATTATAATGAGATCAGGTAGCTTCCAGAATCAAGCAGAAGGAGGACTAGTCTTATAAAACAGAGAGAAGGCAAGAGAGGCCAGGCATTGGGAGGCACAGACAAGGGCAGCACAGGAAAAGTCTGGTTAGGGCACTGCTGGCACTGGACACTACCACCACCGGACACTGCTGCTGCTGAGCACGGCTGCTACTGTCACTGATACTGCTGCCTCTGCCATGCCCAAATTATAAATGTGTCATGTTTGTGTCACTCAGTATTCCAGTTTCTGGCTGGAACATCCGACCAGTCAAGGCTGAGTCACACATCAGCACCTTAGCCACCATGGGATGAAAGAAGGTATATTTGGTTTCTCTAGACTTCTGTAATGGGAATGGGGTTCTGTTTCTTAGAGACTCACATAAAGGAAGATTTCCCTCAAATAGGAAGATATTTTGCATGTTGGGCAGACAAAAAATGACAGCTATTTTTTTTTGCTGCACTATGCTGTTTATAAGAAACTTACATAAGTTTTAAAGGCATGGAAAGATTGAAAGGACAATGTATACAAACAACTATACTAGATAAGTAGTAACCAAAAAAACAAACTGAGGTGCCATATTAATATCAGACAAAATAGTCTTTAAGACAGGAAGTATTATTATTATTATTTATCCTCACCCTAGGACATATTTTCATTGTTTTTAGAGAGAGAGGAAGGGGGACAGAGATATCAATGCAAGTGAGAAGCAATGGGGTAAGGACTTCCAGTCAAGGTAGTGGCATAGGTAAACATGGCTCACCTCCTCGCACAACCACATCAGTATTACAACTAAAACATAGAATGATCATCACTCAGAACAGGCAGAAATAGAGTTGATTGGAAGTCCGACAACTACAGAATTAAAGAAACCACATCAATCCAAACTGGTAGAAGGGGCAGAGATGCAGAACAAGCTCATCCCACATCCACGTGCGGTGGATAAAAATTAGGAAAAGATATCATGGGAGTGAGGAGTCCCAGCTCCACAGCAGGCTTCCCAGCCCAGGGTACCAGTGCCAGGAAGATAAGTCCCCATAAACTCTGGCTGCAAAACCCAGTGAAGATTGACTCAGTGGAAGAAACTTCCGGATCCCAAGCAGTTCCTCTTAAAGAACATACACATGGACTCAACTACTCAGACTCACTCCTTCTGAGCTCCAGCACCAGAGTAACAGCTTGAAAGGCACCAGTGGCATACAGGGAGGAACTGCAGTGGCTGGCATCAAGGTGAGAGCTGGGGGACAACTTTCTTCCAGACAGAAAGCTGGGCAGAGCCACAGAGCCAACAGGTGGGTGGCATCTCTGAGAGTCCATCAATCTGACTAATACTCTTTGCCCACCCTTGAGATTCTCTGAGGCTCCATCCCACCCAACTTATAGCTGTGAAGAGTAGTTTTTCCTTATGAATGGCTGTCCTTAGTTCAAGCTTCACAGCTTCCTAAATCCTTGCAAATAAGTAACAGCTGGCCTCAGTGAGCCCCTAGGCTCTGTAAGTCTTGCTAAGTGGCCCCAGGTCTGGCACCAGCAGCAGCCAGCCTAGATTCACAGCTTGACTTCACCTGGGAATCACCAAGCCCAGTACAAGTAGCAGCCATCTTAGATTGCTCTATAGCTCAGTAAGGGTGGTCCTGGGCAAAACACAGGTGCGGGCTGACCTTGACCTGCAATACCGGAGAAACCCCAGAGCATGAACACCAGTGGACAGTAACAGACCACATCAGAGCACCACCACCCTGCCCTGCACAGCTGATCCTCCATGGATGGCGGAGGTTGGTGTTCAGTGGTCACAGCCAATCCTTGCAACTGACTGGCCTGGGTAAATCCCTCCCATTGATCTGCAAACAAGTTGGCCAACAGCAAACAAGGCTCAACTACAAGTGGAGGGTGTACTCAGCCCACACAAAAGGTAGACCTCAAGTAGCCAACTTTTCCCTGGGAAAATTAACGTTTAAACTAAAGCCAGCTTGGGTAATAGGGGAGGTTGTGTCACTGGACTCTATAGGACACCAACTACATTAGGCCACACTACCAAGATACCAAGTCAAAGCAGCTCTACCTAATATATAGAAACAAACATAGGGAGGCTGCTAAAATGAAGTGACAAAGAAACATGGCCCAGATGAAAGAACAAATCAAAACTCTAGAAAAATAGCTAAACAAAATGGAGATAAGCAATCTAATTAGATACAGAGTTTAAACCACTGGTTATAAGGATGATCAAAGAACTTAGTGAGGATCTCAACAGCACAAAAAAAAAATCCAGTCAGAAACAAAGGATATAACTGAAATATATCCTTTTACTAACTGAAATGAAGAACAATTTACAGGGAAACAACAGTAGAATGAATAAAGCTGAGAATCAAATCAATGATTTGGAACATAAGGAAGCAAAAAAAACCAAACAAGAAAAAAGACTCCAAAAAAATTAGGAGAGTATAAGCAGCCACTGTGATAACTTTAAGTGGTCCAACATTTACATCATAGGGGTGCTGGAAGGAGAAGAGAAAGAGCAATAAATTTGAAATCTATTTGAAAAAATAATGGAAGAAAAATCCCTAGTTTGGTGGGGGTAATTGACATACAAGTCCAGGAAGCACAGAGAGTCCAAAATAAGTTGGACCCAAAGAAGCCCACTCCAAGACACATCATAATTAAAATACCAAAGATTAAAAATAAAGAGAGAATCTTAAAAGCAGCAAGAGAAAAGCAGAGAGTGACCTACAAAGGAGTTCCCATAAGACTGTCAGCTAATTTCTCAAAAGAAACTTTGCAGGACAGAAGGGACTGGCAAGAAGTATTCAAAGTCATAAAAAGCAAGGACCTACAATGTAGATTATTCTATCCAGCAAAGCTATCATTTAGAATGGAAGGGCAGATAAAGTGCTTCCCAGACAAGGTAATGCTAAAGGAGTTCTCCATCACCAAGTCATTATTACATGAAATGTTAAAGGGGCTTATTTAAGAAAAAGAAGATCAAAACTAGGAACGTTAAAATGGCAATAAATTCACAACTATCTACAACTGAATCTAAAACACAAGGAAAACAAGCAGAACAGAAACAGAATCATAGACCAGTAGATCATTTGGAGGGTTATCAGTTGAGAAGGGGAAGGGAGAGAATGGGCAAAGGTTCAAGGATTAAGTACTAATTGGTAGGCACAGAATAGACAGGGGGGTGTTAAAAACAGTACGGGAAATGGAGCAGCCAAAGAACTGATGCATGACCCATGGACATGAATAAGGGGGGATTGCTGGAGGGAATGGGGAGGAGTGGGTGGAGCGGGTAAAGGAAAAAGAATTGGGACAACTATAATAGCATAATCAATTAAATATATTTAAAAAATAAATAATCATTTTTCACAAAAATGATTTGTAAACTTGACTTGACAGTTAAGAACTTCTGAATATCATGGACACTATAAAATAAGTCAAAATACAAATAATAAACTTAGAGGAGATATTTGCTATACATTTTTTAAATTATTGATCTTAGGGAAAAAGAGGAAGATGGGGGAGAGAGAGAAAAACATAGATTTGTTTTTTCACTTATTTATGCTTTCATCAGTTGCCTCTTGTACGTGCCCTGACCAAGAACAAATCTACAGCCTTAGTGTATTGGGATGACTCTCCAATCAACTGGGCTACCTGGCCACGGCTGCCATACTTTTTTAAAAGATTTTTATCTGTTTACTTTCAGAGGAAGCGGATGGGAGGGGGAGAAAAAATGGGAGAGAAACATCAATGTGAGAGAGAAACATCAATTTGTCGCCTTTTATAGGTGCCTTGACCAAACCCACAACCTAGGCACATGTTCTGACTGGGAATCAAACCAGTGACCTTCCACAGTAGGACAATGCCCAGCCAACTGAGTCACACTGGTTAGGTCTGCCATACATTTTTAGTATCCAAAATTATATTAAAATAAATTCACCCCACTTAATTTAAAGACAAACAACTCAATAGGAAAATTAGCAAAAGACATGAACTGGCATTTCACAAAAAAAAGAGAAATGAATAGTACATAAATATTGGGTTGACCAAAAATCCATTTAGTTTTTTTCTGTATAATAAAAGACACATTTTTTCATTTTCAACAATAACTTTATTGATTTGAATATTTTGAGTATGTTGGTTGTCTCCTGCATTGTAGAATTTTGATTGTTCTCAATTAATGTCTTGATTTGATTGCTATCAATTTCAACTGGTCTACCCAACAGTGGAGCATCATCCAGTGAGAAATCTCCAGCATGAGACATCGCAAACCACTTTTGACATGTTTGATCAGTCACAGCATCTCCTCCATACACTGCACAAATCTATTTTTTGTTTTTCAGTTGCATTTTTATGTTTCTTGAAATAATAAAGCATGATATGCTGAAAATGTTGCATATTTTCTTCCATCTTCAATATTAAAATGGCTGCATAAAAATTCACCAGTTTTTTAAAAAGATTTTATTTATGTATTTTTAGAAAGAGGGGAAGGGAAGGAGAGAGGGAGAAAAACATCAATGTGTGGTTGCCTCTCATGTGCCCCCTACTGGAGACCTGGCCCGCAGCCCAGGCTTGTGCCCTGACTGGGAATTGAACCAGTGACCCTTTGGTTCACAGGCCGGCACTCAATCCACAGAACCACACCAGGCAGGGCAAAAATTCACCAATTTTGGTAAGTTTTTTTTTTTTAGTGCATACTGCTATGACAACTGTCACAATTCAACCTAATAAAATTGTTTCAAATGAAGTTAAATACAACTAAAAGTTAAATACATCAAACTAAAAGTTTTTGCACAGTGAAGGAAACTATCAACAAAGCAAAAAGACAATCTACCGAATGGAAGAAGATATTTGCAAATAATACATGCAATAAAGTATTAATATTCAAAATATATAAAGAACTCATACAAGGAAGCTAACACCAGAAATCCGAACAATACAATTTAAAAAATGGGCAGAAGACCTGATTAGGCATTTCTCCCAAGAGGACATACAGATGGCCAGCAGACCTATAAAGAAATTCCCAACGTCACTAATCATCAGGGAAATGAAAATTAAAATCACAGTGAGATATCATCTCACATCTGTCATATTGGCTGTCATCAGTATATCAACAAATAATAAATACTGATGAGAATGTGGAGAAAAGGGAACTCTCATATGCTGTTGGTGGGATCGTAAATTGATGCAGCCACTGTGGAAAACAGGATGGAGATTCCTCAAATAGAGGAATAGAATTAGAGTTGCCATGTGATCCAGCAATTCCACTTCTGGGTATTTATGCAAGTAAATCCAAAACACTAAAGCAAAAAGATATATGCACCTCAGTGTTCATTGCACCATAATTAGTATAGCTAAGATATGGAAGCAGCCTAGATGCCCATTAATAGAAAAATAGATAAAGTTGTGTTATATATGTATGTATAATTTATATAATAGAATATTATTCACAACAAAAAAAATGAATCCTTGCTATTTGTGACAACATGAATGGACCTAGAGGGCATTATGCTTAGTGAAATAAGTCAGACAGAGAAAGACAAGTACCATATGATTTCACTTATGTGTGGAATCTAAAAAAACAAAATAAATGAATTTAAAAAATAAAACAGAAAAAGACTCATAGATATAGAGAATAAGCCAATGGCTGCCAGAGGGGAGGGGGTGGGAGAATGGAAAAGAAAAGAAAAAAGTAGGACACATAATTATATTTGTAAAAATTTAAAAAATGCATATAATATCCTAGATCATATATAAAAATAGGGACATATTTTCAGCTTTGCTTCCAAAAACCCTTCTTGATGTATTTTATGGGGCTTTTGGCCACAGCAATGTATTAACCAAAGTCTTCATTAGAATGACCCACTCTAACTCCCTGAAAACTGATATATTGGCGCTTATTATTGCATAATTAATTATAAGTTGTATTACAATACCAATTTTCCCTAATTCATTAGCTAATAATCATCTATCTCCCAAATGAGTTTTCAGGGCTGTGCAGACCCTCTACATGTGAAGAATAGGTCATGTATCACTTCTGTGGATTGAACTGAAGAATTCTGGGACGGTACCTAGATATTTTTTTTAAAACAACCACAAACCCATAGTTGTTGCAGTGAGTTGGACTCTAGGCTTTCCGATTCTGTGCTTAAGCTGCATTTATTTTTCCTCACATGTGTGTGTCTTAATTCATCTTCCCACGGCAGATCCCTGCTAAGCTCTCTCCAGCTTTTCCCATCAGACTTTCAGGATATTCTACCTCATAATGAGTAGGGAGATAAGCAGGTCTTATCTATATAAATAGAACTTGTTATTTTATTTTATTTTTAATTTATTGTTTTGAGAGAGAGAGAGAAATATTTGTTGTTCCACTTATTTATGCATTCATTGGTTGATTCTCAGGGGATCAAACCTACAACCTTAGCATATCAGGAGGATGCTCTATCTAACTGAGCTACCTGGCCAGGGCTCTAAATTATTTTAAAACAAAGGTACTTGGGAATCAAACCAATACTGATAGCCATCAATTCTCCTGAGATAAGAGACGTCCTTTCATTTCCTGGAAGAAAGAAATGTTTGTTTGTTTGTTTTAAAAGGATTGTATTTATTTATTTTTTAGAGAGAGGGGAAAGGAGGGAGAAGGAGAGGGAAACATCTATGTGTGAGAGAAACACTGATCAGCAGTCTCTTGCACATCCCCAACTGGGGACCTGGCCCGCAATCCAGGCACATGCCCCCACTGGGAATTGAACCAGCAGCCCTTCAATCGGCAGGATAACACCCAATCCACTGAGCTATACCAGTCAGGGCAGAAAGAAATGTTTTTGATTGCTAAAACTCTTTGTGAGGAATAACACTTCCTGTGGGAAATTAACAAAATTAAACATGGTATCAGATTAAACTTTTCATTAGTGCATAATTAGAAATTAAGAACTCACTGCCACATACACACAAAAGTTCTGTTGGGCACCAGTACTCATTGGCTCCAGAGATCAGTTTGTGTATGGGTGTGTGGGTGTGTGCGGTGGGGGCAGAGGGAGGGTGCTGTCCTCTGAAGAGCCAAAGAGCTTTAGGGAAAGAGCTCATTGGAAACTCCTGCTTGTCCATGCAATTTTTGACTTTGGAAGGGCAAGGGGCATTCTTTCCAGATAAGTCAATGCTCAACAAAAGCAAATTAATGGCAATCATGAAATATAACACAGTAGTGGATAACATGGATTCTGGAGCCAATCCATCTGGATTTGGATCCTTGCTCTAATAAAGCTTGGTGGTCCTGAGCAAGTTACTTAACCTTTCAGAGTTTTGGTTTCCTCATCTATAAAATGAGGATAATAAATAATAGTCCTATGAGGTAGATGTTGAAATTAAATAAATAAATGAATGTAGAACACATAAAATAGTGCCTGGCACATGCCATCTGCTATGCAAGTGTTGGCTGTTTTTATTCTTTAGGTTCCTATGTTGCTCATTTCTTTCATCTTTTTTTGCTTGCTGTGGAGTATCTGAAATTCAATGCTGTCTAAATTTTTCATTTAGTGGTGTCCTGGAGCACACTATGTGTCACAGTTGTGCAGCATTGAAAGTTTCTAACATCAACAGTGAAAGGAACCTGGCTGGCGTAGCTCAGTGGATTGAGTGTGGGCTGAGAACCAAAAGGTCACAGGTTTGATTCCCAGTCAGGGCACATGCCTGGGTTGTGGGCCAACTCCCCAGTGGGGGCCACTCGAGAGGCAACCACACATTGATGTTTCTGTCTCTCTCTTTCTCCCTCCCTTCCCCTCTCTAAAAATAAATAAATAAAATCTTAAAAAAAAAAACAACAACAGTGAAGGGAAGCTAAGAAGGGAGGGAGCCCATAATTCAAAGCTCTGACAACTATTCTGGGTTAAGTTCATTTGGTGCTAGGAATGTAATAGATATTCAATGTATGATATGATTTGAAGAAAGGATTCCAATTTGAGTTTAGGCTGTGTGTATCCCAGAATTTCTGTGTCAAAGAAAGTTTTTAAGATCATTGGTAATGGGATTTCCAGCCATCTGTTTTATCTCTAACTAGAGATTTTCCTGGTAAAAAATTCCCCTTAGGGAGATAGTCTGCATTCCCGAGTCTGGCTAGAGGCAGAAGAGATGTAAGATTTGGACAATACAGAGTCAGTGAAATAAAGTGATCTTTGACCCCCTCCACTAAGCTTACTCAGACAGGAGTCCTAAGGTATGGGAGATCAAGATATACTCCTTTACAGTGGCTCTTGTCACTTTATTTTACCTTCAGACTGATGTAGTTTAATAAAGAGTTTACAAATAGGTCTCCCTCTATTATTATTTGAACTCTACCAACTTTTTAAATATTTTATTTATTGATTATAGAGAGAGAAAATAAGGGAGGGAAGGAAGAACAGGGAGGGGGGAGAGAGAGAGAGACAGACAGACAGACAGGCAGACATCGATTTTTGTTCCACTTTTTTGTACATTCATTGGTTGATTCTTGTATGTGCCCTGATTGGAGACTGGATTGAACCTGAAACCTTGGTGTAACAGGACAACATTCTAATCAACTGAGCTACCCGGCCAGGGCCTGAACTCTATCAACTTTAAAATTTAATTTCAATGCATCCTTTACCATTTAATAAGCACAGCACAAAAAGTAGGCCCTATGGGCGTAGCAGGAACAGTGATGGAGACAATAAAGCATAAGAACTTTTTGGGAAATTCTGCCTAATTCAATATGGTGGAATGCACAATACATGAAAGTGAAAGATATAAAATCATAGAATCTCATCATTGGAAGGAACCATTAAAAGTCATCTTGTTGTACCAGCCTTCTGATTTTTTTCCGAAAGCCCCTGCTTTAACTGTTTAAGTGGTGTCCTCAGGAGACTTCAGGGGCTATCTCCTAAGGTCCATTCTTTAAGAGCATTTTTTACATTGAGCTAAATCTGCCTCCTTAGCACTGCTCTACTTTTAACTTAGGGCCATGTAGCTCAACACATATCTTTTCCATACACCAGATTTTCAGGATTTGAAGACAGGTATCAAGTACTTTTTGGCTCATTTCTTTATGGTATTTCTATCACTATAGTCTTTTTCAACTGAAGAGATCTTAGTGTGTCTTTATCCTTTTTGTAATGTGGCACTCTTCTCTTTTTCGTGGTGCCTGGGGGGCAGTTGGCTGCCTCAGGATGAAGCTGAACATCTTTCTCAGATTCTGTCTGCCAGAAACTCATTGAAGTGGACAATGAATGCAAACTTTGGACCGTTTATGAGATGTATGGCCCCAGAAGTTGTTGCTGATGCTCTGGGGAAAGAATGGAAGGGTTAAGTGGTTCAAATCAGTGGTGGGATCAACAAACAAGGTTTCCCCAGGAGGCAGAACGTCTTGACCCATGGCCATGTCCACCTGCTACTGAGTAAGGGGAATTCCTGGTACAGAATGAGGAGGACTGAAGAAAGCACAAAACTGTTCAGGGCTGCATTGCGGAGACCAATCTCAGTGTTCTCAACTTGGCCATTGTAAAAATGAGAAAGAAAGATGTTTCTCATCTCACTGCAACTACTGTGCCTCATCGCCAGGGGCCCAAAAGAGCTAGTAGAATCTGCAAACTTTTGCATCTCTAAAAAAAGTGATGTCCACCAATATGTTGTGAGAAAGCCCTTGAACAAAGAGGGTAAGCAACCTAGGACAAAGCACCCGAGATTCAGCATCTTGTTGCTCCACCTGTCGTGCAGCACAAACATCGACATGCTGTTCTGAAGAAACAACATACCAAGAAAAAAAGGAAGAAGTTGCAGAATATGCTAAACTTCTGGCTAAGAGAATGAAGGAAGCCAAAGAAAAACGCCAGGAACAGATTGCTGAGAGATGTGGGCGGTCTTCTCTGAGAGCTTCTACCTCTGAGTCCAGTAAAAAATGAGATTTTCTAAGAGTAACAAATAAGAACAGACATAAAACCTTGAAATATGGTACTTAATACAGAATGTAAGTCCCATGCAAACTCAAGATTATTCATCTAGATATAATTTTATTGCTTGAGATAAGGCCATGATTAGTCTTGAAAGTCAGGGTAAAGGATCTGAATTTTATTCTTCCAGGCTTAGGGGAACCACTGAATCATTTTGAAAAGGTAAATGCTTCGAGAGCAGGGGCTGTACCTTACTGTGTTTCCTGCTGTAACTTGAATGTGCACTCTAAATGTTGTCTGTCACATTCACAGCATAGCTTGAGGGCCTCTGGCAGGGCTGGTGTACCTACACGAATGAATTAACATCTATATCAGAGCCTGCCACATTGTGCACATATAATTTATGCTTATTTAATGACGGAAGATAAATAATCAAGGTAAGTAGGAAGGTGAGTCAGTCATATTTTAGGACGATAACTGATAACAGTACATAAAAGGTATTGGAGACAGGAAAGAACAGATACCGTAGGATGGAAAACAATGAGAAAGAGTTGCAGCAGTCTCACCAAAAAGTAACATAAGTAACAATAGAAACTAGGATAACAGAGTGTGTAACAAAAAGGAAGGAATGGATATGAGGTTGTGAAAGAGGATTTGACAAAATTTATAAATTAAATACATATGTAGTGGGAGGAAGAAGAAAGTGATAAAAAAACAAACAAACCCAAATCTCTGGGGTTTATAGTTGGATGGCTGAAAGAAAAATGTTGCCATTCATTGAATAATTTATTTTAGGAATAGCAGATATTTTAAGGATGATAATGAGTTCAGTTTGGGTTTGGTTGAATTTAAAGATATAGCATGCTCAGAAGGCAGCAACGTGTGACTGAAGTTTAGGAAAAAGGCGAGCAAGGTCTTTAGAGCTGAGAGTCATCCAAGGATAGGACAATTGAAGTCATAGGGAATAGGTGAGATGGCCAGAAGAGAACTAGAAACAAGGGAATGTCTGCCTTTAGGGTGGAGGAAAGAGGTTAAAGAAACACAGATGGAATAGTTACCAGTAGGAAAACCTCAAGAGTAGTCATGAAATTGAAGAGATGAGAATATTTTAAGGAGGGGCTTTGCCAACAGCCTCAGATGCTATAGAGAGATAGAAAAGCTTCTACAGACTTCTGGCCAAGATGGAGGCACAGGTGAATACACTGTGCCTCCTCGCACAATGAAAATTAAAGACAACAAAGATTTAGAAACAAGAAAACAACCAGAGCTGATAGAAAATTGAACTGTATGGTAGTCCAACAACCATTCATCCAGACCAGTTAAGGGGGACAGGAAAAAGTGGAGGTTGGTGGACCTGGGTGCACAGGGAGCAGTGGCTGGCAGACTCCAGGTGTGCAGGTGGTGGCTAGCAGACCCCAGGTGCACAGGTGGCGTCTAACGGACCCCAGGCATGGGGTGGCCACAGTGCAGACCCAGTGAGGCCGAGCAAAGCGGCTGGCTGACTAGGTGGTCCCACATTTGTGTGCAGATAATCCAGGCGAAGGGGAAGCGGCAGAAGGAACTGGAATCCAAGAGAGAGTGGGGCAAGTGCCATTGTTCCCTCTCTGACCCTGCCCCCACATACAGCGTCACTAACCAGTGACTGGGCTGCCTTGCCCTGGGGAACATCTAAGCCTCCCCTCCTCACTACGAAACAGCTGCGACCAGACCAAAAAAAAAAAAAAAAAAAAACACCCAAAATGGCTCAAAGTGGAGAACAAATCAAAGCCCCAGAGCCAATTCATCTAAGCGACCAAGAGATAGCCAACCTATCAGATGCACAGTTCAAAGCCCTGGTGATCAGGATGCTCACAGAATTGGTTGATTTGCTCACAAATTAGATGAACAAATGAAGGCTACAATAAGTGAAATGAAGGAAAATGCACAGGGAACCAATAGAGATGGGAGGAAAACTGGGACTCAAATCAATGGAGTGGACCAGAAGGAAGAAAGAAACAAAAGAAACAGAAAAGAAGGAAGAAACAAGAATTCAAAAAAAATGAGGAGAGGCTTAGGAACCTCTAGGACATCTTTAAACATTCCAACATCCAAATTACAGGGGTACCAGAGGGGAAGAGGAAGAGCAACAAGTGGAAAACTTATTTGAACAAATAATAAAGGAGAACTTCCCCAATCTGGCAAAGGAAATAGACTTCCAGGAAGTCTAGGAAGCTCAGAGAGTCCCAAAGAAGTTGGACTCAAGGAGGAACACACCAAGGCACAACATAATTATGTCAGCCAAGATTAAAATGAAGGAGAGAATTCTAGAAGTAGCAAGGGATAAGGGGACAGTCACTTACAAAGGAGTTCCCATCAGACTGTCAGCAGATTTCTCAAAAGAGACCTTACAGGCAAGGAGGGGCTGGAAAGAAGTATTTGAAGTCTTGAAAGGCAAGGACCTACATCCAAGATTGCTCTATCCAGGGAAGCTGTCATTTAGATTGGAAGGAAAGATAAAGTGCTTCTCAGATAAGGTCAAGTTAAAGGAGTTCATCATCACCAAGCCCTCATTATATGAAATGTTAAAGGGACTTACCTAAGAAAAAGAAGATAAAAAATATGACAGTAAAAAGACAGCAAACACAGATATTAACAACCAGAGCTAAGACAAAAGCAAACTAAGCAAACAGCTAGAACAGGAACAGAAACACAGAAATGGAGATCACATGGAGGGTTAGCAACAGGGGAGTGGGAGGAGGAGAGAGGCAGAAAAGGTACAGAGAATAAGTAGCATAGATGGTAGGTAGAAAATAGACAGGGGGAGGGCAAGAATAGTGTGGGAAATGTAGAAGCTAAAGAACTTATGACACATGGACATGAACTAAAGCAGGGGAATGTGGGTGGGAGGGGGTGTACAGGGTGGAGGGGAATGATGGGGGAGAAATGGGACAACTGTAATAGCATAATCAATAAAATATATCAAAAAAAAGAAAACCTTCTACATCTGGAAATTGGAAAACATCAAGTCATCTTAGATTCTCCTACTCCTTAGTTAATTAAATCTGAATTCCTAAACTTTGGGTCAAAGGTCTCCAGTTTAGTTAGTCAAGCTTCTCACTCACAGCCACCAAATTCTAATAAGCTAATTTTGCTCCTATTAGGCTGATATCTTTCCTCTCTTCCCCTCAAAAAGTAAAATACATTCTTACTGAAAGAAGAAAAAGATTGATGTTGTTTTGGTTCCAAGTGCTCCATGTTTGTTCTTCACTCTTATTTTCATATGCAGGGATCAGATTCAGGTTTTACAGGGTCTAAAGTTTATACAGTTCGTGGGGGGCTCTCTTTAAGAGAAAAAATACAAGATTTTTGAATGAAAAACTGCATAAAAAGTTTTACTTTAAAATGGGAAAAAATCACAACAAATTATTTGAGCCTTGAATATTGTTTCCCTTCTTCTGAGACCTCTTAGACAAAATAGGTTTTAATGACAGATAAAACAGTAAATCCAAAATTTGTTTTCCAAAGAGAAGACCTGTGCTAGAATTTTTTAAGTAGCTCTGAAGATTGCTGTTTTGTTTGAGATGAATAGCAGCCCTACTCAGGACTAGAGTAGGAAAAGGAGGCTGGGCATCAATTTATTGCTTTATATAAAGTTTGGTCCTGCTAAAGTAGAAAACAGAATAACAGGATTTACAAATCTGCAGCAAGGTCAGTTTGTCTTTTACATAACACTTCCCCAAAAAGATTGATCACCTCTTCCTTTCCTTGTGTTTTCTTCTTAAATCGCTTTTTTTCTCCATCTGTAGTATCTTATGTTTCTTAAACAAAATAAAACAACTTAAAAAAAGGCCCAGTGTTTCTCTTCTGGCCACAACTTTAGTTTGAAGGGAGGGGTGGTGATGAAGAAACACAATAATGAAGCTTTCTTGCTATAATGCCCAAATAAATTAAAGACATCCTCTAGGCAATAGCACCAACAGAAGTGCTCCCCACTTGCCTCCAAACAAGATTATACCTAAGACATCCCCTCTCCAATGCAAGTGTCACATATTAAAAAAAAAAATCTCTAAGGGAAAAAATAGTTCTTATTTCCCTCCGGCACTTCCCTAGCATTTCCCAAGCTTGTAGAAATGTGTTAATAAACCTACAAGAATTGTTGGCATTATTCCAGTAAAAACTTCACCAGGAAGGCAATATGGGTTTTATTTACCTTTTGAAAGGATAACATTCAAGGCCGGCTTTTGGCAGAGCAGTCTCCTCCCACTCAAGTACATCTCTTGGCAGTCTCTCCTTTTCTCATCAACCCCCTCTTACAGAAGGAGAGAGTAGTTGGTAGCTCTCCCTATTCCCTACTCCCACACTGAGAAGCTTCATGAATAGTTCAAGTAAAACAGAATCAAGTTTCAGACACTCCCAGAGTGAGTGAGAAAATGATCCCACTAGATTAAATTGGAACCTAGATCAGTAGAAGAATATTTCCACAACGCTGCCAGGGCTGGGGCAGCCAAGGTTAATAGCTCCAGTGATGCCTTCTAAGTAGGATCACATGGGTGGTAAAAGGTGGGTTGGTAGCCAGTTGTTGGGCCTATGCAGTGGTTCTCTGGATTGGCAGCATCTTCTGGAAAATTTTTAGGAATGCAAATTCTTATATCTTCATTCCAACCTTAATGAATCTAAAACTTTGGAAATGTTGGTGTGTTCAACTAATTAAAACATTGATGCCAACTGCTCCAGGTGACTTTGATGTATGTTCAAGTTTGAGAATTACTTGCCAACAAGATCAGTGAAACTCTAAAACAGGGGGGTCCAACTTTTTGGCGTCTCTGTGCCACACTGGAAAAAGAAGAGTTGTCTTGGGCCACACGTTAAATGTATTGTGACACATAATCATAAAAATAATCTCATAATGTTTTAAGTAAATTTATGATTTTGTGTTGGGCCACATTCAGAGCCATCCTGGGCTGCCTGCAGCCTGTGGGCCCCAGGTTGGCAACCCTGCAAATTTCCCTTTTTCCTCAAAGAGAATTTACTTAGGACATTTGGATCAGAAAAGTCAAAAGAATTTCACTTAGCTTTAGTTATTATACACGTTTATAAACACGCATGAAAGTCTGTCTGGAAAAATTCCAGCCATTGTTAATAGAAGGAGAACAGTTTGTGTGACATTGATGTAACATGGCAGCCAAGGAGTGGACTGGCATGCATATGTGTGAACAATGACAACTTCACTGTACTAGTCAGTGGGGGCAGTGGATGCCCTTGAGTGAGCATGTGTACTATGTGGGTGTCACATTGAAAATGACTGAGTGCCAGCCAAGGTGGAGGTGCAGGTAGACACACTGTGCCTCCTCGAACAACCAAAATTAAGGACAACAAAGACTTAGAAACAAGAAACAAGAAAACAACCAGAACTGATAGAAAATTGAACAGTACTGAAGTCCAACAACCATTCACCCAGACTGGTAAGAGGGGTGGAGTCACAGGAGGAAAAAGTGGAGGTTGGATGACCCAGTATGCAGGCAGCAGCAGCTGGAAGATCCCAGGCGTGCAGGCGGCGGCTAGTGGACCCCGGGCATTGGGTGGCAATGGTGCAGACCCAGTGAGGCCCCGCAAGGCGGCTGGATAACCAGGTGGTCTCACATTCATGCACAGATAATCCAGGTGAAGGGGAAGCAGCGGAAGGGACTGGAATCCGAGGGAGAGCAGAGCAAATGCCATTGTTCCTTCTCGGACCCCACCCCCACATACAGCGTCACTACCCAGCGACTGGGCTGCCCTGCCCTGGGGAACACCTAAGGCTCCACCCCTCACTACCTAACAGCCTCAATCAGACCAAAAATAAATAACCAAAAATGGCTCAAATGGGAGAACAAATCAAAGCCCCAGAGCCAATTCATCTAAGCAACCAAGAGACAGCCAACCTATCAGATGCACAGTTCAAAGCCCTGGTGATCAGGATGCTCACAGAATTGGTTGATTTTGGTCGCAAATTAGATGAAAAAAATGAAGGCTACACTAAGTGAAAAGAAGGAAAATGCACAGGGAACCAATAATGATGGGAAGAAAACTGGGACTCAAATCAATGGAGTGGACCAGAAGGAAGAAACAACGAAACAGAAAAGAATGAAGAAATAAGAATTCAAAATAAGGAGAGGCTTAGGAACCTCCAGGACATCTTTAAACATTCCATCATCCAAATTATAGGGGTACCAGAAGGAAAAGAGGAAGAGCAACAAGTGGAAAAGTTATTTGAACAAATTAATAAAGGAGGACTTCCCCAATCTGGCAAAGGAAATAGACTTCCAGGAAGTCCAGGAAGCTCAGAGAGTCCCAAAGAAGTTGGACTGAAGGAGGAACACACCAAGGCACAACATAATTACATTAGCCAGGATTAAAATGAAGGAGAGAATTCTAGAAGCAGCTAGAGATAAGGGGACAGCTACTTACAAAGGAGTTCCCATCAGACTGTCAGCTGATTTCTCAAGAGAGACCTTACATTCTTACAGGCAAGAAGGGGCTGGAAAGAAGTATTCCAAGTCATGAAAGTCAAGGACCTACATCCAAGATTGCTCTATCAGGCAAAGCTTTCATTTAGAATGGAAGGGCAGATAAAGTGTTTCTCAGGTAAGGTCAAGTTAAAGGAGTTCATCATCACCAAGCCCTTATTATATGAAATATTAAAGGACTTATCTAACAAAAAGAAGATAAAAAAACATGTACAGTAAAATGACAGCAAACTCACAATTATTAACAACCACACCTAAAACAAAAGCAAACTAAGCAAACAGCTAGACCAGGAGCAGGAACACAGAAATGGAGATCACATGGAGGGTTAGCAACAGGGGAGTGGGAGGAGGAGAGAGGCAGAAAAGGTACAGAGAATAAATAGCATAGATGGTAGGTAGAAAATACTTATGGGGGAAGGCAAGGATAGTATGGGAAATGTAGAAGCTAAAGAACTTGTGACACATGGACATGAACTAAAGCGGGGGAATGTGGGTGGGAGGGGGTGTGCAGAGTGGAGGGGAATGAAGGGGGGGAAATGGGACAACTGTAATAGCATAATCAATAAAATATATTAAAAGAATGACTGAGCAAGTAGAGCAATGAATCTGCATCAAATTTTGCATTAAGCTTGAACATTCCTCTGCATGAGTTATTTGGATGATCCAGAAGGCCACATCTATGGGCAACTGGAGATTGGTAGCTTCGTTAGATTAAATAAAACAAAATTGTATAATTTGTTTTTTTAATTATAAATGTAATATAATGACATATCACATTCAAACATTTCAGAAATACATACCAACAGATAGAGATCTTCTATTAACCCCACTCTCCAGAGATACACTGTTAACAGTTTGGTGGATTTCTCCAGCTTTATTTCTATATTTTTTATAATTATTATTGATATTATATATAAAATAATACTTATGCTTTTTACATTTAATACTATATCCTGAACATCTTTCCATTTTAATACATATAGATCCACCTATTTTTTTTAATCCTCACCTGAGGACATTTTCTCATGCTTTTAGAAACAGAGGAAGGGAGAGAGAGAAACATCGATTGGTTGCCTTCCCTATGTGCCCAAACCTGGATCAAACCTGCAACCTAGGTATGTGCCCTGACCAGGAATTGAAGCTGAAACCTTTTGGTTACAGGGCAATGTTCCAACCAACTGAGCCACACTGGCCAGGGTGTAGATCCACTTAATTTTTTTAATGGCTGCTGTGTACTCAGTACTTCATTACATAGATACTCCATAGTCCATTTTCTTTATTAGTGGGTATTTGGGTTGTTTCAAATTTCTTATTATTATATCAGTGGATACCATCTTACATATTTCTCTGAGCTCTTGTGGAAATGTTTTTGTGGGCTAAATTCCTCAAAATATTAAAAATATAAATGCTGGGTAGTATTTAGAATTTTACTAGGTATTGCCAAATTACACAGTAAGAAGGTAATAGCAATTTACACTCCCTTCAAATAGGTATGAGAGTGCCTGTTTTTTCAGTGTCACCAGTATAGGTTCCTTTCAATCTCTTAAATATTCATCCAGCTAATAGGCAAAAAATAATATCTCAGTTTTTAAAAAACTGCATTTCACCCTGGCTAGTGTGGCTCAGTGGATGGAGTGCCAGCCTTTGAACTGAAAGATTGCTGGTTCGATTCCCAGTCAGGGCACATGCCTGGGTTGCAGGCCAGGTCTCCAGTCGGGGATGTGCAAGAGGAAACCCATCAATGTATCTCTCACACATGGATGTTTCTCTGCTTCTCTTTCTTCCTCCCTTCCCCTCTCTTTAAAAATAAGTAAATAAAAAATTTAAAACAATTAAAAGTAAAAACTGCATTTCCCTAATTACTATGGTTTTGAAATTTTTAATTGTACATCTTTTACGGATTTTCTGTACCTATTCTTTCCATTCTTTAATTGGGCTATTCATCTTTTACATATATATGTGTTCATATATACACACACATACACATACCTAACAACATATGTGATACACGTTGTTCCCGCTTCTAATCCTGTGCCACTCCCACTCCCCTCACTTTTGAGTCTGCTCTCTGTCAACATCAGCTTTCAAAATTCAACCTGTCTTCTCAGCTCCAATAACCTTCTTCTGGCTCTTGTTTCTCTGACTGGTCTCATCCCCTTCCAAACACTTTTAAATTGTGCTACTTCTGCAGGTCTAGAATCTTCCATCCCCAAGATACTGATCTAATTTGTCAATCAGTTCTCCAATTATGGGTAACCGACTGCTCTGTTTACTCTCTTTCCTCAGGCTTCTGAGTGGATATTGGCAGAGAAAGTAATAACAACGCTCCATAGTTTCATGAAAATTTATGCTTTTTCACTTTGGGTTCTCAGAGCTTTGACAATCGTTTTATTCAGACCTTTTTATTCCTACACTTCCCAACCAATTGCCTACAGCTGTACAGCTACATCCAACACCATTTCTACCTCTTACCCTCAGTGGAAGTTCCACCTGTTATTTCTCTTTGACGATCAAGGCCATTGCACAAGTGTTGTCAGTTTCTCTTCTTCCACTTCAGAATATCTGCACTTTTGCCCTGGTCAGGTGGCTCAGTTGTTTGGAGCATTGTCCTGTACACCAGAAGGTGGTGGGTTTGATCCTAATTGGGGAAACATGCCTAGGTTGCAGGTTCAATCCTGTTTCAATCCCATAAGGGAGATAACCAATCTATACTTCTCTCTCACATCGATGTTTCTCTCTTTCTCTCTCCCCTTTCCTCTCTCTCTCTCTAATATCAATGAACATATCCTCTGGTGAAGAACTAAAAAAAAAAAAAAGACAAAATGTCACACTTTTTCAGTAAAAGGATGCCTTGGTTTTTCTGAGACTAACACTTCCACCCACAGCCCGAACTTATTTGCTTGTCTTCCTTTAGGACCAGTCTTGTTTTCTTGAGCACATGTATTTTCTTGCATTTTTAATTTTCCCCTTTCCACAAACTAGGTCTTTAGACACATTTTTTTTTAAATTCCCACCCTTACCTTATCTCCCATCCCAGCTACCTCTCGATTACTTACTCTTCATTGCTACATTTCTTGAAAAAGTTGTGTGTGCTAACTACCTGGCTCTATTTTCTTTCTATTCACTTCTCACTGAAACTATGGTTCCCACTCCCTCTAGCCTCAGATTTGTTCATCCCCTTCTCTGAACATATGGTGCTGTTGCCTAACATCTTTTATCTTAAAACTCTTTAAAAACTGCCCTAGTATTTTCAGGTTGCCTCTTCCTTCTTCCATAATCTGAAACAAGCATTTTTTTGAGGTGTCCTTTGTGTCCTTTTTCTTACTTCCTTTATCTTTGGTGCTGTCATTTTCTGTAGCCACCAGTCTCTTGCAGTTGATGCACAAGTTGAGGTGTAGGTCCCAACCCTTCTCTTGGGCAGATGCCCTATGATTTTGTATGCTTAATAAGCATTTTTATCTGGCTGTCCCACCAACCAGTCCATCAACTGAACTGCAACTGAACAAATCTGAACTTCTGGTTAGCACCCATCTCTGTTATTGGTATCTCCCAAAAGCCTTCTTTGATATTACAGCTTTTTTTCATTCCACGTACAATTATCTGGCAGGCCTTGTTGTTATTCTGTCACAAAAGCATGTATGGCAATCATTTCCTTTTCAGTTTCATCGATGTACATCAAGCCTTTGAAATTCCTCCCCTGTATTTCTGTAGTAGCTGCTAACCCAAGTGGATTTCCTGCTTCTAGTTTCTCACCTTCCCAAAATAGCCTGGATCAGTGTTCCTGAAAATTTTTTAAAAAAGATTTTATTTGTTTATTCTTAGAGGGGAAGGGATGGAGAAAGAGAGAGAGAAACATCAATGTGTGTTTGCCTCTTGCGCACCCCCAGCTGGGGACCTGGCCCACAACCCAGGCATGTGCCCTGACTGGGAATCAAACCAGTGACCCTTTGGTTTGCAGGCTGACACTCTATCCATTGAGCCACACCAGCCAGGGCTATGTTCCTGAAAATTTTAACTGCAAGGAGTAGGGTTTCCAGATAAAAGACAAATAATTTTTTAGTATAAATATGCCTTATGCAATATTTGGAACTTACTTAAACAAGAAATTATTTGTTGTTTTTCTGAAGTTCCAATTGATTGGCTAGCCTGTATTTTTACTTGCCAAATCTGGCACCTCTATCTGGAGACACTTACTATCAATACAACTGGTGCATCTACAGACAACCATTTTAAGTAATTAAAAAACCTGGCTTACCATGATGATTAAGGTAACAGAAAAACTTGTAATAGTTTAAAAATTAATAGTAGTAATAGTAACTGTTTAATATTGGTAGGCTGAAAACATGTGCATTAAGTCAGTCTTCACATTTGACTCCTTAATTTTTATTTCTACTAAAATTAGAAAATCTGAATTTACCATGAGTTTGTCAGATATCACAATGAGTGTATGATGGCTACGAGATAATTCTGAATACAGTAGATTCCTGCCCCCTTATCCATGGGGCATACGTTATACATTTCAAGACCGCTAGTGGATGCCTAAAACCACAGATGGTACCAAGTGCGCGCGCTCGCTCGCACGCGTGTGCGCTCTCTCTCTCTCTCTCTCTCTATATATATATATATATCCATACATACCTATGATAAAGTTTAATTTATAAGTTAGACATAGTAACAGATTACCAACAGTAACTAATAATAAAATAGGACAATTCTAACAATATATTGTAATAAAAGTTATACAGTCTCTCGAAATATCCTATTGTACTAGACTCACCATTGTTCTTGCGATGATATGAGATGATACAATGCCTATATGATAAGGCAAGATGGAATTTTTCATTTAATATTTTCAGATGGAGTTTGACCACAGGTAAATGGAACCATGAAAAGTGAAACCAGTTAAGGAAAAACTACCTTAGTTGGATCTAATATGGACCTAGTATCATGGAGAGGTTCTAATTAAAGACAGCTTTCAGTAATTTGTCAGACCCTTAGTAGAAGAGCATATAGCAACTTCAAAAGTTCAATGTTGCATTCAATTTGGGAGGAGAGTACGAGTTGTATTCAGTTGTATGGCTTACATTCAGTTCTGAAAAGCATTTTTTCCCCATTCAGTTACAATATTTGGATGTGCTTTAAAATATGTCTAATAATGTGTCATTCATTTTTTCTCTGATGAAGAAAAAAATTTATGATGTATTGGGAAATAATAAACTTTTGGCAGTTAAGGTATTTCCACAAAAGCCTGGTTTTCTTAGAAAATCCCCATACTTTGTCCTTAAGATTAAAAATCATGTCACTTAGAACGACAAGTGATAAGTTCAGGTTACTAAAAATAATATATTGCTTAGATAAGCCACTTGAACAAGCCTATTTGAAAAAATAATTTTTAAATATTATCTTTATAGTAAAGAAGGGATTTTTACTCCAGCCCTTACTAAAAAGCTTGTGAGAGAACCTTCCCCATTACTGGCTTCCTTACCTCATTGTGGAAAAAGTAGTCTTTCAACATTTACTTATTTTTTAATTTATTTTATTTTTTAAAATATATTTTATTTATTATGCTATTAAAGTCCCAATTTTTTCCCCTTTGCCCCCCTCCACCCAGTAACCCCCTTCCCTCCAGCAATACTCACCCCCTTACTTCATGTCCATGGGTCGTACATACAGGTTCTTTGTTTTCTTCATTTCCTATACTATTCTTAACTTCCTCCTATCTATTTTGTACCTACCATTTATGCTTCTTAATCTCTGTACCTTTCCCCCCATGCTCCCCCTCCCCCTCCCAGCTGATAACTCTCCAGATGACCTCCATATTTATGATTCTGTTCCTGTTCTGGTTGTTTGCTTAGTTTTTAGCAAAGGTTTTTGCTTTTTTTTTTTGGCTTAGTTTTTGCTTGTTTTTTGTTTGTTTGTTTTTTTATTCAGTTGTTGGTAGTTGTGATTTGTTGCCATTTTAATGGTCTTAGTTTTGATCTTCTTTTTCTTAAATAAGTCCTTATAACATTTCATGGAATCATGGCTTGGTGCTGATGAACTCTTTTAGCTTTACCTTGTCTGGGAGGCATTTTATCTGCCCTTCCATTCTAAATGATAGCTTTGCTGGATAGAGTGATCTAGGTTGTTGGTCCTTGCATTTCATCACTTTGAATGCTGCTTCTAGCAAGTCCCTTCTTGCCTGCAAAGTTTCTTTTGGGAAATCAGCTGACAGTCTTATGGGAATTCCTTTGCAGGTAACTCCCAGCTTTTCTCTTGCTGCTTTTAAGATTCCCTCTTTATCCTTAATCTTTGGTATTTTAATTATGATGTGTCTTGGAGTGGGCTTCTTTGGGTCCAACTTGTTTTGTACTCTCTGTGCTTCCTGGACTTGTGTCTATTTCCTTTGCTAAATTAGGATAGTTTTCTTTCATTATTTTTTCAAATAAGTTTTCAATTTCTTGCTCTTCCTTTTCTCCTTCTGGCATCCTTATGATTCAGATGTTGGTATGTTTGGCAATGTCCCAGAGGCTTCTTATACTATCCTTGTTTTTTTGAATTTTTGTTTCTTGTTGTTCTGGTTGAATGCTTATTTCTTCCTTATGTTCCAAATCATTGATTTGAACCCTGGCTTCCTTCCTTTCAATGTTGGTTCCCTGTAGGTTTTTCTTTATTTAACTTAATGTATCCTTCATTTCTTTCTGTGTGTTGTTGCCTTACTCAGTGAGTTCCTGGAGCATCCTGATCACCAGTGGTTTGATCTCTGCATCTGATGGGTTGGTTATCTTCAATTCATTTAGTTCTATTTCTGGGGTTTTGTGCTGTTCTTTTATTTGTGCCATGCTTCTTTGTTTCCTCAATTCAGCAGCTTCCCTGCTTTTGTTTCTGTGTATTAGGTAGAGCTGCTTTGACTCCCTGTATATTATGTGGGGTGGAGACTAGGTAATTGCCAGGATGGGGCAACCCAGTTTCATCGCTTTGTGCCTCTGTGTCGGGGGAGAGAACTCAGAGAGGGGACAGTGTCGCTTCCTGGCTTCTGAAGATTTGCCTGGCATGCATCCCATTTCCAGTCTTTTCACCCACTCCCTATATATGACTGATGATACCCTTCCAGCTATTGCCCTTATGGTGAATCCCAGAGTGGGTGGGTCTGCATACATTCTAAGGCCATGTGGGCCCTTTAATCAGGCTCTCCTGAAAATCTGGTAGTATCTTCTGCTGCCCCAACCCCCACTGATTTTTACAGCCAGGAGTTATGGGAATTTATGTTCCTGGTGCTGGAAGCCTAGCCTGTGCAGTCTGGCCTGGAGCTGGGACTGCTCGCTGCCAAGGTATCCCTCTCAATTTTTATCTACCACAGGTGAATGTGGGACTGCTTGTTCCATGGCTGCTGCCACCTCTCTGTACCACACCACATCTCCTTGCCTCTCCGCCTGTGTCCAAGTCTCTGTCCCTCCTGCCTGTCTGGATGACTGTGGCTTCTTTATATCATTGGTTGTAGGACTTCCAGACAGTTCGATTTTCTGACAGTTCTGGGTGTTGTTTTGAAGTTTAGTTATAACTCTGTGGTTGCATGAGGAGGGGAGGTTTGTCTACATACGTCTACATCTTGACCGAAATTTGCTTATTTCTTTTAAATGATTATGCTTACTGGTTGCTACTTTACTATATTTACAGTTAGTACTATTTTGTTCTATGTTCCATGTGAATCCGGAGAAATATTGTTTGACTATCAACTGTTCTCTGAATAAAACAGAAAGTAGACTGACATTTTATTTATTGTGGAAATAATGTGCTTTCTACATCCAAAGTTACAACTCCATGTTTTGATTCCAAGATACCTTTTTCAGATTTTCTCATACCCCACAAAATAATTATTTTTTAAATAATTTTTTTTCTAAATGAAAACGTCATCTTCTGTAATTTGAATTTTAAATGATATACCAAATAGGAAGTTTTTCAGTATTTTTATTTTTGCCCTGCATATATGCTCTGAAATGATTCATAGTGTGTCTACCAGTGGTGCCCACTTGTAAGGTTAAGTACATCTATTAGCAAGTACAGGGCTGATATTGTCTTTTCACATTGAATATCAGGATTATTTGTGTGATATTTAGTTAGGGATTTCTACCAATAACTTGTTATACTTTCTCTAAGCAAAACATTTATTAACTTTCTAGCTAGTTGTATAAGCAACTCTGAAACAAAATGGCTTTCACCAATTTTTTAAATGAGGGATGTAAGTTGGATCTTTTTATCCACAAGTTCATCCATTTCATGGTGGAAAACATTATTTTGCATTTACTCCAGAAGAATACATTTTACATGGCAGCAAATTTACTTATGTGATTAAAAAATGACTTGAAAGCTTTGATGGCTTTTCAAGTAACCGAAAAAATTCCCTACTAGTCAAGTTGTAGTGGGTAAGAGACAAGGTTTGCTGCTCAGTAAAATCCAGTTTTTAGATATTCATAGTTGTACTTTCTATTTACATTTTATTTTCTTGCTGCTAGGATGAACTTCCCACATAAAGGCACATAATAATTCACATACTGTATCTGCACTGCAATTTTGTTCAATGGCTATCTTTACTACATAACTTTGAATTCAAGTATTGTACTTGTTACTTTCCCCCCCTACTTCCTATGCTTCAGTGTATTTCTGAGTGGATAATTTTCCTCTTTTTGATGAATTGGAAATACAACACAACAAAATGGTAGCAGTGAAAAATTTATTTTTAGTAAATGTACGCAATAACATGCGAATTATGTTAAACTACCTCTGATGAGGTAAACTGTACTGACAACTAAAAAGAAATCAATGTAATCTTTGTAGTACACATACAATCCATAAGAATGCAAAGATGTTCAATAGCATAATGAGATTTCTGTTAAAATTCTAATTAAATTTACATTAAAGTTTATGAAAGATATGTGGGAAGATATTACCTCCTAGTGCTGAAACAGGGGGATGGGTGGAACATGTTCCCAGTTACACTGCTTCGGTTTGCCTCCCACAGCACTCACTACTTCCTAGCTGGTTATCTCTAGCCTAATCTCCTTGCTTCTGTTTCTTTATCCACAAAATGGAAATAATACAGTAATAGAATAGACCTTACAGCCTTGTTGTGAGGCTTAAATAAGTACAAAAAAAGCAGTTTTAGATAGTGTCTGGCCCGAAGTTCTCAATGCCTTCCCTAGTAGAAAATAAATCTGTGCAGCCCTCATTTTATCACTTTCCTACTAAAAACCCATTACTATATCCCTCTCTATGACCAAAAAAAGTTATCCTACTCAGTCAAAATACCTTCATGTCTTTTTGACTGTCGGTATCTCCCTTACTAGACCGTTAGCGGCCAGATCCTCTTGACCACCAGTTCCATAGCAGATATTCAAAGAATTATTTATTTAACTTTTTTCCCCCAGGAACAAAAGTCCTTAAAAGAGAAAAACTATAGAAAGTATTACAAATCACCATGTGAAGTTTAAGTACTAGAGGACATAACGAGGATTTTATGAAACCAATCGTCTACCCAGTGGCCAACCGGCCGAATCCACCACTAAGCGAAGCTTTTTAGTAAAATTGTTTTTCACTGACGTCTCTCATCACTGACCTCTGACGCCCAGGAGGTGGGATTAGGAAGACAGCTGACATCTTCCTAGGCGTCCTTACTCCACTGGACCGGCTGGCTCAGTGGCCAGCCCTGCCTGTGGTCGATTTGGCATTTCCATTGGTCAGTTTCCTCGAGGAGGCGGGCCATGAGTAATACTCCGTCCCCTATGTGGGCGGGCCCTCTTCGCCGTCGGTCTAGGAGTTGTTGCGGCCGCCATCTTGGATTCCGCGGTAGCGGTGGTGGCAGTAGGGCGCCGCGTTTGGGGAGTGGCTCTCCCCTCCCGCTACCCCCGGGTTCGGTGGCAGCGGCTCCTCCCATTGGGGGGGTGGCGGGACGGCGGTGGCACCTACGGCTATGGCGGCAACTACTGCTAAACCTGGTGAGGAGACGGAGTGGGGCTCCTCTAAAGGAGGAGGGACTGAAGGGTTTGGCAACTGAGGTGCACCCATGGTTGAGGTGCTGTAGTTGGAACCGAGGGCGTGGGGACGCTAGGGGCGGTGAGGGGGGTGGGGGAGGGGATTGACCGGGGGGAGGGGCCTGACCCTGGGGACCTGGGGACCGGAGGTGGAGGGGGCGGCTGCAGGCCGAGTTGGGGGTTCTGTGCCCCGAGTTCTGTTGGAGCTGGTGGCGTTCTGGTGTTCGATGTGGTCCTCTTTCAACCCTTTGCCTGCTGGAGCTGCTTGACGCCGAATAACTGAGCACAGTGGCTCGGTTTACTTTAAAAGTAGTTTTGGATATATAAACACTGAGCCACGTTGCTGTTTATCTGAGGTGGTTCTACCAAACGTTTAAAACTTTAGATTTTAATTTAAATTAAAACATATTTGAATATATTTTCACAGTTCCTCTAGGCTGTACCCCTTTTTCCCCGGGGGCTATGCTTTGAAACTGGCGTTTAAGTATTAAGAGGTGCCTCTTAGTGTCTTTAGTTGCTGAGGTCCGAGGTTTGTGAAATGGTTAAGATCCTGGGCAGCTTTTCACAACAGCAAGCATCCAGAACTGCACGTTTAAATACTGATAAGTGTGGGTTGAGGCATTTTCCACTTTTAAACGAAAGTTCGGTTTCATGCTGTTTCTCAATGAACATTTCTTCAAAAGTGGAGTGGGGAGCGGTTGGACATTAAAAAGAAATCTAGACAGTCATGTCTAAGAGATGGAGCAAAATAATTCTCTTGATTCTCTTGCAAAATAAAATCTCTCCTTAGAAGTCCCTTTCATAGACTTTTTTTTTTTTAAAGAGGTGGGGATGAATTTCTTGGAAATAAAGCGGTGGAAGAAATATAATGCTGTTCCCACGTTGCAGTTTAAATTGGATTCTTTTAGTGTCTCTAAAGTCAGTATTATTTTGCAATATCCAGGTTTTGCTCTTACAGTTGAATCACTGTGAAATTTACTGCGTTTCCTACCACATTTCTGGGAACAGAACTATTTAAAGAAGTTAATTTGTCACATGTCAACACCATATTTTTAAATCTTTTAAGATTTTTTTTTAGAGGAAAAGAGATAAAATAATAGCTAAAATACCATTGCAGGAAGTGCTAGGTGATGGAATCTAATCAGAAAGAAACTATTATTATGGTCTTGTAAATAAAATAACCTAATTCTTAACTGGGGAGTAAATAAACAAGACCTTAAACTGACAACACATTGCAAAATTCTTATATAACCCTAGTCAAGTTGCAGAGCATTTCTGTTATTAAGGGGTGGCCTGAGTAAACAAGTTTAGTACATATGTCAGAGCTTTTTTCCTAGTAGTGTGGGTGAGGTTGCTTTATTTTGTTTTGTTTTTTTAAACAACAGTAATAACTAGAATGACAAGCTCTTGGCCACATTTTCGTTAGCTGATAAATATCAGCTAAAATCTGTAAGCAGAAAATATCATATATTTGTGCAGAATCCTTGCAAATGAAACAGTTGATTTTACTGTCCTGTGTCAGTCTACTTTTGCAATTTCTAGATTTCTTTTTTGATGTTGGTAACTTCCAACTCTTCCAAGTTCAACATATTATAATTAAATTAGAAAATCTATATTCCTTCATTTCTTTTGTCCCTTTATATCAACAGAAATATCATAGATACATTGTGGACTTTTAGTAGCCTGTTGCATTTTGGGAAATGAGGACCATGAATAGAGGGACACAGGGTGGAAATGTACTGTGCTCAGTGAAAAAAAGTAAATGATTTTCAGGTTAGAATTGTTTGTTGCATGGTCAGACCTTTCCTTATAGCCATTTTAGGGACTGGCAACATTATAGTTTGTTTTTGTTTTTTGTTTTTGTTTTTTAGTTTTTTCCACTTTGTTTTTTTTGGTGGTGGTTAAGTGTCCCTACAGTTCACGTTTTATCTTTACGTATGTCTGCAAAATATTTTTGTAATAATTATTAAACTGTTCTCCCTAAGCTTCACTTAAGATAATCCTTCTCATGAATAACAATGCTTGATCATTTTAATTGTATTTAGTGTATTGCAGGGGACCTGGTTCCTTTGCATTTTCATTGTCTTAACATGGTGTTGGATCAAGAAAGAGAAACAGTTTATACTCTATAATTTCTAAGAGTTGTGATGAAGTAAAAGTTCTAATGTGATGATGGCTTTTTCTGCATGAATTGATAATTCTTTATATTCTATTATTTTTTACTAATTCTGCTTACCCTCAGCAAATAGGAGGGGCTGGGTCCATGAAATCTTAGGCTCTACTTTCTTGTCTGTAGAATACTAACAATTTTGAGAAACTTAAAGTTGATGTGTGATTTGTAATGCATTGGCTAAGGTGCTAGTGGGGAAGAGAATAGGTATTTGATTTATAATTCATTATTCAAACCAAAACTTGTGAATGAGTTTGTAAGAGTATAGGTTTTTGCCTCCTTGATTGTGGTGCTGTGTTGTGAGATCTCTTTTTGCACTATTTATTGTGAATGGAGAATGTGGTCGAAGGCAAAGAAAGGAACACTGGTTTTGTAAGGCTGACATTTAGGAACAACATTCCTTTTCACATAGTTTTCACCTATGTAAATTATAGTTTTAAAAGCACCAATTAACAAAATGTTTATCCATTGCCTTTACTTACCTTTTCTCAGATATTGGAAAATAGGAATTTATGCAATGTAAAATTAAGATGCCAGGATACTTTTTTATTATGTTCTATTGCAAAAAACTTTTTAAAAAGTGTTTTTTATTTTTAACGAATTTAACAGTTGGACTACAATTAATCGTTTTGTAAAGAACCTTAATTTGCATATTCTGTTAGATTTGTGGCATCAATATGAATTTTTCCATTTTCTTAGTAATTAAGAAGTAAATACTTGTACTTTATTGGAACTCTAGTTTTCTTATTGTTTTGAAATAATGGTCTCTCAGCCTAGTTTTTTACATTCCAGCCCCCACCCCTCTACTTAATCCAACAGATGAGACTAGTATATTGTTTTATTGTCATTTTGTGAAAGTTTTTTGTGGTTCTCTGCTGTGGATGACTATCTTCTAAGGCAATAACAATAGGAATTTCCACAGTGGTTGATCTTCAAAGACTAAATTGTAACACTCAAGTAAATGAAACCCTTTTAAAAATTATTTTACTTTGGCCACGATATCTTGGGGCTCTTTAATTCCAAAACTGGTGAAATTTGAACTAAGCTTTTTTATATTTTCATCTTTAAAAGAGTTTTCTAGTTGAATAATCTTTAACAGACTGTTGTTTTATGTGCTGACCAGTATTTCCTTCAAATATGTTTTCCTTCTTAGCTTTTCTGCATCTTCCACGATGATCACAGTTTTGGGCTGTTTCATGTACTTATCTGGTTAGCACATCTTTTCTGCAAAAAATATTTTTAAATGCACGAAGATATTAAAAATAAAATATAACCATATAAAATATATTTAAAAGAGATATATTTAAACATTTAAACATCTATTTGTTTTAAGGTATTTTAATCACATTATCATGCATATATTTAATGACTTAGTTTTACATTATTTGTTATAAAAACTGCAGTCCTCCATTCCTTTCTCTCAGTTCTCTCTTCCGAATGACAACCATTATCTTTTTAACCAAGCTTTGTTTTAGTTCATTTTTTTTTTAATTAAAAAATTTTTTATCCTCCAGGACATGTTTTTGGATTTTAGAGAGAGGGAAAGGGAGGGAGAGAAACATCGGTATGAGAGAGATACATTGATTGGTTGCCTCCTGTAGGCTCCCCGATTGGGGACCAAACGTGCAATACAGGTTTGTACCCTGACCTGGAATTGAACCCTTGACCTTTTGATTTACAGAACTACAGTGCTCCAGCCAACTGTGCCACAGGTCCAAGGCATGTTTTTGTTTAAATAAAATGTCCCTGAGGTAAAAGACACTAGTTTTCAAATTAAAGAGACTAGACCACTGAATGAAGACACAGCCACATCAAGGCACATTATCATGAAATTGCAGCATTAGATACAAAGAGCATACTACAAGCTAAAGAGAGAAAAAAAATTGGTCAGTTCAAAAGAACCAGGAATCCTCTTGGGCTTGCTTAGTGGTCACACAGGAAAGTAGAATACAGTGAAGCAATGCCTTCAAAATTTTGAGGCAAAATAATTTCCAACTTAGAATTCTGTACCTAGGCAGACTGTCAGTGAAATAGACAAAATATATTTTCATGCATCTGAGGTCTCCCTTATACTCTTTTTTTAGGAACTCATTAGAGGATGTGTGTGCTTCACCAGTAGGAGAGGATAAACCAAGAAAGAAGAAACAGTACAGGCAGGAGGCAGTACCGTAGGAGAAAACTGAAGCATCTATTTTGCATACATTGCAGTTAGTTTCCCAGTTTTCAGTTTGGACCCTCACTTTCAATTTTGCCTGGTGTTCTCCAGACTAGGGGACGTCTGGCTTACATTCTCCAGAGAATAAAGCAGTCTTTTGATGGGGTGGAGGAGGGGCAGTTTCTCTGCTAAAAGGAACTAGGGAGAGGATCTGGGAATCCACCTGCTGATTAAACAGATGTTGAGCCAATCCTTTTAATTTTTGACTTTCATTCATCCTGTCTCCCCCTCCCCCAATCAGTCACTAGTTCCTAAGAATTGGGAGGATTCCAGTTGTGTGTGTGTGTGTGTGTGTGTGTGTGTATGTATAATGTTGGTTTTCTGCTCTTTTCTTTGATGGCTTAGGATTTAGTTCTTGTGGGTCTACCAAGGCAGTGTTCCCAGTTTCCAAAAATGTATTGTTCTTTTCTTCCTTCCATTTTTTAAAATTTAGGAAGTTTTTTAAAAAGATTTTATTTACTTATTTATTTTTAGAGAGAGGGGAAGGGAAAGAGAAAGAGAGAGAGAGACATATCAATGTGTGATCACCTCTCACGCACCTCCTACTGGGGACCTGGCCTAAAAACCCAGGCATGTGCCCTAACTGGGAATGGAACCAGCGACCCTTTTGGTTCACAGGCCCACACTCAATCCACTGAGCTATACCAGGGGTCTTCCTTCTGTTTATTTTTCCAACCATGTGGTTTTATACCTTACATAAAATTGTTTGCTCCTTTATATATATTTTGGGAGTGAGGAAGAATATGAAAGTAGATGTATACATTTAACCCATCATCCTTATTCAGAAGTTGCATATTTTACAATTTTAGAGATTCCTTTGCTTTTTCATCTTGCTAGCTTACTAATTTAGACCTTTATTACCTCATTTTTGATTAGCCTAATTCATTTCTCTGATTCTATTACTTTAAACTTTAAATCTCTCAGATTAATCTTTTAATTTACATTTCCTTTTTGTTGCTCTGGCTTAATGGTATATTTTGTTTTTCAGTTGTTTAATTAAATCTAAGATTTGATGTTGGCATGCCAAGCCCTCTCATAGTTGGGCAACACTTGACATCTTTTTCTCCCAAATATAGATTCTGTGCTCTATATAGGCCTGATTCCCTACAGCTCATCACAGCTATTTTCATACCTTTCTTAAAGGTTTGCTCATGTCTTTTTGTCTATGTGGAATGCCTCCTTTACTTTTTTTGAGGCCCTACTGTTGGACCGGCCTTTTTGAAACTTCCTGAGTAACTGCCTGCATGCCTGTCTTGTTTCCTTTGGTTTTTCTTTCCTATTGAGGACCTTCTCTGTGCTAGGGACTGTGCCAGACCTTAATTTAAACCATGTCAGAGTCATTTTCTTTCTCTAAATTCTTCTAACTCTTAGATCCTATGTAAACCTATTACTAAAAGTATGAACTCTATTTTATATGGGAAAACTACTTTTTCTTAGGAAAGTTATATAAATTAACTATTTAAAATTTACAGGATGAAACAAAATAAGTTAATGGCAGTAACACATAAAAATATATTCAATCTGGCCCTGGCTGGTGTGGCTCAGTGGATTGAGTGCCGGCCTGTGAACCGAGATCACCAGTTCAAATTCCTGGTGGGGGCACATGCCTGGGTTGCAGGCCACATCCATCTGCCCTGACTGGTGTGGCTCAGTTGGTGGGTGTCATTCTACAAAGTAACAGGTTGCTGGTTCTATTCCTAGTCAAGCACATGCCTGGGATTCAGGTTCGATCCATATTTCTCTCTCACATTAATCACATTGATATTCCTCTCCTTTTCTCTCTGAGCCTTCTCCTTTCTCTAAAAGTAAATAAAATCCAAAAAGGATATAATCTTAATAACAATAGAGAAGTACACATTAAATCAACAGTGATAATCATTTTATACCTAAAAAATTAGTAAAAATTTGAAGGATTGCCCTGATCAGTGTGGCTCAGTTGGTTGAGTGTCATCCTGCAAAGTGAAAGGTCTCCAGTTCAATTCCGAGTCAGGGCACATGCCTGGGTTGCAGGCTGTCCCTGTTGGGGCATGTGCAAGAGGCAACAGATTGCTGATTACCTCTCACATATTTCTTCTACTCTTTCTCCCTTCATACTCCTCTCTCTAAAAATAAATAAATAAAATCTTAAAAAAATATTCAGAAGATTACCAAAACCCAGTACTGGTGGAGGTATGGATAATTTGGCACTGGTGATGCTCTTAAGTGGTATAACTTTTTTGGCAGGTAATGGGCAAAGTTTTAAATGTGCTCCCTTAGACTCAGCCAGTCATTGAGAAATTTGTTAGTATGGAAATACTACTGGCACCTGTGCGTAAGGATATACAAAGATGTTTATTGAAATGCTATTTATCATAGTGATGATTTGAATTTCATAAATACATAGGTGAGCAAAAGTAGGTTTACAGTTCTTATGGAAAATAATACAGTAATTAATAAATAATAGTACAAGAATAACTCTTTTACATACTCATAACTATATACTTATTTTGCCTACCCCTGTACTTACATTTGTACTATGAAATATGATATAACTATTAAAAAGAGTGAGCTAACTCTGTATTTATTGACATGATATACCTTCTAAGATATATTGTTACATGGAAAAAGTAAAATGTTCAGAACAGATATAATGTGATCTCTCCCTTTTTTAATATAAAAGTTGCCAAATACCATATAATAAATATATTGTATTAGAAAAAGGATGGAAAGGATTCATATCAAAATGTTAACAGCATTTATCCATGGGGGAAAGTATGATTGGGGTATACGTGTGGAGGATTTTACTTTTCACTGTTAGATTCGGTATTATTTGAATATTTGTAGAGATTTCTACATTTGATTTTTTGCATGTCCATACTATATTTCATAACTAAAAATTAATAACTGCAAAATCAGTTAGCATTTTTGTGTTCGATATATTTTAATAAAGCTACTATTTAAGGAGTACTTACAGTATGTCAGGTGCTATGCAATATTGAATTTAATCTTCCATAAAGGCAGGTACTGCTATTATATTTTACAGATAAATTCAGAGAGATTAAGTAATTTGCCCAAGGTCATACAAGTGCTGAGTGGTATAACCCTAAGATTGGAATCCAGATTTATCTAACTTCAGTGGATGATCTGTGTTATCTCAGATTTCCGTTGTGTGCTACACACACAGACACATATTCCCATTTTCATTTTTAAAAATTGGGATCATGCATTTTCTGGTTATAAAAGTAATACGTGCTTAATGTAACATGACTCTACAGAAAATCAAATTGAGAAATCTCTAAATGCCATCCCAGAGATAACCATTGTTAACAGTTTATTTTATAGCATTTGGTTACTCCATTCTAACCAGGATATCATCTATACTATTTCTAGAACTTAATATTCATGCTCTCACCTTCTGGCCTTTGCTTTCTTTCTAGAATGCATTTCTCTCAAATACCTTCATGGTTTATTCCCTTACCTCACTCTGATCTTTCCTTTATTAAATGTTACCTTTTCAGTGAGGTTTTTCCTCTACTATCTAAAAATTGCTATCCTCCTATCTGAGAATCTTTATACACTTTTGATTTAACTTCCCCTAGTGTATTTTTATCATTATAAAACAGGTTATTAAGTTGAACTGTATGAAATTACCAATTAATCATTTTGCCTGTGTAATGTCAGTTTCTTATTGTCAACCCAATTTATATTTTTAAGTATTTCTCTTGTTTATCTCTTTTCTAGTAACATGTAAAATTAATAAAGGTTAAGATTTTTGTCTGTTCTATTTATTGCTTTATCTCTAGGGCCTGCAACAGTGCCTGACATATAGATAGTAGGCATGCAATAAGTATCAAATAAGTTATTGTAGGCCTTTGTTATGCATATGAATTTTAAAAAGGATTAATCATACTTTATTGATTTAAAAGATTTTATTTATTTTATTTTTTAGAGAAGGGAAGGGAGAGAGAAAGAGGAGGAGGGAAACATCAATGTGTGGTTGCCACTTATGCACTCCCCACTGGGCACCCGGTCCACAACCCAGGCATGTGCCCTACGCTGGGTATCAAATTTGTGACACCCCAATTCACAGGGCAACACTCAAGCACTGAGCCACACCATTCAGGGCATTTTTATTTATTTTTATTTATTGATTTTGGGGAAAGAGAGAAGAAGGGCGAGAGAAAGGGAGAGAGAGCTAGAGAAAAACATCGATTTGTTGTTTCACTTATTTACGCATTCATTGGTTGTTTCTTGTATGTGTCATGACTGGGGATCGAACCTGCAACCTTGGTGTTTGGGGCCATGCTGTAACCAACTGAGCTACCCAGACAGGACCTTACATATATACTTTTTAGTAGCTTATTTTTTTCATAATCATGTGGTGGATAAATTTCTAATTCAATGAACTAGATCTGCCTTAAAATGTTTTAATATTTAAAAAACTTATATATGTTAAATTTTTTATATAATGCTTTTTATCGTGGCAAAATACACATAACACAAAATTTGCTAGTTTAACCACTTTTAAGTATATAGTTCATTGGCATTAGTGTATTCACATTGTTGTACACCATCCACCTCCAGAACTTTTTTTGTCTTGTAAAACTCAAACTCTGTACCCATTAAACAGTAACTCCCTGTCTTCAATCCTTCCAGCCCTTGGCAACCACCATTCTATACTCTTGTCTTTGAATTTGACTATTCAGGTACCTCATATAAGTGGAATCATACAGTATTTGTCCATAGCATATCTTCTAGGTTAATGCATGTTGTAGCATATTGCAGAATTTCCTGCTTTTTAAAAAGGCTGAGTAGAATAGTATTGTATTGGTAGTATGTCACACTTTTTATCCATTTATCTCAGTGGGCACTTGGGTTGCTTCCACTTCTTGACTCTTGTAAATAAGGCTGTTGTGAACATGTTGTACAATATCTTCTTGAGACCTGCTTTCAGTTATTTTGAGTGTATATCCAGAAATGGAATTATTGGATCATAGAATAATTCTGTTTTTAATTTCTTGTAGAATCTCCATATTGTTTTCTGTAGCTGCTGCACCATTTTACATTCCCACCAATAGTGTACAAGAGTTCTCATTCCTCCACATCCTCACTAACACTTGTTATTTTCTTCATCATCATCTTTTTTTTTAATGGTGGCATTCTGATGGGAGTGAGGTGATATCTTACTGCAGTTTTGAATTGCATTTCTCTGACAATTAGTGATATTGGGCATATTTTCATATGCTTGTTGGCCATTTGTATATCTTCTTTGGAGAAATGTCTGTTCAGATCTTTTGCCCAGTTTTTAATCAGGTTGTGTTTTTATTTTTGTTCAGTTGGGTTTTTTTTGTTAAGTTCTTTATATATTTTGTACATTAATCCCATATGAGATATATGATTCACAAATATTTCCTCCCATTTCATGGGTTGCCTTTTCACTATGTTTTTTTTAAAGATTTATTTATTTTTAGAGAGAGGGGAAGAGAGGAGAAAAACATCAATGTGTGGTTGTCTCTTGCATGCTCCCCTACGGGGATCTGGCCTGCAACCCAGGCATGTGCCCTGACTGGGAATCGAACCAGCAACCCTTTGATTCACAGGCCCATGCTCAATATACTGAGCTACACCAGACCCAGCTTTACTCTGTTAATAGGGTGTTCTTTGATGCACAAAAATCTCTAATTTTGATGAAATCCAGTTTATATTTTACTTTTGTTGCTTGTGCTTTTGATATATCCAAGAAATTGCCAAATTCCAATGTCATGAAGCTTTTCCTGTATGTTTTCTCCTAAGAGTTTTATAGTTTTAACTCTTTGATCTGTTTTCAGTTAATTTTTGTATATGACAAGAGGTAAGGAAGGCTACAAATTCATTTTTTACATATGGCTGTGTAGCACCATTTGCTGAAAAGACTGCCCTTTTCCATTTAATTGTCTTGGCATCCTTGTTGAAAAATCATTTGACCATATATGGGAGGGTTTATTTCTGGGCTCTCTATTATATTCCATTGGTCTGAATGTATGTCTTTATGCCAGTACCATACTGTTTTGATTACTGTAGCTTTGTGATGCATTATCATTTTAATGGTGGTTTTTGAACACTCTCTTTATTGAGAATTAAAGGTAGTTATAAATGTAAGGGTTGTAATAAAAGACATTCATAAAAGAGGTTTTGTGTTTTGTAGGTAGGTGAAATTTATTATAAATTTAATTTAGAGGTAGGTTTTAGGAATAATAAATACAACATTAAAAACCCTGTCTAAAGTGGTTCATATTTTACACAAATTACCAATTTGATGAGTTACTGTTACCAAGATTTGTTTTTGAACATTTTATTATCTATTATTTTATTATCATTCCAATTTTCCTCAGTCATATGTTTTCAATGACAGTTTTATATTGTACTCCCTTACATCACACTAAGTTCTTCTTCCATTTAAAAGGAGCTAATATTAGTAAATCAAATCCAGAGTATATTAAAAGAGTCATACATTATTGTATCAATTTCCCAGGGCTTCTGTGGCAAATTACCACAAACTGAAGGGCTTAAAACAACAGAAGTTTATTCTCTCAGTTCTGGAGGCTCAGAATCTGAAATGAAGATGTTGACAGGTTTGGTTCTTTCCGGAGGCTGTGAGGGAGAATTGCACCCTCTTTTCTAGCTGGTAGACACATCACTTAATCCCCACGTCTCTGTATTCAGTTGTTTCTCTCCTTTCTTATAAAGACAGCAATCAGTTAGGTTAGAGCCTACTCTCATCCTTGTGACCTCAATCTTAATTGTATCTTCAAAGACCCTATTTATAAATAAGTTCAGCCCTGGTTGGTGTGGCTCAGTGTACTGAATGCTGGCCCCCGAACCAAAAGGTCGTTGGTTTGATTCCCAGTGAGGGCTCATGCCTGGGTTGCAGGTCAGGTTCCCAGTTGGGAGTGTGTGAAAGGCAACTGATCCATGTATCTCTTACATATTGATAGCTCTCCCTCTTTCTCTCTCCCTTTTCCTCTCTCTAAAAGTAAGTAAATAAAATCTTAAGAAAGTTCATATTCTGAGTTTCTATCTGGACATGCATTTTCACACTATTCAACCCACTATGATTACTGAATTTTTGTGTGAACGTTTTTCTGGGTCATATGTCAGTTGCATGTTTAAAGAAACTCTTAGCTACTTTCCAGAGTACTGCATTGTATTACATTCTCACCAGCAATGTAAAAGTGGCCTACTTTTTTTGTATCATTCTCAGCATTTGGTATTTTTTATTATTTTTTATTTTAGCCATTTTGATAGGTAAGTAGTACATCACATTGTCGGGTTGTTTTTTGTTGTTGTTTTTTTTAAATTCTCACCCATGGATATGTTTATTGATTTTTTTTTTTTTTTGAGAAAAAGGAAAAAAGAAATTGAGAGATTGAGAAAGAAAGAGAAAGAAAGAAACATCAATGTGAGAGAGAAACATTGGTCGTTTGCCTCCCCTAGGCGCCCTGACTGGGGATCAAACCCTGAACCTTTTGGTGTATGGGATGATGCTCCAACCAACTGAGGTACTTGACCAGGGCCACGTTGTGTTTTTATTTGCATTTCCCTCAGGGCTGTCGATGTTACACATCTTTTCATACGCTTATTTATCATTTGTGTATCTTTATTGGTGAAATGTCTCTACATATCTTTTGCCCATGTCCTGATCATACTGTTTGCTTTTTTTACTTTTGAGTTTTGGAGTTCTTTTTATATTCCAGATACATGTCCTTTGTCACAATGTTTTTTCCCATTCAATGACTTGTCTTTTCATCCTCTTTCATAGAATAAAGTTTTAAATTTTAAATGAAGTTCAATTTATCATTTTTTTCATGGATCATGTTTTTGGTACCACCTCTTAAGAACTCTTTACCTGGTGGTAGATCCTGAAAAATTTCTCCTATGTTTTTTCCTAAAAGTTACATGATTTGCATTTTACATTTAAGTCTGTGACTCAGTTTTGATTACTTTCTGTATAAGGAGTGAAGCTTAGAATGACTTCATTATTTTGCCTACAGATGCCCAGTTGCTTTAGTACCTTTCAAAAAGGCTATTCCTCCATTAAATTACTTTTGCACTTTTGTCAGAAATCGGTTGAGCATATTTCTATGGGTCTGTTTCTGTGTTCCAATCATCTGTGTGTCAGACCCTCTATCAAGACTACATGGTCTTGATTCCTGTGCCTATATAATGTAGATATTGGGTAGACTGACTTCTCCTACTTTTTCTTTGTCAAAATTATTTTAGCTATTATAGCTCCATTACCTTACCATATAAATTTTGAACAATGTTGTTTATATCTACAAAAACATCTTGGTAGAGTTTTCATAGGAATTGCATTAGACCTGTATATCGATTTGAAAAGAATTGACATCTTTACTATTCTGAGTAAATATTTACTTCCAGTTGATGAACATGGTATGTCTCTCCATTTATTTAATCTTTGATTTTTTTAAAGAGTGTTGTATAGTGTTCGGCATGCAACTACTTTGCAGGTTTATTAGATTTACACTTAAATAATTCTTTTTTAGATTTTTAAAATTTATTTTTAGAGAGAGAGAGGAAGGAAAGGAGAAAGGAAGAGAAACATCAGTGTGTGATTGCCTCTCATACTCCCCCTACTGGGAACCTGTCCTGCAGCTCAGAAATGAGTACTGACTGGGAGTCAAACCAATGACCCTTTGGTTTGCAGGCCCATGTTCAATCCACTGAGCTACACCAGCCGGGGCTTTTTTTTTAATGATTATAAATTGTTTTGGATTTTAATTTTTGTGTCTAGTAATTGCTAGTATATGGAAACAATTTATTTTTGTACATTGACCTGTATCCTGCAACTTTGCTGAATTATCCTAGGAGTGGTTTTTTTTTTTTTTTTTTTTTTTTTTGGACAGATTTCTTAGGATTTTCTACCAAGACACTCATATCATATGCAAATGGGGACAGTTTTATTTCTTCCTTTTTAATCTATATGCCTTTTATTTCCTTTTCTTGTATTTTGTTGTACTGTCTAGAACTTCCCACAGTATGTTTGTATAACTAATGAGAGTGAATATACTCATCTAGTTCCCAATCTTAGGGAGGAAGCAATCTTTCACCATTAAGTATAATATTAACTGTAGGTGAATGGAAGTCCTGCAACTGAGGATATAAAGAAGAAACCACATAAAGACTGGTAGGAGAGGTGGAGATGAGGAATGGACTGGTCGCACTCATGTGTGGTGGATAAAAATTGAGATATATCTCTGCTGTGGAATTTGCTCCTTAGGAGGGAGGGGTCCCAGCCCCACTCCAAACCCCTTAGCCAGAAAGAGAAGTCCCCATAAGTTTTGGCTGTAAAAACCAGTGAGGATTAGGGCTGAGGGAGATGGAGGGCTACTGGAGCCCTGGGCAGATCCTTTTAAAGGGCCCATGCATAGACTTGCTCAGACTTGCTTTGAGCTCCAGCACTGGGGCAGTAGCTTGAAAGGCACCAGGGATGTATGGGGAGGAACTGAACTGTCTGACATCAAGCGCTGGTTGGGCAACTTTCTCCCAGACAGAAGTGCTGTCAGAGATAATTGTTCCTTTTCTGAGTCCTCCTACAGAGGTGGCAGTTGGGTGCCATATCTGAATCTCTGTCAACCTGGCTATCACTGTTTGCTTCACCCTGTTGATTCCTTGATATCCTGCCCACCCAACTTGTGGGCCTACCCAAGCTTTTTCCAGTGGCTTTTCCATACAAATGGCCTGTCTTGGCTCATGTTTCAGACTTTCTTAAAATCTCTTAAACAGCTTCTGGCCTTGGTGAACTCTGTTTCTTGCTAAGTGGTCCCAGGCCTGGCACCAACAGCAGCTGGCCTTAGTTCATAGGCTGGCCTTTCCTGGGTACCTCCAAGCCCAGCACAAGTAGCAGCCATTTGTAAATTACCTGCAGCTCATTATAGGTGGCCCTGGGCAGAACACAGGCTTTGGCTGACCTTGTCCTGAACCTCTTGGGAGGCTCCAGAGCCAGCGCAACGGGTGGAGCTTCAGACCACATTGAAGCACTACCCAACCACCTCCACAAGCAACATACTCAAGGGGTGGACTCAGGAGGCACCAGAATTCTGCTGAAATAAGTCCTGCTTAGTGGGCTGGGCCCCTGCACAGCTGATTCTGCATGGTGGTAGCAACCAGTCCTTGCAGTCAGTCGATCTGGGGTAAATCCCATTGACATGCCAACAGCAATCAAGGCTTAATTACAACAGAAGGGTGTACAGAGCCCATATGGGTAGAGGTGTACCTGGAGTTCCAGCTAGGGTAAATGGGGAGGATGTGCCACTGGACCTATTACATGAAGCCACTCTTCCAAGCCTGTAAGATGCAGCAGTTCTACCTAGAAGCAAATACAGGGGCCTCAAAAGCAAATACAGAGGGAAGCTCTCAAAATGAGGAGGTGATGAACCATGTCCAAAATGGAAGAACAGACAAAACTCCAGAATAAGAACTAAAATTGAGACAAACAATCTACTAGATGCAGAGTTCCAAACACTGGTTATGAGTATAGTATGCTCAGTGAACTTAGCAAAGAGTAGATGAACTAAGAGAGAACTTCAACAGCATTTGGAAAAAGACATGGAAACAATAAAAAAGAACCAGTAAGAAATGAGGAATACACTAACTGAAATGAAGAATAATTTACTGGGAATCAACAGTAGAGTAAATGAAGCCTAGAATCAAAACAGCAATTTGGAAGGTAAGGAAGCCAAAAACATCCAATCAGAACATCATAAACAAAAAGGAATCCAGCTGTGGCTGGAAAGCTCAGTTGGTCAGAGTGTTGTCCTGATACACCAACGTTGTGGGTTCAAGCTCTGGTTAGGGCACATACAAGAGCAACCAGTAGTACATAAATAAGTTGAACAACAAATAGATGCTTTCCTCTCTCTCTCCCCTCCTTCTCTCTAAAATCAATAAATTTTTTTAAAATTCAAAAAAAAATATTAAGGATACTCTGGGACAGCTTCAAACATACACATCATGGGGGTGCCAGAAGGGGAAGAAAGAGCAAGAAATTGAAAACTTGTCTGCAAAAATAATAAGAGAGAACATCCTTAACCTGGTGAAGGAAATATACAAGTCCAGGAAGTGCAGAGAATGTTAAACAAGATGAATCCAAAGAGGCTCACACCAAGACACATCATAATTAAAATACCAGAGATTAAAGACAAAAACAGAATCTTAAAAGCAGCAAGAAAAAAGCAGTTAGTTACCTACAAGGGAGCTCCCATAAGACTCAGCTGATTTCTCAGCAGAAATATGGAGGCCAGAAGGGAATGGCAAGTAATATTCACAGTGATGAAAAGCAGATACCTACAACCGAGCAAAGCTGTCATTTAGAATCAAAGGGAAGATGGACTTCCCAAACCAAAAAAAAAAAAAAAAAAAAAAGCTAAAAGAGTTCATTACCACCAAACCAGTATTACATGAAATATTAAAGGGTCTTTTTTAAGAAGAAAAAAAAAAAGACTGAAAATACGAACAATAAAATGGCAGCAAATATATATCTATCATCAATCACATCTAAAAAAACAAGGAAAAAAAAAGAATTCCTGTAGGACATACAGATAGCCAATAAACATGTAAAGGTGCTGAACATCACTAATGATCAGAGAAATGGAAATTAAAACTGTAGTGAACTGTCACCTTAGACCTGTCAGAATGGCTATCATAAATAAGTCAACAAACAGTCAAGTGTTGTGAAGAATGTGGAGACGAGGGGACCTTTGTGCATTGTTGGTGGGTCTGTAAATTTGTGCAGCCACTAAGTATGGAGGTTCCTCAAAATATTGAAAACAGAACTAACATATAACTCAACAATTCCACTTCTGAGTATTTATTGAAAGAAATCCGAAACACTAATGTGAAAAGATATATCCACCCTTATGTTAATTGCAGCATTGTTTATAATAGTCAAGATTGAATGGACATAGGTGACCATCCATAGCCAAATGGATAAAGAAGATATGATAAATAATATATACACACAGACACATAAAATGAAATATTAACCATAAAAAATGTAGTGTTGTTATTTGCAACAACTTGGATGGATCTAGAGCAGTGATTTTCAACTGGTGTGCCATAGAATTTTTAAAACATGCAACACCTGACTCTTTAATCAGGGGTACTGACCTCTTTTCCCTTAGATTGTTGAATTAAAAAAATGATAGTATCCACCACAACAATAGCTGTTTGTTGTGAATGAATCAAAATTAAAGCTAGTTTTTGTCAGTTCATTAAATATACATTTTTTTGGTGTACTGCAGAATTTTAGCAGTTTCTGTATTCCATGAGATGAAAAAGGTTGAAAATTGCTGACCCAGAAGATATGCTAAGTGAAATAAATCAGAAGGGCAAATACCATATGATTTCACAAATATGTGCAATCTAAAAAACAAAATAAGTGAACAAACAAAACAAACGTAGATACAGAGAACAAATTGATGGTCACCAGATGGGAGGGGGTCAGGAGGTATGGGTGAATAGATTAGAAGGATTAAGATGTACAAATTGCCTTTTATAAAAATGGTCATTGGGATGTAAACGCAGCATAGGGAATATACTATAGTTGTTAATATGGGAATAAGTATGTATGGTGTCAGATGGGTACTGGACTTACCAGGATGATTACTCAGTAAGGTATATAAATGTTTAATCACTATGTTGTACACTTGAAACTAATATAATATTGATGTCAAATGTAATTGAAAAAAAAAAAAGAATGCCTTGTAGGGGCAGGAGTACAAAAAGGGAGCCTGTTAAGAAGATACACCAGTCTTTACACTTGGCATACTTCATATATAATTTTCTGTTTTTCTGCTGGCTCAGTGGGGTCCTCCCTTGCCAGTGTGACCTTGCTGCTCCCCTTCTTGCCTCCCCTCCTCCATAATTTTCAATGTTAAATCTTCAAAAAAAAAAAAAAAAAAAAAGTAGCTCTAGGACTCCCCCCCCCCATAGCTTCCTTTCTCAAGTAAGAACAATAAGAGAGGACATATTCCTCTCTTATTCTTTTTTCGAGTTTTTATCAGGAATGGGTATTGAATTTTTGTCAATGCTTTTGTGCATAGGTTGATATGATTACATTATTTTACTTTAACCTGTTAATATGGATTAAAGTTGATAGATTTTTAAATATTGGACCATTGTGCTTCCCTAAAAGAAATCACACCAGATTATATTGTATAATTCTTTTGCATATGGCTAAATTCTATTTGCTAATATTTTGTTAAGAATTTTTGTATGTGTTCATAAAGGCTGTTGATCTGTAGGTCTTTTATTTTTGCTGTGTCTTTGTTTGACATTGTTAACAGGGTAATATCAGTTTCATAAAATGAATTGGTAATTGTCCCTTTCCTCAACTAGTTCTGGAGAAGATTTTGTAGAATTGGAATTAATTCTTTAAATGTTTGGTGGAATTCTCCAGTGAAATCATCTGGACCTGGAGATTTCTTTTTTGAGAGTTTTTCCAATTACAAATTTAATTTTCTAATAGTTACTGTTTTGTATTGGGTCAATTGGTTTAGTGTTTTTTTATGAAATTGGTTCATTTTGTCTTAGTTGTCCAATTTTATGTGTATAAGTTACTCTTTCTTTAGGGTTTGTAGTAATTTTTCTGTTTTTATTCCTGATAATGGTAGTTTGTCTTTTTTGTTTTCTTGCTAAAAGTTTGTCAATTTTAATTATCTGTTGAAAGAACCAGCTCTTTCTTTTCTTCATTGTTTTTCTGTTTTCAAAATCATTGACTTACGTTCTTTATTATTTCCTTCCTTTGGCTTGCTTTGCATTTATTTTGTTCCTTTCCTAGGTTCTAGGTGTGGAAGCTTAGATGATTGATTTGACTTTCCCTCTTTTCCAGTTTAAGCATTGTAGTGCTATAAGATTTCCTCTGACTACAACTTTTGCTGTGTGCCACAAATTTTGCTAATTTGTGTTTTTGTTTGCACTTTAAATCAGTGTATTTCTGTTTCCTTTAAGATTTCCTCTTTGATTCATTGATTCCTTAGAAGTGTGTTGTTTAGTGTTTCCAAGTGTTTCCCTATATTTTTCTGTTATTGATGTCTAGTTTGGTTCCATTGTAGTTGGAGAATACAGTCTATGATTTCAGGTCTTTTTAATTTGTTGATGTTTGTTTAATGGCTTAGAATATGGTCTCTTTTGGTATATGTACCAGGGACACTTGAAAAGAATTTGTGTCTGTTCTTGGGTGGAGTGTTTCTATAAATGTTAATTATATAATGTTAATGTCGAAATCTATATCTTTGCTGATTCTCTAATTGTTCTAATTTTTTGAGATGGGTATTGAAGTCTCCAATAATTATTTTCTCCTTTCTGTCCTATCAGTTTTTTATTTAACATATTTTTCAGCTCTTTTGTTAAATGTATATATAGCAGGTGTCTTGATGATGGATAGAATTCTTACTATTTAACATCATGCTTTGTTCTGTGGTAGTTTTATTTGATCTGGAGTTTGCTTTATCAATTATTATTAATATAGCCACTCTTATTTTCCTTTGAGTAATGTTTACATGATATATCTTTTTCCATCCTTTTACTTTCAACTTGTCTCTACTGTGTACAAGAAACAAGTAAGTTTCTTGTACACAGCATATAGTTGGGTCATGGTTTTTTTAAAATATATTTTGTTGATTATGCTATTACAGTTGTCCCATTTCCCCCCTTCATTCCCCTCCACCATGCACACCCCCTCCCACCCACATTCCCCGCTTTAGTTCATGTCCATGTTTCATAAGTTCTTTAGCTTCTACTTTTCCCACACTATTCTTGCCCTGCCCCTGTCTATTTTCTACCCACCGTCTATGCTACTTATTCTCTGTACCTTTTTCCGTCTCTCTTCCTCCTACTCCCCTGTTGCAAACCCTCCATGTGATCTCCATTTCTGTGTTTCAGCTCCTGGTCTAGCTGTTTGCCTAGTTTGCTTTTGTTTTAGGTGTGGTTGTTAATACCTGTGAGTTCGCTGTCTTTTTACTGTCATATTTATTATCTTCTTTTTCTTAGATAAGCCCCTTTAACATTTCATATAATAAGGGATTGGTGATGATGAACTCCTTGAACTTGACCTTATCTGGGAAGCACTTTATCTGCCCTTCCATTCTAAATGAAAGCTTTGCTGGATAGAACAATCTTGGATGTAGGTCCTTGCCTTTCATGACTTGGAATACTTCTTTCCAGCCCCTTCTTGCCTGTAAGTTCTCTTGAGTAATCAGCTGACAGTCTGATGGGATTTTCTTTGTAAATGACTGTCCCCTTATGTCTTGTTGCTTCTAGAATTCTCTCCTTCATTTTAATCTTGGCTAATGTAATTATGATGTGCCTTGGTGTGTTCCTCCTCCAGTCCAACTTCTTTGAGACTCTCTGAGCTTCCTGGACTTCCTGGAAGTCTTATTTCCTTTGCCAAATTGGGGAAGTCCTTGTATTATTTGTTCAAATAAGTTTTCCACTTGTTGCTCTTCCTCTTCCCCTTCTGGTACCCCTATAATTCGGATGTTGGGATGTTTAAAGATGTCCTGGAGGTTCCTAAGCCTCTCCTCATTTTTTTGAATTCTTGTTTCTTCATTCTTTTCTGATTGGTTTTTTCTTTCTTCCTTCTGGTCTACACCGTTGATTTGAGTCCTGGTGTTCTTCCTATCACTGTTGATTCCCTGTGCATTTTCCTTCATTTCACTTATTGTAGCCTTCATTTGTTCATCTAATTTGTGACCAAAATCAACCAATTCTGTGAGCATCCTGATCACCATTGCTTTGAACTGTGCATCTGATAGGTTGGCTGTCTCTTGGTCACTTAAAAGTATTGGCTCTGGTGGTTTGATTTGTTCTTTCATCTGTGCCATTTTTTTTCTTCTTTTGGTCTGGTCATGCCTGTTAAGTATGAGGGGTAGAGCTTTAGGTGTTCACCAGGGTGGAACAACCCAGTGGCAGAGTTGTGACGCTGCATATGGGGGTGGGGTCTGAGAGGGAACAGTGGCGCTTGCTCTGCTCTCTCTCGGATTTCAGTCCCTTCTGTGAGGCTGGGAGTCTCTCCTGGCACTTCAACCCCCAGAAGTGTTTTCAATTGGTGCTTTTAGGCTTTACTTCCTGGTGCTGGGGCTCTGGGTTTTGCAGTCAGTCTCTCTGCCTGTTTTCGCCTGGTTTATCTGTGCAGGAATGTGTGACTGTGGTCAACCGCCTTTGTACCTCTCTGGGTCTGCTCGTTCCCTCTCCACTCCTGGTAACTGCTGCCTGCGTGCCTGGGGTGTGCCACCGCCACCTGCTCATTTGGGACTACTAGCCACTGCTTTTTCCTGCTGCAGTCCCTCTCTGCTGGCCACTGACTCCGCCCTTCTTACTGGTCTGGTTGAATTGTTGTCGGAGTTCCATGCAATTCAATTTTCTATCTATTCTGGTTGTTTTTTTTTTGTTTCTAAATTTTTGTTGTCCTTAATTTTGGTTGTGAGAGGATGCACAGTGTGTCCACCTATGCCTCTGTCTTGGCCAGAAGTTGGGTCATGTTTTTAATTTGCTCTGCCTAGCTATCTATTGTAGATTGGTATTTAGACCATTTACATTTAATAAAATTATTTAGGTCATTAACATTTAATCAAATTTATTATAAAATTTATGCTATGTTTGGACTTAAGTCTGTCATTTTACGTTTTGTTTTCTGTTTGTTTTGGTCTTTGTTTCTGTTTTTTCCTACCTTCCTGTAGATTATTTGAATATTTTTTAGAACTCCATTTTGATTTATCTATAAGTTTGTTAGTGTATCTCTTTGCTACTTTTCTTGTAATTGCTATAGTGGGCCCTACATATGTATACATAACTTGTCGCGGTCTGTTGGTGTTTTCATTTTACCAGTTTGAGTAAAGTGTTGAAATCTTACCTTTCTTTTGTTCCTTTACCCTCCCCATGTCTAATTTCACTGTCTTCAGTATTTTCTTTGTATACATTTAGAATCATCAGCATGGTAACTTTTGCTCCAACCATCAACCATAATTTAGAAAACTCAAAAGAAGAAGGAAATCCTCTTGATTTTATCCATGTTTTTGTATGCTGTGTTCTTTCATGTCCCAAAATTTTTTCTTTTATAATTTCCTTTCTGTTTAAAGGACTTCGTTTAGCCATTCTTTTTAGGATAGGTCTAGTGACAAATTTTTTCTTACTAGTTTTTCACCCTCAGAGAATGTGGGTTTCTCTTTCATTCTGAATGTTGTTTTCACTGGGTATAGGATTCAAGGTCAGCAGTTTTTTCAGAACTTAAAAGTATTATGCCACTTTCTTTTGGCCTCCATAGTTTCTTTTTTTGTTTGTTTGTTTTGATATGTTTTTATTGTTTATTTGGAAAGAGTGCTTCTTACAAAAGGGCAGCTGTAAAAATGACTTGTTTTTTCTTACACTGAAGGAAGGAGTGGGATCCAAGGAATCAAAGCAGTAGATGGGACGACTCTAGAGCATCTCCAAGTTATTTTCAGGAAACAGCAAGAAAATGCAAAGCTAAATTTTCCAGTCAAGGAGTTCTTCTAACAATTTAATTTTTCTTGTGGATTAACATCTCCACTTTACTCAGAAAGTGTAACTTACTACCGCAAACCAACGACTCCACTACAAGAAGCACCTTAGAACATAGTTTTGAATTGCATCTGTCTACCTGCAAAGCACAGGGATGGAAAGAGGCAAATAACTAACAAAGAGCTGACAACAAAACCGTCTCGAATGGGAACGAAGGTCTGTCAAAAAGTACCTGAACTGGAAAGGCTAGGAGATCAGTAAACATTAAATACAACTGTATCCAAAACACAGTTTGTGTTAATATATGGAATAACTAACTAGTTTTAACCTCTGTCGCTAAGCCCATACTGCTCTGTGTCCTGTAAGATCTATTTGCCACACTAGGCTGGAACCACTAAATTGGCCTCTATGGTTTCTGATGAAAAATCTATTGTCATCTCAGTTGTTGTTTTTCTCCATAAGTAAGGTGTCATTTTTCTGTGGCTACTTAAAAAGTTTTATTTGTGTTTAGTTTTCAGAAGTTTGTTTGTTTTTTTAAGTCCTCACCCAAGGGTATGTTTATTGATCTTAGAGAGAGAGGTATGGGGAAAGATAGAGAAATAGGTAGATAATGTGGGAGAGAAACATTGATCATTTGCCACCCATAGACACCCTGAATCAACAACTAGGTATGTGCTCTAACCGGGGATTGAACCCACAACCTTTTCGGTGCTTGGGATTGACACTCCAACCAACCAAGTCACCCAGCCAGGACAGTTTTTAAAAGTTTAATTGTAATGTGTGTTGGAATGGATTTTTTTAGGTTTATCCTTTTGGGGTATAGTCAACTTCTTAAATCTGTAGGTTACATGTTGGCAAATTTGGGAAGTTTGAGATGTTATTTTTCATCCTTTCCTCTTTCTCCTGTTTTTCCAGGACTCTGGTGACACAAATATTAGATCTTTTGTTACAGTTACACAGGTCCTTGAGACTGTTAATTTTTTCTGTTTATTTTCTTTACCAGTCTGTTTTTTTCCCTGTTCAGAATGTGTAATTTCTAGTGTCTGTCTTCCATTTCACTGATTGTTTTCTTCATCCCTCTTTCTGCTCTTTAGCCCATCCACTTTTTATTTTGTTATTTTTTTAGTACTAAAATTTCTATTTCATTCTTTTTTATATTTCCTATTTCCTTGTTGAGATTCTTTCTCTGCTGAGGCTTTCTATTTTTTCATTTGTTTCAACTGTGTTAGTGCTTGTTGAAGCATTTTTATAATGGTTTTTTAAAAAAATCTTTGCTATTTCTACCATCTGTGTCATATTGTTGGCATCTGTTGGTTGGTATTTTTCTTTCAATTTATGATCATCCTGGTTCTTGTTATGATAAGTAATTTTTAAAAAAATGAAGCCTGGATATTTTTGTGTTACTGTTATATGATATTGGAGCTTATTTAAACCTATTTTAGCTGGCTTTTACTGACACCGCAATAGGGTGGGGAGAGTGCTGCCTTGTTATTGCTAGGTGGAGATAGAATTCCAGGTTTCCCACTCAGCCTTGTTGACACCCGAGGTGTGAAGGCTGCTTCTTACTGCTGGATGGGCATGGGAGTTAAATCTCCTCACATAGTCTCCACTAACACTGTGTTGGACAGGTTTTCATTTCCGACTAGTAGGGTCTCTGACACCATCCTGGAAGGGGTTTTGGAGTACCTTGTTACATCCTCACAAAGATGGATGTTTTTGCCTCTCCACTTAATCTTCGTTGGCAGGGTGCAACTGGGGTTACAGTTTCCCTGTGGTGTTTGGCTGGTGTTGGGTAGTTGTTGTCTCAGAATTTTGTGTCTTGGTGAGCTGCTCTTTTTCTGGACCTGTGGCTGGAGAGAGCTGTTTGGGTGGGGAGCTGTTTTTAGTCTGTTCCCCTTCATGTTGCCAGGCTGCTGACTTTTTCAGCCCTGTGTCTAGGATAAATGAGGCAAAAAGAAAACCCAGGGGGACTCATCACCATATCATTGCTCAAGTCCTGCGGTCCCTAGCTCATCTACATTTTCTTCACCTTTTAGA